>NQII01002311.1:0-67867 GCA_002778355.1 Clitarchus hookeri
CTGATGATGTGTTTGTCGTACTTTGCATGCTGTGAGTCAGGGCAAGCACTGCCTGCATCTTACAGTGTGGGGGAGGGGGGGAGACTGGTGTGTGTTGGAGAAGTAATACCTGCGCCTTCGAGTGTAAGGTGAGGGGAATACTCTCGGCTCAACGCCTGAGTGCACTGATGGACGTTTTGTCTAGAGGACGGAAGGTAAGAGTAGTTTTTGGTGGTTTTAATGATCATGTTGATGGGAGAGCCTCATGTCTAAACACAAGGACCTGGACAGGCGATGTACATTGGGTGTAATGAGACATTGTTATACATTAATAAGTGAGGAGTTGGTTGTATTTGTGTTTTGGAGAATGATAAAATATAGGTCGCTTGTAACTATGTATTGTACAGGAAACTAGAAGTGGCATCGTGAATAGAACAAAACGATACAGTATTCATACTTCATAACAGNACTATGTATTGTACAGGAAACTAGAAGTGGCATCGTGAATAGAACAAAACGATACAGTATTCATACTTCATAACAGTAGTTATGTTGTTTATTTTGTGATTACACCCTTACCACTCTAGACGCGTAGGTGTCAAATTTTTCCTGATTAGGTGAATTTAACTGTAGGCTTTTCACGGTAAAATGAGCAATTTTGAAAGCCCTGTTTAAGCTCTATTTATATGCATATTGTGTATTTTTCCATTATATGTACAATTAACATTGCTATAGGCCTGGTCACTTTATTCATGCCTTTGGTCAAAATGAAACCGTGAAATTATTAGAAAAGTAAATANACATTGCTATAGGCCTGGTCACTTTATTCATGCCTTTGGTCAAAATGAAACCGTGAAATTATTAGAAAAGTAAATATTTTATAAATTTGCTCGTTCTTACACTTATATGCATTAAAAAACATATTGCAAAAAAATTTACTATTCATAAAATATTTGCTTGACACTTTTAAATTAACATTAACATATGGAACTGTTTTCTCTCGGTCGTTACCAACTTTACAGGGCGCATGCTAGTCAGTANTTTTAAATTAACATTAACATATGGAACTGTTTTCTCTCGGTCGTTACCAACTTTACAGGGCGCATGCTAGTCAGTGTACACGTTAAAATGTATGCTGGCAGGGACAGCGACATTTTTCAAAGGTTGGTTTCAAAAGCGAGTAATTAATCTTGNTACACGTTAAAATGTATGCTGGCAGGGACAGCGACATTTTTCAAAGGTTGGTTTCAAAAGCGAGTAATTAATCTTGAGCAGCCTACAAATTGGTTACGGACAGTTGCATAGGCAAATATTTTTTTGGCGTGGGAAAGGTTTTTTTATTTAAAGACTGTTCACGGTAAACTGAACAGTTTCGACAGCCATGACTAATATATTCTTGTATGAACACTGAGTATTCTTCCGCCATACGTAAAACTAACTTTTCCCAGCGACTTTTTCAATGTGGAATTCGTGTTCTCGTTACAATATGTTTTAAACACTAAGTATGCATTTAAAGTAGAATACCTATTTTAAAACAGAAAGTGGAATGAAATGTAACTTCAAAAATTAGATAATTGTGTTTGTTAAGTTTGGCTGTTAATTTTGTTCACGCACGCCCATTATTTGTGTGCTGAACATCAAAAAAGAAAGGGTACGGGACTCTGAGTTAATAGGAGCATCTAAACTTCGAACCCACATTTCACCCCTTTAGCGGAATAATTTTAAAAAATCTCACAATTACATAATGAATGCTTCCTTCAAGTTCCATGTTTCTAGGACCGATGCATCGCGATGGTCGAGGCTGGACGTTGTGTATATGTCGTTAAGTCAGCCAGTCCGTCCGTTTTCCTATTAAACATTATTGTCATCGGTCTGATAGCTTCATTCACGCCACGCTCACGTAAAACTGCGGAATTATTAGGAAGGTGCATACTTTACAAATATACTGATTTTGACTCTTATTATACACTCAAAACGCAGAGAGCAAAATATATCATTCCAGCGTCCAGAAATGTTTACCTAACAGGTTCAATTCAACGTTTTGACAGGGAACTACTTTCCCACCCGTAGTTACCAACTTTACAGGGGGAAACGCCAGTCATCGTGCACGTTAAAATATATGCAGGTAGAGACGGTGACCTTTTTTAAAGGTTGATTTCAAAAGTGCTCGTTTTATCGTGCACTGCTGGTTTTACTGATTTTAACGCGTTGTCGGAATTTCAGCAAACTCGGTACACATGTAGTACTAAGTAAAGACACCTGACTTTAATAGTTTTCGTCCACGTCGGGCACTTGCTTTTAAAATGGCGGCCATTAACATTTTTTTGGGTGATAATTGAAATCTCGGGAACTATTTTACCTATTTAAACCAATGTTTGTATGCTAGCAGACCATCGTGTAAGCATTACATTTTTTATATGGATATTGTTGTCTGTCCGCCAATTTGGAAAATAGCACCAATATAAAAATTAAATATTTTACATTATATCTTGAAAACTTTTCAACCAATTCTCACCCAATTTGGCACGTAAGTAATAATGCGGTACTCCATGTAAACGTAAGTAAGCAAACTAGATCAGTTACTTATTTAAAAAATGGCGGGCATACAAATGTTTTAAGCTTATTTAGTATATCTGCCATACCATTCAAACAATTTAAACAAAATTTTGTATACTAAAAGTATCTATTACAAGCATCATAAATACCAACAAATAACCACTTTTGTCAGCCATTAAAAAATATATAGCGCCATACGAAGTAATAAAGTTATTATGTCATTACTCGGTAAATAATTAACCCATTCCTTCCAAAGTTGGCAAACAAGAAGTACTGATGCCAATTATGTTGAATGACATGTTTTAAGCTGTCAGACACTTAGTTTCAAAATGGCGGTCATATAGCTATTTTAGCTTAGAATGCTATATCGTCGAAACTATGAAATTAATTCCAACTTAACTTTATGTGCTGGCAGCACTTATTACAACCATACAATTTGTCTATGCAGAGCCTCATTTTACTTTCGATCATTTATAAATGAAGATCGCCACACGAAAATTATGGAGATTTTACGCGATATCTCGAGGACTGTTCAACCGCTTCCCACCGAATGTTACACTGGAATATTTCGAATAATTTGTACCAAATTGTGCACACAATAAATGCTACAAAAGTCCATGTAAACTTTCATGATTTAAAGGGGTCAGAAAACTGTATTCAAAATGGCAATTTCATAAATAATTTAGGTAAATTTGCAACATATATTAAACAATTTAACCAAATTCAACCAAAATTAGAACGTGGCATGTACACATTACAACAACCGTATGTATATCCTTTTTTTTTTTTTTTTGTAATTTTGTACGATAGTTTTAAATAAGAAAAAGTTTTTTATGCCATATCTCGGAGCCCAAACAACCGATTTCCACCAAACTCTTGACACAAGTAGCGCTACGGCCGGCCATGTAAATTTACATGCTTTAAGCGGCTCAGTCGCTTGTTTCCAAAATGGCGGTATTGCAAATATTTTAAGTAAATAAACACTGTCATCCGAAACATTAAACTGATTAAATCCGAAGTTTATGCTCCGAATTCGAACAACATAATGCACGCTAGCTTATGGTAAGGGGTTTTCTGGGTTCGAGTCTCGGTAAGGTTTTTGTAGTTGTGTTACAACTGTTGCATAAGTTTCTGGTTTCATTTATAATGTTATTTCTATCAAAGAGAAGTCAAGACCTACCCACCAACTCAGTTTTTAAGAACTTATTTCAAATTACCTGCACCCATATTGAGGCTAGTAGGCTCATTAGTTATATCGGTAACTTATTGTTTTGATCTGTCCTTTATATTCTTAAGGCGATTTTTTTTCGAAATAAATATCTATGCATGGTTTTTTATTTGGACGCACAACTTAAATTGGACTTGGGCTGGCGAAGCTTTAATTTCAGGTTGTCTTTTTGTCAGGATCTGTTGACACGNTAAGCGGCTCAGTCGCTTGTTTCCAAAATGGCGGTATTGCAAATATTTTAAGAATATAAACACTGTCATCCGAAACATTAAACTGATTAAATCCGAAGTTGATGCTCCGAATTCGAACAGCATAATGCACGCTAGCTTATGGTAAGGGGTTTTCTGGGTTCGAGTCTCGGTAAGGTTTTTGTAGTTGTCTTACAACTGTTGCATAAGTTTCTGGTTTCATTTATAATGTTATTTCTATCAAAGAGAAGTCAAGTCCTACCCACCAACTCAGCTTTTAAGAACTTATTTCAAATTACCTGCACCCATATTGAGGATAGTAGGCTCATTAGCTATATCGGTAACTTATTTATTTGATCTGTCCTTTATATTCTTAAGGCGATTTTTTTTCGAAATAAATATCTATGCATGGTTTTTTATTTGAACGCACAACTTAAATTGGACTTGGGCTGGCGAAGCTTTAATTTCAGGTTGTCTTTTTGTCAGGATCTGTTGACACGNACGCACAACTTAAATTGGACTTGGGCTGGCGAAGCTTTAATTTCAGGTTGTCTTTTTGTCAGGATCTGTTGACACGGGAAGATAAATACATTCTTTATAGTTCACCGGCTGGCCGCGATCTTTAGAAACGATCTTTAGTAACTCTTAATTTTCTGTTATGTAGTTAGAGTTAATTGTTAGACGTTCTGGGGTCTGCAAAACCAGCAGTTATAAGTAGTGTCCTTTAGAAATGTCGTGTCCTTTACTCGTTCATGTCATTGAACAAAATTATGTTTGGACTCCAGGTTTTGTCAAAAGGGTACTGTTTGCTGGTTTAAATGAATCTCTCGTCAATGGTTCCAAGTTAAGCGTTTAAACCTGTTTAGGTACTGCGTGGCAGTTTAGCGATTCCACTTTGAGTTNATCTCTCGTCAATGGTTCCAAGTTAAGCGTTTAAACCTGTTTAGGTACTGCGTGGCAGTTTAGCGATTCCACTTTGAGTTAATTTTTTGTGAATCCTCGGGAGTGACTATCTTCGTTCTTTGGTAATCTCAATATGTTAGTCACTACGTAAACAGAGACGTTCATAATTGTAAACGAGTTTGATCGGTATTGTTATTTTATTTGACGTGTATTAAAATGAGCCATGAACCAAACAGTTTATCGTTCATTTCTACAAGTAGTTAGTAACTCCCCCCCCCAAAAGAGTTATTTTTTATTATTATTTTAAAACTTTAACCGATTAACGTACAAATAAATTTCTCGTTTAGGATGTTGCAAAATATTAAATTAATGGTGTGAAACGTACTTAGGAATTTCTTATAACAGCTGACACTTCGGAACCTGCGGAAAGTGTTTCAGTAGATCCACTGCACAAGAAGCAACCAGTTATAAAAATAGTCGGTGTGTCAGCAACCAATAACAACAGCCAAGAGAAGGCGCTGCCGGCATTGGTTGAAGCTTCTGGGCTTGCACAGCACCGACCATGGTCTCACCTACACTGCAACACGTCAGACGTGAAAGAGGATACCCGGGAAGTGTCGACCTCCTCACGCCCTTCTCTACGCGCATGGTCACGGGTGCAGGCGTTAGTTCCCTTACCTGAGAGTTCTTGCAGGGGTAGTATATCTCCTGCGCCACCTGCTCGGCGAAGAGACAGCGAGTGTCCGCGAGGGGTCCTCCACACTTGGGGCAGGCCGTCGTGGTCTTGCGGCAGTCGGAGCACAGGCTGTGACCTTGAACGCACTGGTAGATGTCGTCGAGCATGTACTGCTGGCACGAGGGGCACTCCAGCAGCGTCGACAACCTCCGGCTGAACTCGTTCCTCAGCTCCGTGCTCACTCGAAGCGAGGCCATGGCGGGCGACCTGCGCACCACACAACCCCGCTCTCCCTACTGCACACTCACACTCACTACCACGTCCACTATACTGCCACTCGCTCAGCAAGGCTCAACCCACAGCAGCCAACATGCTGCGGCAAGGCATATGAAGTGTGGGTAACCGAGGGGAAGGCAGAATCAGTCGCTATTACAAACTACCTGCAGGTAGATAAGATAATAAGATAAATATGTAAAGGTATGGCAATAATCCAAGACGGTGATAAGGCAAAAGAAAAGAAAATAATATATAAAAATTATTGTAATTAGGCAAAATAAAGTTATGAATATTTTTGAGGAATAAGGAATGTTTTTGAGGAATGAGGAATGAGGAATGTTTTTGAGGAATGAGGAAGGTTTTTGAGGAATGAGGAATGTTCTTGAGGTATGAGGAAAGTTTTTGAGGAATAAGAAAAGTTTTTGAGGAATGTTTTTGAGGAATGAGGAATGTTTTTGAGGAATGAGGAATGTTTTTGAGGTACGAGGAAAGTTTTTGAGGAATGAGGAATGTTTTTGAGGAATGAGGAATGTTTTTGAGGAATGAGGAATGTTTTTGAGGTACGAGGAAAGTTTTTGAGGAATGAGGAAAGTTTTTGAGAAATGAGGAATGTTTTTGAGGAATGAGGAAAGTTTTTGAGGAATATGGAAAGTTTTTGAGGATTGTTTTTGAGGAATGAAAGGGCGAAAATCTGAGAAGGACCCTGCCGGGAATCTAACCTGTCTCGTCGTGTTGGGGCGAAGGCCGAGTGAAGAATGGGTTGGTGTTGAGGTGGACCTCCTGTGCGATAACGTGTGAACAATATAAAGGATGCTGTGCGCGTACTCGTGATGGGAAATGAGAGCTCTAGCCACTGCGTCGCCGTGGCCTCCCTCTTATGCGACATCGTGGAAGAGGTCGTGGTTGCAAAATGGGCCTGGGGTGCTGTTTTCGATGGCGAGCCTGGACTGATAT
Source organism: Clitarchus hookeri (assembly GCA_002778355.1). Taxonomy (NCBI): domain Eukaryota; kingdom Metazoa; phylum Arthropoda; class Insecta; order Phasmatodea; family Phasmatidae; genus Clitarchus; species Clitarchus hookeri. The sequence goes on from NQII01002311.1 coordinate 6,761, forward strand.
GTCTAAATCTTCATAATTTCGCAAATTGCAGTAGGGGTCTTCTGACCTGAGTAATCTCTCTTGCAGCATGATATTATTTTCATTTTGATAGGGTAAAAAAAAAACCTCATGTGCGTAAACATGAGTATGTTTCACATTTTTTCGCAAATTTATTGCTTACTTGTTTGCAAAATACGAGATTTTATATTTTCGTGGCATCACGAGGGGCTGATAGAGCGCAAGTATGTTAGTAAGCATCAGAACTCTTCCTCGTCATGACGGAGGTGCACGAAGTTTGTCGTAAAAATGAACACCGATCGTAGCCGAGTTAGCACTCGCTTCTGACCTTTCAAAATTGTATTGTTAGTATGTCTATGATACACTGGTGTGGTTTCCACGGCTATTTTTGTTTTACTAAACACGCGTGCATGGTCTGGCAGTAGTATTTGAACAGTATTAAAAGCTGTGAAAACATAAAAGTGAGGCATGTACACTATGAAACTTATACTGTATCAGTAATTTGCAAAAGCTGAGTATTTTTTATTTCGTAAGTTGCAGAATTTCACGTTTCCTTGTATTGTAAAAAGTTCACATTCATCCCTATTCGTCTGCTCGTTCCGTTTACGTGTTCGGTGTACGTTATTTTTACGCGTCCGTGTATTGTAGAACGGGTCTAACCGAGTCCAAAATAAAACTGCATCATCGCCGTTAAACAAACCAATGAAAAAACGACCCTGTCTCGAATATACAGACAATATGTTCTGATAAAAGTGTGCCATATTGTGGGAAGAGGTAGTGCACATCAAAACAAGAAACAAATGTCTAATAAACGTGGGTTTCAGAAATGCACCCCGAAGGAGATATGTTATTATGGAGATGATGATTATGATAATACGTGACAAGTAAATGTGCGATATTATGGTTTTAATTATGACGAGTACTACCTCTTCCCGTAATATGGCACACTTTCATCCGAACAAAGTGTGCATAGAGGACCGCGAAGTCTGTTTCGATGCTGGATAACGCGAACTGTGAATGTTTCTAGTGATGACGTAGGCGAGAGGCGGACCCGGGTGCGACAGAAGACAAGAACTGGGCTGGATAACCCCGCACCGCGTTGTCTCGAGGGCGACAGGTAGCCAGATTGACAACAGAACGCTGTACAACCCGGACAGAGAGCGGTAAGTGAGAGCATGTTAAGAGCTTGTTTAGGAGTGTACGTTGGGCACACGCAAGATTAAGTAAGTTTGCTGACGGAGCCTGCAAGGACTGCAACAGCCAACGAGGAGAAGTAATGAATGAGCGTAGTTGGAAATTGTTCAGGAGACAAATGAGTCACCCCCAGGTCGTGTCTCACTTAAGAGGCCGCCCAGAACCGTAATTAACTCTGGAAAATAAAGCCGAACTGTCGTGTGTTCAAATTTTACGCCAAAATGTTCTTCGCGAATGTGGTCTGCTTTCCAAGCCGCATACAGTGACAAACGATTAAATCATGTTGATGTTTGATTTCTATTGTCTTTTTAGCATTTTCCTGAACAATGGAGTAGCCATCATATTGGTAACACAATTGTGTATTACGCAGATAACTTAAAATAATAATCACTGATATTAATTGTTTGCCAGAACTCAAACAATAATTCTAAAAACGTGTGACGAGTGGATTCGTTTAATATCACGATATCGTCGAAAACGAGTTCCAGAAGAAAGTTGTGATCGCGGTGGTGTAGCGGTCAGACCACTCGCCTCCCATCTAGGCGAACCGGGTTGTATTCCCATCCGGGTTGCTCCTGGATTTTCGCAAGTGGGGATCGTGCCGGACGATGCCGCTGGTCGGAGGATTTTCTCGGAGATCTCCATTTTCCCCCTGCCCTTGCATTCCGGCGTTGCTCCAGATCCATCTCGCCTCACCCCCCATGGGATCTCGAGACCTCGATGTACGGAGCCGCCTAAACCTCTTCACTCTCCAGAAGAAACCAACAATCTAAGACGAATGCCAGTAACAGATTAAGGAATGAACACTGTTAGAATAATGTTTCACTGAAAGAAGCGTCGTTCCACTTTCGCATTCAGGTGCGCAATTAACTAGTGTTGTGGTTTTAGCTCAAGGCATATATTTAGTTTAGCTAGCAAGCAACGCCATTAATTTTTTTAAATTAACACTAAAACACACACAAAAAAGAAAAGTCGAAAAGTTGTAATAGAGGTAAAAAAAATGTTAGCAAAATAAAGACCAGTAGTTCCCCGTATTGTAACTACAAAGCAGTTCCGTAAGAAAAAAACCTTTTCCGGTAAGACTGCTTCGCCATATTGGATTAAGGGAGTTCTCACTTCGCCAAAAGATATGTGGTGATGTTCATTACATTTTATGAATTCGATATTGATTGCTGTTGCTGATAGAACCACTGTATTTTCCTGCATAGAATAATGACTTATTTCTGTTTGAGCGGCTATTTATTCTCTGCCTTCCCACTTATTGCAATACACATGAAAAAAAATAGAGGCCTAATTTCAATAAACCTAAGCAATTAGTATGAGTACTAACTGATGGCGAGTCACGCAATGTGCAATGAAAGTAAAACCATTTAATTATTAGTATAGTCTATTCGCGGTTTCTTCACACTTTTTAGATCAAACCTTTGGAAAATGTGTTTAATCATTTCCTAAATATGTCATGTATCCCAAGTGTTAAAATGAAGTTATCTTATTTTTCTTCAAATTGAAGTCTTACCCGTATTTTATTTGTAACTTATATTAATTCGTTTATAGTAAATATGAATAAAACAGTAAGAAAACATGTGTGTTGGTAGCGCCTAGTAAGAAATAGTTCTCATGCAAAATATCATTACAACTGGGTGCGCGCGGATTCGGCGCGTTGTCCTTTGGTGTAATTTTGTAGACTTAGTTAAGCTTAGCTTGCACGAGGCGGAGGAATATCCTCGAAGTATAACTTTAGCAGGGCTTCAGAAAAGTGTGAAGTTATCGTGAATGGATTATAGTGTAAATGTTTTACCAATCTGCAAATTCATACTTTAATGCATATAAAACAAGAAATACTACTTCCAGCGGCTGTAAATGTCAACATTACACTCGCAGGACGTGACTGCCAACTTAATGAGGAGCCTACATGTATGTATGTATTGCAGTGTATATATACACGGTAAACAAATTTCTGGTAAACTTCCTAAATTTTATTGAAATTTTTAACCTTTACATTATATGTAAATAATACTACATATCACGTTGGAAACATATGAATGTTTAGCGTCACCACTGTACGAATACGGGAACTTACCTATGCATTTGACTCTTTCATGGGAAAATGTAGGAATGCTACCATGGATGTAGAGAAAAAATAATTTACCACTCGCGCTTTCTTAGTATACGTAGACACTTGAGTTGAAAATTTCCGAATAATTTCTTAGAGTGTAGTTACGAGAATTTTAGTATCAGAAGTTCTTACTTTACCGTTAGCAGCTTGTATAAGCATATTTTCATATTTACGCGTGTATGTTTGACTGTGGAAAAGTATCGCTTTGCATGAATTTCTGAAATACAAGGTGTTTCAAAATATGTAGGAATTAATAGGAGAGTTCACAATACACCCCCCGCCCGAAATATCCATATGAACATATGTCGTAAGATCGATAGTTACAGAGTTACAGAACTTCCGACTTTGTACCACACGTTTTGGTAATATACGATCTTTTACGAGGTGAGCCTGCCCATGTGATCAGCTGGAATGGCGTGTGTTATCACCTGGCCCATTGCACTGTTGACAGCCGACTGACGTCGAATGTCATGCACTTAGAACCCCGGATCTCAATCCACTGGACTATTACTCGTGGGGACATCTCAAGGCCATTCCTTATGCAACTCCAGTTCCGTACATAGCAGTGCTTCTCCGGCGAGTAGCACAATGTTGCCAGCAGATAAGTGCAACTCCTGGAGTATTTGATGTGTCAAACACTCATTGACGCGGCGTGTTCAGGCACAAGGAGGGCATTCTGAGCACTTCTTGTTGAGTGACGTATCGCTGCTGGCACGCGAACACGGCTACAGCTACTCTAACTGGAACGTGTCAGGAAGACTATTACGAATACATCCAGAAAAACATTGGAAGGTCTGCAACTTTCAAACCACAGACTTTAGGGCATATGTTTGCAGGGACAATGTGTGTTGTATTGGGGTATACTGTCCACTCCCCGATTACTTCCAACGTATTTCGGAACAAACTGTATAAAATCAAGAACTGAATTTGGACTACGCAATATTTTTCGATTGGGGATTATTTTATATTAGAATTAAAAAAAAAAAAACCTCACATACAGCAGCAGTGTACAGATTACGAATGAAAAATTGTTGTCCGTTTTTCTAGTGATATCGTATAGAAACCACAAAACACGTTCTTTACACATGAAAAAATAATTGTTTGTAAAATCTGTTAAATGTCATTATGTAGAATTGTATAATAACAAGATTTAAAAAGAACCCTTCTTAATTTTAAAAGAAAATCATCTTAAAACTTATGTTAGAAAACTTTGTTAAATTTTTTCTTTTCAATATATAATTTAAACATTATAGAGTTCTGTAGGTTGTGGTTTGTCTTATATTAAAGCTGGAAAATGCGTGCGTTTGTTGCTATAACGCCTGGATGATACTCGACGAAATATGTATTACAGTACTAGAGGGTTTTGAGTGGTATGACGATTTATAAGTTAATTTTTTTATTGAAATTTATGAAAAACTACAATTTGTTTTGCAAAGGTTTCCCATTATCTCAATAACGGCCTTATCTATAACTTTGAAATTACTACCACTTTTTCATTACATTATAATGATAATGCGGAGCTACAATAGTGACCGCAAGACAAATTATTAAACCATAAAAAATTAAAACCTATAAAAATATAAAAATTGCACAATTTTTTTAAATTATGTTTTGCCTTTTACTTACAGTATCTTTATGAATATAGATCAATGACGGTACAATGTACAGGTACTCATCTTGTAAAAATTGCATCGCATTATCTTTAATCGTTTAAGAGAAAAAGTATATGAATTTTGAACTATAAAATTAGCGATATATGCCTTTTATATTTCCCTTTAATGCGCTGGCTATGAAAAAATTCGTTATTTTATAATTTGTTCCACAAACTGTTCAACGTGTAGAATTCCTAATACATTTTTTATATCGCATGGTTTGTGCAAAATTACATGTCAAAGTCAAAATTTTACTGTTTCTGTAATGCAAAAATAATTTATTGCAAAATGCGACAATAGAAACTTAGGAAATTGCCTTGCCCATCATTATGGACTAATATATATGAACTAATAATGCATATTTATGCAACAATTGACTTAATACAAAATGTTATATATTAATTCATTTTCACCTTTTAATAACAACCAAAGAACACATTAGCAATCGGGTACAAAAATTTACACAGAACTAATAAAACGTAGTGCTTGTATAATGAAACATTTTGAGTAATGACCCGGACACTTCTGTTACGGCTTTAAAACAAATACTTAATGCCTGAATAAGAGGCTATACGGCGTCTTCGTAGAACCGCCGAGTTGTAGGTTTGCCGTCGTGCAGAAGTCTCGAGGACAGCTGCGACGCAGGCAAAGCTCTGTCTCGCTGCTCAACTTCTTATCTGCAGATAGCGGGAGAGAGAAAGAGAGAGAGAGAGAGAGAGAGAGAGAGAGAGAGTTCTCAGCTGGGAGCGTGTTGCGAAACCTGCTACACCTGCAGGATCCTCTAGAAGAGGCCTGCGTCAGCCGGAACTGCTAACTGGCGCCACCTTCCTCTCAACTAAGGTCTTACTTTTATACCTTCCGCGCCGTACGAACTATCTAGATATTGTCAACCCAGATAGTAATACCAACAGAACTGCTGGTTGTATTCCTGCCTGCGATTGTATTTGCTTCCGTACATGAGGTTGCTACAGCAGGGCACGGCGTTACAAAACAGATAGTAACTCCAACACTACAACTTCAACAACATTTGTATTGTCCCCAAAGCAATCAGTACTTTCATAACTTGACTCAACGTTCCGATTCTAACACTGAACAGTTTCTGTAATATAGTTAGGGGGTAACAGCAACAGAATGTCCTGTTACAACCCTTGTCATTGCGGGAACAATTCAAATACTGTTGAAGTTGTTCTGTTGGAGGTACAATATGTATTTTTTTCTAGAAGGGACACAAAGTAAAAACCATATGTAAAAAGTAGCAAATACAATCACAGACAGGAATACAACAGACAGTTCTGTTGGCATTACTATCCACGTCAACAATATTTAGATAGTAACCTCAACACATCAAATGGCAGTCTATAGGGTTCCTACAAACATACATTTTTCTCAGTTTGGAAACAGACCCATAGATAGGTGGGGTCAGCCCCCTAAATATCCCTCCCTCTCCCCCCGTCCATTTAACTAATTACAGTGTATATGTTCCTGTGAGAAGCTAAGCACCTTACGAAACATTACACTCGTGATAATTTACACTTAACAAAACTCATGTCAATCTCAATCTCACTGATATGGTTCCCACGCGATCTCTAGTGCGAAGCCCGTCACGGACCGGTCTGAAGTCGGGCGGCAACAGAACGGCTCGGCGGCATACGAGTCGTACTACAAACATCGCATCTTCAGCCTCCGGTGGCTGCAGCGAGGACGCACCGCCTGATGTTCGCGATACAGCTGATAGCATGGCAAATGCTGCGTGCGCATCTGTTCCCCGCTCCCTCCCCTCGTCTCGAGACGTGACCAGACGTCTGCCGCGCACTGTACTTGTGAACGTAGACGCCGGGTTCTTACTTTCGGAAAGACGAAAGTCTCCAACTTTTCGTTGCAGTCAATTAAAATCTTATTTACCTCCCTCCCCCTTCTCATACTGTGTGTTGTATGTTTATGCACGTGGTTATGCACGCAAGTAACACTTATTTCACGTGAGTCAAAGTTATAAATATTTAAGTAAAATAATTTCTACTAAAGCATTGCTTTTTTCTTGTTATATAAAGATATACAAACATGATATATTTTTTAAGGAAAGAGGCAAGCATTCTATAGTCCATTCGCGGTTACTTCCAACTTCCCTGAAGCCCTAAACGTGTTCTACTTTCAGGATATTCCTCCGCCTCGTGCACACATATCTTAACGAAATATGGAAAATCGCACCAAAGGGACACCGCAAATCGCACCAAAGGGACACCGCAAATTGCACCAAAGGGACTCCGCAAATCGCACCAAAGGGACTCCGCAAATTGCACCAAAGGGACTCCGCAAATCGCACCAAAGGGACTGTGCACCGCATTCGTGCGCACTCACTTTTATTATATTTCGCACGATAACTATGTCATTTTAAGCTTTGCCTTTATGTGTCTGGCTATAATTTTTCATTAAGAAGATTTGTACTAAAAATCGAAGACGGAATGGGTTCTACCCCTTAAACTTTGTGGTTGGTGCAAATTTCCTGACATTCACGCTCTTAAGCACCGAGTAGGAAGGGATAAAAGGGGNGGGGGGGGGGGTAGCTACCCCTCTACTTCTTGGCCGGCAAGCGTGTCACCCCCTAGGTTGATAAGCAGTGAATGTAATAGTCGTGCCGGTAGTTGGGTTTGAACCAACGCCTATACGCCGTGTGAGAGTGATGTTCTAACAATAACACGGCTCCTAAGAACTCCTTATAACGGCCACTGATTCAGAGTGTGGTAACTGTTTATAACTTATTGTATACACTATTCGCGGTTTTTAAATCAAACCTTAAAAAAATACCTCATGTACGACGCATTTGGTTCTTCCCTAAATACGTTACGTATCACTAGCGAATGGAGCCTTGTAGGTTGGAACGAGAAAGCCGAGTTGTGTGCGTGTATGTGCGTGTGTGTGCGTGTATGTGCGTGCGAGTGCTGGCACGTGCGTATCACGATGTACGTAAGTCATCCGTAGCTGTCTTATCTCTGCATGGAGAAGCTATCAATACTTTTACTGATAAACATTATCTATCACGCCTAACGTAGTAATCTTCAAATGACGTACCCACGGGCTCTTGTAAAAAAACCAAGAAGTCAGGCGATGATAACTGACAGATCATTATCTCTCAATTATCATCGCCTGACTTTTATAATCGAGCTCGACACTCACTGACAAACCATAGAATCATCGCTGGAAAAAAAATAGCAAAATTATGTTCTCAGAGTATTTGTATAATTAAGGTTTGGCATCTCCCTCTGTGTTAAATTCCTTAATTTACTCATAACTTGTTTCTTTGAAGTAAAATTAAAAAAAAAAGTGATAATAGAAGTTCAGCTGTTTGCCTTAATCTTTAGTACAGAAAACTCCGAACTATCAACGTAAAATGTCACCACAAATAGCTAGGAACCTGCAAAATTAGAATTATTTTTTTGGCATGAAGTTAAAATTCACACAACTGTATATATTCGATCCGGAGTCGTTTCGATAATAACGCGAATTTTGCAGGCCTCTACAAATGGCGTAATATAAAATTTAAAATATCAGTACGTTCCTGCCTCATCACAAGTAGAAGATTAATTAAACATTGAAATTCACACCAAAGGGACAACGCACCGCATTCGTGCTCACTGAGTGTAATAATATTATGCATAAGAACTATTTTTTTACCTGGCATTACCAACACACGCATTCTCTCTGTTTTATTCATATTGGTTATAAATTAAATATTATAGTTTGTACATGAAACATGATTAAAGTTAATTTGAACAAAAAAAAAGCAAGGTACATTTATGTAGATAAAATTACAAAATGCTTGTAATGCGTGACATGTTAAGCAAACAAACTAACAGGTCATGTGAGGGGTAATATTTGAAAGGTTTGATTTAAGAAGCGCGAAGAAACAGCGAACAGACAACAGCAGCGAGGCAAGAAGGTGCTGGTACTCACATCGACGGCGGCTTGGTAGAAGTCCGGCGCAGGTATGCCGCCACCTGAGGTGCGAATATCACACGCCCCGCCCTTGGACCTTGTGCCCTGCACTCAGATCCGGGTTGTCACTCGCCGCTGATAAGCGCGCCCACATCTCCTCGGCCGGCCTAGCGCATGTGTCTCTCGCTCTGCCTGCTTAACACACCGAGCGCGCGGGCCACGCACGCCTTCTCCACGGCTCACTCGACACTCTTACAACCTGCTTTCCAAGAATACCACCGCACCGCTTCCATACGCTGTTTTCGGTCAAGTTAGCACTTTCGAAAACCCTCTCATTTCGAATAGAAGTCAATAAATATGTTTTATTTCAGCCTGTTTTTCGCGATAAGATTCCACTACTAGTTGTACTCCAAAACACATTAGTTCAGAATTTATATAAATATATACATATATATAACCAACGTAGTGGTTGGATAATTACAACTCGCACACATCTTCAGAGTCTGCCAGACAACCACGAACATCCAGCGTCAGGCTAACTGTATTCTGGTTGGCCCAGTCGGGTAGAGAATGTCTTCTCTCACAGAAAAGCGGCCAATAACCAAAGGAAACTTGCAAGTATGAATGTAAGAAGTTAAAGTCTAGCGAAAACCAGGTGGCCCTAAGCCTTAGACGTTAATATCAGAGTGCGGTGGGATATACACACGGTGTTTGTTACTTACATTGCAATATTTATTTAAAAAGGTGGTTAACGAATAACAATTTGGTTGAAAAGAAAAAAAAAAGTAACTAGGGCCTCAAAAGTGCACACATTATCGTGAACAGTCCATACCTGCATGTATTTCAATGTATATACCAGCATGTATTTCAAAGCCCATACCTGCATGTATTTCAAAGTCCATACATGCATGTATTTCAAAGTCCATACCTGCATGTATTTCAAAGTCTATACCTACATGTATTTTAACGGGCACACTGACTGGCACGTGTTCAGTAAAGTTGGCAAAGGCTTAAAGAAAATAGTTTCGCTTCTGAACGTTGAATTTAAAGTGCTGAGTAAACATATGTGAATGCTGAAATGATTTCATTTTCTTCCTGTCTTTTTTCTTAAATGGGTATATAAGAGTAAGCAAGTCATGCACCGCTCCTTCCTCTAGCGATAGTGACGGAATGTCGTCATATCCTCCGTTCTGCCACTGGCTATGTTGGCATAGGCATGACTACGGAGCGGCCCGAGCATGCACACGAAGGTTTTAAAAATACCTTAAAGTTATCCATTGAGGCTGTAAATCCACGAAGCACCAGATAAATAGATTGGGACTAATCGAATTTTCGTTATATTTGTTGGTCGCATTGCAGGTGCTAGATAAATATTTGCTTAAGGCCAAGGGACCCATGAGTGGCGCAAACCCCGGGAAGGGGGAGGGGGTTAGAGAGAAAATCCAGCTTACCCCCTGGGGACAACACAAATAGCTTTCATTCTTCGTGCCACACTTCCCTGCACTTCCACCCTTGTCTCCGCCACAACTCACACTTCAGAAAGGAAGGCAGCGAGACTGGCCATGCTGCTACATCTAGTTGAGCCACCACCGGTGTGATTGATTAGATACATTACAATAAGTGAATTGTGTTCTATCTAAATCTTCCTTTCTAAGTTATATTATAAAAAATGAGGAGCATGGAACCATGCTAAATAGAATTTTTTTTTAAATTGTCCTTTGCGGGAAGCGATGAGCTATCCATCAAACGATATACATCCGGACAGTTGTGGCCCACGGCATTGTTTATTCTGTTACGAGACATTTCAGTATTTATTTGCTTTGTTTTTTCCACATTAGAAAAATTGTAATTGAAGCTAATTAAACTACGTTTATTAAAACCAATACTAATACTATGCTGTAATGACACAATTATTTATCCAAAGTTTTAAATTGGTAACATGACGTTGTTAGCGAACTTCCCTTGTTTATAATCAAAATACATTAGTGTATTTTTCAAATACTTATATATGGGTCAGTAACGGCATAATAATGCCAGAAATTAGGAAATGTTGTTTTTTTTATTTGAACTAAACATTTTTATTTTAAACAGGTAGTGAATTATCGCCTTAATAAAAAATAACATTTGGGGTTGCTTAGGGCAACACCCGATTGAGGAACGTAGCCCGGAGTTAGTGTACTAAACATTCAATTGCAATGCGAGGAATTAATCAAAGCCAGCTAGGGGACGTTAGCATGAGTACGGGAGACTTCTACGGGTCTTCAACGGGAGGTACGTTCAAGTTGGCAAGTAGCCATTAGGAAAATAATCCAATACGCAGGAGCAAACTAAACATGGAAGACTATTAATTCTTATTAAAAAATGTATTTTAAATTTAGAAAAGTAAACATTTAATCATTTACAAACGTCCTTGTATAAGGAACACAGAACTAGACTTAATGTCACACACAATAAGTTTTAGCCACAAAAAACGTTTTTATATTTCTCTAACAACATTTCCAAGCCAACACACACGTTAGTTCGGGGAGTGAACGAAGGAAGAGGGCGCCGCGATCACGCTAACGGAATACGTGTGAATCAACTAACGAGCAGAATTACACTATGGGTACCGAGGCAACACGTCTGCAATTCAATTAAGGAATGAAAACCAGAGCTAGGCTGTTAACTAACTACTGTTATTCTCCTTCATCGCGGCCAGCCCGGTGTACTCCACACGATTCTACCAGCACACAGCCCAGAGGGCTCTCTGGCGGTTCGTTGGATACGTTCGTCTACATCTTCAATTACCTAGAGAACGAAATGTAACTAAGAACAGGAAATAGCCGGGGCAGAAGCGGGACGCCGACGGGCGTGTAGCCCTTATTTACTACCCCTGCCCCTAGAAGACGCGGGTAGTATACCCACCCGGCAAAGGAGGCCTCTGATGTTTGCCACAGGCTGTAGTAATGATGGCTGCAGACCACTGGTATGGATGTGCTACCAGCACCTCGGAGACACGACCGCTGCCCACCGCGATCCGATACCTGAACTTACGAAGGTCACCAACTAGCGTGTCGCGACCCTGTTCCTTCAGGCGGCAGACACGAAACCCCAATATTTACTGTAAAAAACGTTTAAAAACACGATGCAATATCATCAGTGGGAGGTGTGGCAACATCCTCCATACAGTCCAGACTTAGCGCCGTGCGATTTTCATGTTTTCGGTAAGCTGAAAAAGGATCTCGGTGGACGACGATTCCGAAACGATGAGGAGGTGAAAGCAGCTGTCTCCGGGTGGTTACATAGCGCTGGAGGAGATGTCTACGCATCCGGAATCGAAAAGTTGGTTGACCGTTCCGAGAAATGTTTACAGTCTCTTGGGGACTATGTGGAAAAGTGGACTTGCATTGTATGTTGTCATAGCCGTGTTGCCTATGTATAGGTGGTTTCATACATGTCCATAACATGAAAGTGTAACTTGTTTATTGATTTGCCCTTGTATGTGAATACTAAAACTCCTTATATATTCATATTGGCTCCATTGCTAACTTATTTTTGAGAGCTTATTGGTACAGCGTGACTGCGTCTAACAAAGAATGTTAGAATCTGTTTTGACAACACTGATGTGTATAATATAAAACCAGATATCATCACAAGTAAACTTTAATATTTTTGGTTGTCAAGCATGCAGCAATGCTAACAAAATAATAATGGTAAAATAAATAAGTTATAGCCAAACTAAGGACACACTTACATGCCGAAATGTGTTCTAACGACAAAGTAATAACGAAATAATGTTTGACATCATTAAGACCGTCATAAATGACGTTACAAAATAAACTAAATAGCATGATATAGTTAAATTACGGCGTGGTGTAAATGTGGCTCTAACGGATTATAATATATGAATTTTTTTAAAAGAGACTTTCTTCTTGTACTGATGCATATGTTTTTCAATCGTATCGCCTGTAATATGTCGAATGTAGCCATTTGAAGTCAATTATGGCTACACGAAAAATACTCGCTCTGTTAAAACAACTATTCCAGGTCACACGCATCGGTACTGGACTCACCATTCGAGGCAATATGAAGCAAACACGGAACGATAGGCCGACCCACGGCAAATGTCCTTTTAGACTAGAGTTTTCGACCGTCACCAAAGCGTAAACATAGGCGAATGTAGAGTAAACTAGGATAGCGGATGGTGTGTGGCCAGCACTCGATCCGGTCAGGCGATTGGTTCAAGTATGGAACAAAGGACGAGCGATAAACGTGAAAACATCACTGTTACAATATAGTTTTCCATACAGTAATTATAATACGTCGACTATGATTTTTGCTATTATTATAAATCTTACTATTTATTTCAATAAATTACCAACAAATTAAAATGTATAATACAACTCCAGGTTTCAATGTTTCTTTGTTGCACAATAAGCATCGCTGTTACAAAATGGCAACGCACTTGTTTGCTGTTCAACTCCGATGTACGTGCTCATAATTTCACTCCTGTTCGGTATCAGTTTTAGTAGTGGGTTTACTCAGTCAAATCCCCGTTGGGCGAACAGAAATGATTGCAAAACAGGGCAACTGTGTCAGCATACTAGAAGATAAATCTACTACATCCAAAGTGAGTATAACTAATAAAATATTGCCACGGAACCTAAAAAAGGCTACGAGGTTAGTTGCTATTTTTCCAGATCCAATTTTCAACTTCGAGCCAACCAAAGTCCGAATTTTTTATATAAAATTTTATGCACGTGTAGTGTAGTATGTATTGAAAATATCCAACAAATTCTTTTCTCCAGGCTTTACAGAAACGATCGATGTCTGATAAATGATTCATTTGAACTGTACGGCAGATCTTGACATTGACAATACTCTAACGGGAACTTGACAGACTTTGACGCAGCCGCATCATTTGAGATTTCATCGAGAACGTGTGTTCGTGCGAGCTCAATTAAACGACAACGCATGAACCACCAGCACGAAATTTGCATTCGAAAGGCGAGTACTAGTAATATGTGATAAAAATGTCACACACATGAAAATAAAATATACAGGGAGGAAAAGATGAAAGCTTTGTAGAACAACAGGGGAAAAGCAGACTAAGGATTATACAAGAAAAAATATATAAATATATATGTATATACACACACACACATACATACATACTAACATTGAAGTTTATTTTTTAACATTTATTTTAGCCAAGGCAGCGGTTTTACAGCGTCAATAACAATATACGTCGAATATAGCGAGATATTTTCAACACCATTTACAGAACACAACACAAGCACTTTATAAGCAATAATATTGACATTGAAGTAACTGAGATTATTTAAATTGTTATAAGTGACTAAATACGAAGAGTACAAACCATTTTACGTAAATGAGAAAAAAAAAACGCTATTGGCAATATTTACAATGTGCCATTTTAAAGTGTTACTTATTTTGTGTTTTGTGTTTTTTTTGCAGCTGCCTGTGCTTGCAGTATATACTGCGGCTCTCGGACGCGCACTCCTATTGTGATACGACTGTCCGCTAATTCCGTCAATAAGCACTCCATATACAATCTCTGCAGTTTTGGTAACATCATTTTCCCCCTGAATTTGTCATCGCTTCCTTTCTTTATTACTTCAATTATACTGTCGCAATAAATTACCAAGTCAAAGAATTTTCTGTGCGATATCTGGGGTTGCCCGTGTATTTGGCATCTGTACCGATATAATTTTTTAAGTTGCGACTTCTCTTTTTTTATTTATATACAGAGATTCTTACATTTTACTGATTCACTAATGGACATGCTTCCTATAGATGGCACACGCTTTACCTCAACAATGCCATCTTTCTCCGAAATTCNTATGGCACACACTTTACCTCCACGATGCCATCTTTCTCAAAAATTCCATCTGGGCTTGCTCCAAGGTATGGTATCTCACGCTGAACAAAAATGCCACAAGGTGTTAGAGTTGTCTGCTTCTCTTTCTCGTAGGCGAACATGGCTTTCTTTTCCTCGTGAACTCGGCCATAAATAATAGCTGGTGAATCGAGTTCGGTTCCGCAAACAATATTTTTTTACAATATTGTGGCAAAATGTAACATTCCTCATTCAACAGATAACCCCGAATCGCGATGCAGTTAGTCTCTGCCGTCTTGCCTGCATCCACAGTGGATTCTCACGCTGTCCAACGGTAGATCATTCTACTGTGGAACATAGCGCCAGAGAACCAGCTTCTTCCTACAGTTTCCATAAAATTGTGTTCATCTGGCTTTGAAGATCACTGGGAGTTAAAGAAGGCTTTACTGTATTTGGACCATACTCAACGTCACCAGTTGTTTCGTCGATCTTTCTCTTTTTTTTTTTGCGTTGGTATTTTCCTTCGTCACTAGAATTTAGTCTTTTAGATGACCGAGACCTTTCTCGCTTCGCACGGATTTTCTCACAAATATTTCCTGGACTGTTTCCAGTCATGCTTTTCCAAGGACTTGTCATATAAGATGGACCGTCTATGTGTGCTAGAGCAGCCCCATAGCAGCGTCGCCTGTATGATGACGCTTTTGCATGATCAACTCTTTTGCCACCTGTCAGTTTGCAAATTAAAGAGTTGAGGTTTTCAGCCACGTTTGTCGTTTTTTTCAGAACGAGACAATCCGCCTTTCTGACAATGGGATATAGCAACATAAGCATCTCATCCATTAACTTCGCCTTCCCTAAGTACGGCACCTTATTTACAGTTGCATCTTGTCGAGAGCAGTATGATGCACAACAGGACAAATGGTCACCGAAAACATGGCGGAGGCCGTTTCGTACATCTTTCCGAAGCTTATCAACATTTCCATCGGAAATTCTAATGGCTCCACGAACTGCAGCTGTGAGGCGAGGAATGTTCGGTCTAATTATT
Organism: Clitarchus hookeri; assembly: GCA_002778355.1. Taxonomy (NCBI): domain Eukaryota; kingdom Metazoa; phylum Arthropoda; class Insecta; order Phasmatodea; family Phasmatidae; genus Clitarchus; species Clitarchus hookeri. The sequence continues at coordinate 22,534 of NQII01002311.1, forward strand.
TTTTCGCCCCTCTAAGTCAAAAGTGGTCTTTGAGGCTAGAGTGTGCAATTTCGAAGTGTACCCTCGCACGATGTGATTTGCACGCTCTATTTCCTTTGTTTTGTCTCCAAAAGGAGCCCTCTCCCTAACTTTCGAAAAAACACTGCAGTTTCCATCACCTGTTAGGAACCTCGCCAATACACCACGTTCAGGAAACAAATGCTGAAGTCCTTCAACAATAATAATGTACTCCATCCCAGATGATGAACCAGAATAATTTTGGTTGCACGTGTGTTGTTTTGGTTGGGAACACTCTGCTGTCGTGGAACACACGTAACAATTGTTCTCAACACCCAAGTAAAGAAACTCCCTCTTCTCCCGCCAATAACGCAAACCTGAGGAAAAAAACATGTTATCTTACTTTTCTGATATTTTACTTCAATATATTAATAAATAAACAATCACAGACTGAATACAAAAGCTTTAGAGGCTTTTTCGCCACCAGATAAATAAAAACTGTAGCAACAAATGGCATTGTAATTACAGCAGGTCGTTGTTACATACACATCCTACTTTGGTGACCATGCAGAAGTAGATGTAAAAAATTCCAACCGTTATTGATAAGCTGTTTCCAATAAGTCCAATATCTGTAAAGGCTGGTGGAAAATGCATTATACGACAAACTGCGTTTAATGGCGATTGCGNTTTCCAATAAGTCCAATATCTGTAAAGGCTGGTGGAAAATGCATTATACGACAAACTGCGTTTAATGGCGATTGCGGCTTAGATGTATCCAGGGTAGTGTAAAACATGCATTCACATGAAAATGGAACCCATCCGTTACCAGGGACGCGATTATTCCTTTTTTCGTTTAATGGGAGAGCAATTAACGCGAGCATCGCTAGGCGGGTGTAGCGGACTTGACAATATTCTGAGAGTAAACTAACCACTACACTTTGTGCCATGGAAACTAGTGGCCCGCTTATTGTTTCCGCGATGTAAGTCGGCTCCCGATGGCCAGGACACCGAATGAGATACACTGGCCAACTGCGAACACGCGTGCGTATGTCGGGCTTGCGATGTGTGTGTGTGGTGTTGAGGAATGTCCTGCGGCTATTGTGCGGCCAGGAGACGGTGCAAGTGCTCGACGCCTGTGTCGGCGGGACGGACATGCCGATCGGACGCGTTGCGGGCGACGCCCTGGCGGCGGCGGGGACGACCGACTGCCTGTAAGGACGCGGACCAGAGGACCTGGCGACGCTGCTGGTGCTGCAGATGAAGGGGCTCGCCACCTCGCTGGACGAGGGCCGGGCGGCTCTGCCCTCCGCGCCTTCCACAAGACGCTGGAGTGCCAGGCGCGGCACCGCACTGCCGTCGCGACGCCCTGGCGGCGTGTACCAGCAGCTGGAAGCCGCAGTCTGCCGTGGCAGGCACCCTCTCCTCTCAGAGATCATCTGATCTGCCATTACGCTGTTCGGTCTGCACAACGTCTACCAACCTCCAACACTCATCCTCCACACCCAACGTGGAAAAACAAACACCTACGGCCTTTCGTATACGAGGGCTGATTCAGAAGTCACGGCAACTATCGTTTAACTCCCGAAAATGACCCAACACAGGAAATGCACTATGGTGTACGGCATGTACGCTTCACAGGTGACACCACGTGGAGTATGGATGCAGGAATGTCCGGCAAGGAACAAAGACAAATATGGCCACTTGAAATAACAGTTTAATGGATATATTCTCGTCCAAACCGTATACACTCGTGTGAACTGGTACGTATCGTTCGTGTACGAGCGGTTCAACATCCTCCAGAGTAGTCTCCGAGGTTGTCCACGGTTCGTTGCCGGCGATGAGTCAGACAGGAAATACCATCAGCTCCATAAGATCCGTCAATGTGCGCCAACTCTCGTCGAAATGCTGTAACGATGTCTGCCTCATCGCTGGCAACGAACCGTGGACAACCTCGGAGACTACTTTGAAGGATGTTAAACAGCTCGTTTTTATTTTATATGTCGTGAAACAATTAACAGATTCCTACCAAATTTGGCAAACAGATAGTCTTGCAGCAGGTGGTGTAAAGTGGTATGTCTTAAGTAGGTCTGGCACTTATTTTCAAATTGGTGGCTATGTAAATATTTTAGCTCAGTATGTTTTATAGATGAAACAAATTCCCCCTCAACTTTGTATGCTGGCTGTGCCTATTATAACCATCAAATATGTCTATGCAGACCCTCAATTGAAGGGTATGTGGAGAAACCATGGTAACCCAATATATATCATAACTGAGTTATACACATGTAAAGGTTTGATAACATGTGACACTGCAATTAAATTAATGTTTATAGGTTATAATGTTATTTTATATTATTTTACAGTCAATGCAACATAAACGAATACTTATTAACAAAAACAAAATATTTATTATTACTTTATAGGGGCAATGGACGAAGAATGTGTGAGTTACCCTTTGTTTTCATCTGCAAAGCTAGCCATTATTGAGTGTATGTTTAAACTGGTGGTTAAAATTGCTGTTTAATCTTGTAGGCACGGAAGATACCCACAAGACTGGAAATTAAAAGGCACACAATTGTATAATATAAAAACCAAAATGTCTTAAAATTGATAGAACAAAAATAAACAAAAAATTAGTTACTTGTTTTCTATTTTACTGATATGAACTGTAATCAAGAATGGCGAAGTCACGTCTCTCATGCATGGAATCAATACATTCATTATGTAAAACATAAAATATAATCGTGCTACTAAAATAATATAAAAACAAGTGCTTAAACAATAAAATCTGCTGAAAAAAACAATTTTTGTTATCCATGGTCTCACTCACGAAAAAAAAAAAAAAAAAAAAAAAAAAAAACCAAGAGAGGAACTTTGTTGTTACATAAAAATTATGTTTAGTAAACTTTCAAACATACTATTCAAGAATAGTGTTATTTAAAAAAAGTATTTATGTTTTTTACAGTAACAAATTATTCCCTTCACCAAGTAATATTATCGATCAGTCACAACAAATCAACGTGCTGCCATCTGTCATAAGAACACATATGTCACACCTCATCTTCAGATACATTCAAATAATCATATTTGAGTGTGTGTCCATTCTTTGAGAGCATGTTTTTTGTTTTAAATAATGGTGCACAGGTGGTATCCGCTGAGCGCAGGCATTGTGTCCTTCTTTTTCATTGGTCTGTTGGAAGTGGTCGTGAGTAGTTTCTTCCAATGCTAAAGCGTCTAAGGGAGTAGGGCGACCCCTCCCGTTCAAGTGTATCCTATCCCAGTCTTCACCAGCAGACGTCCGTGATGTTGACAACATCCCAGGGACCTCTGACGTGTGAGTGAGGCGCACAGCATATAGGAGAAGTACTTCATATCCTTCCTCTGCAACGTCCCACTGGCAAAAATATTTGTTTGGTGTCTCTAAACTGTAAGAAATCATAAGATTGCCTTTCACGGACACAGATTGGTTTCTTTCGACCACACTTTGTTAAGATCTCAACACAGCCTTGAAGTGTGTACAGATACTGCACCTGTCGACTCACATACTTTTCCACTGCACTGAAGTCACGATCACTTGGCCACATGGAGTGTCCAGAGAGAGGAAAGATGGTGCGAAAACGGCCTTTCGCAACTACATACTTCCAAAAAGTTATAATGTTCCAGTGTTTGTTCTGGCTAGAGCAGTTGTCCAATATAACAATTAATGTATCACCCCGAATATGACGCACTTCTAGATACTTGGAGCTCAACTGGTGTGCTGTATTTACATCGGTGACTCATCTGAACGTGACTTTAGGTGATGACCCTTTGTAGCTGCCATCACGCCCATTAAATTAATCCTTCGAGAACTTCAAATGTGTCGTTGGCAACAAAACGGTCCTTAGGAAATTAATTTTAATGTTCAGACACAACTACATAATATTCTGCCATTTTTTAATCGTGTGTTTTCTACCAAACCTCTGCAACGCATTTCATGTGCCAGCCAGGCGTAAGCCCTTGATGCACGAAGGCATTCATACAGAGTACGTAATACATTCATGAAGATAGATACGATACATTTTTATGGGAAGTTTATGAACGTAATTTATAAACATATATGCACACATAGGAGTACACCCACACAAAAAACTGTTTTTGTACATAAAAATTTATATGAATCATTGTAATATTAAAAAAAAGCCTACTCTGTTAGGACGATTAAAATAGTAACCCTCTCACAATGTGAGAATAAATTGGTAACCATTGTACTCGATGTAGAATTAACATGGTTACAATATTACTCACTGAATACATACAATGGTAACCCTAAATCTGGACATACAAGTTTCTTATGAACTTTTTTCAAACATTTTAGAACATAGATATATTTTTGAATATATAGTTTACGCAAAATTGTCCGTAAGGAATTTCTTTACAACGTCAAACGATGTTAAAAATAGCAAAGTTTTGCAATTTTTTATTTTGCACGAAGTTAATAGTAACCCACAATTGAAAGCATGGGACATGAAACAACACTGCCCGCTCTATAAGTCAATTCATTCAAGCAGATTTCAATTTCCTTTGGAGGTAAGCAGTGATCTGTTTCAAACACGTCTCTATCGCTATCTTCACAAAATACTTCCCGTGAAACTCTTGAAACATTTCAGCCACTACTGCTACAACCGACTGTGGCGTCCATGCTTACCATTGTGTTCTGCCCCGCCGCGTGGCCTGCCATAGTCATCACTGAACTATGCTACCATTTGTGGTCATACGGCATCATCTCTTGTATCAGGTTGTACAGTACGGAATTACCATTGCGTTTCTGCATACAACTCACATATTTAGAAAATGTGGCTTACCATTGTTTTTCCCCGTGCCCTTCAATTCTCGGTCATTTTGTATGATAGTTCCACCAATAAACAACACAGTTTTTATCTCATTTCTGGGGAAACAATCAACCCATTCTGACACAATTTGGCGAAGAAGTAGAACTGTGGCAAGACACATTAATGTATGTAGAAAATAAGTATGTCACACTTATTTTCAGAATGGTGGCTATAAAATCATTTTAGTTTTGTGTGCTATACCTACGAATCTATGTAATCTATTTTAACTTAAATTTGTATATTGGCAGTATACAATCATCGGATTTGCTACTTAATTACTTTTTGTCCTCCAATTATGAAGATCGTCATATGAAATATGTGTGGGTTTTATGCCATATATCGAGGACCAATCAATCGATTCTCACAGAATGTTAACACTAGAACATTTAAACTAATCTGTACCAAATTGTGCACACGAAAATGCAACAGAAGTTCATGTAAACTTTCATGATTTAAATAGGTCAGACAAAGATGTTCAAAATGGCGGCGTTATAAAAAATTTAGGTAAGTTTGGGACATATATTAAAAAATTTAACCAAATTAAACCAAAAATTTGTATGTAGACAGTAAACATTAGAAGCATCGTTTATATAGCTTCTTTTTTATTTTGGCAATTTCGTATGATAGCATCCAAAAAGAAAATAATGTTTGTTATGTCATATCTCGAGAACTAAACAACCGATTTCCACCAAATTCTTCACACAAGTAGCGCTACGGTAGGCCATGTAAACCTACATGTTTTAATTGGCCCAGTCACTTATTCTGGAAATAAAGGTCCTGTAAATATTTAAGGTTTGTAAACCCTATCATTCGAAACATTAGACTGGTTGAATCCGAATTTGATGCTCCGAATCCGACCTCCGTAATGCAGTAATTGTACGCTAGCTTATAGTAAGTGGTTTTCTGGCTTCAAGTTCCGGATAAGGCATGTGTGTATTTGTAATTGTCGCACTACTGTTGCATAAGTTTCTGGTTTCATTTCTAAAGTCATTGCTTTCAAAGAGAAGTCAAGTCCTTCCTACCAACTCCACTTTTAAGAAATTATTTAAAAATTAATTGCACTAATGTTGAGGAAAGTGGGCTCTTTAGTTAGGTCACTAACATCTTATTTTATTTTCTGTTTTTTTTTATGAATAATAATCTAATAATTAGCACATTTGTAAAATGTTTTCTTTTCTAATACTTCCACACCTTCACTCGTCCGATGGAGAAATAAAGTGATCACGTCTATGGCAATGTTCATTGTACTTATGGTGAAAGAATACACCATGTGCATAAAAAAATACCAATCAGTGCTTTCAAAAGAGCTCAGTTAAACATGAACAACCTATACGACGAGTCATATGTTTTCGCAGAGATAAGATGTTTCTATGTGATTTTAGAGGAATTAAATCTCTCCTCATTTGAAGTGTTATACGCGTTATTAATGAAATCGATCTCTAATAACACTAACGGTAAGCGAAAAAAAAAAAAAAAAAAAAAAACAGTGTTTAGGTCAAATGTGAAATTTTGAGTTTTATTGAACACTTTGAACACGGAGAACGTATGCTGGACATGCACCCGTTTATTATTATTATTATTCCCTCGATTGTGAAGTCTTATACCTACTTACAACCAATTTTATTCTTAAGTCTGGTAAATAAGGGAATGTGGTCCTCAAAAATGTTTCTTACAAGCCTGCGAAGCGCCGCTTGATCACAGAGTACTTAATAATACAGAGGTGAAATAGGTACTTGATTCTCGAACTACAGCCACACAGATGACAGCAAAATGGCGTCACTGGCCAGCGAAATGTTGGAACGCCGTTCGCCAATCAGCGCCCGGTAAGTTGTATGTCAGGCGCGTTCCCAGAGTCTCGCGCGGCCAATCAGAGGATGGGCACGTCGTCATTAAAGTAACCGCCATTTGTCATTTCGCCTCTGTTTATTTATTTACTCTGTGGCTTGACCGTAAATATCAATCAGCTTTATAAACTGATGGACACTATTTGTTCGGCTCTACGTTGTTATTGGTGGGCGCGAACATGGCCACGCCCTTCAACACAGTGGGTCAATAACAACCATTCATATGTACACCTGATGAGCTGCCAGTGGGCAAGTGAGCAAGACGCATGGTGAAAAGCAATAAGCGACAGCCAATGACATGTCCAGCTGTTAACAGGCGCGTATAGATGTTTCGCAGGTAGCTCGCGGCAAGCTATAATTTCGCTACGTAACTTCGCCGAGTGTTGAAAGTGTTAATCGCGTAGACTCTTTAACATTTTTTTTTTACATAATTTACCGAGTGCCCGCAGATTAGTCTGCCTACCTGCCAGCTACTCGTGGCTGGTGCTTCGCAAGTCGTTCTGTCTCTCTCTTTTACTCGGGTAGGCGGAGCCAAGACCGTTCTTAGGCCGGCGCGACCACAGTTTTCAAGATATTTCGCTTGCAAAAGTTCTAGGCACGTGTGTGTGTGTGTGTGGGCACGAATTGAAGTTCCAAGCACATGTCTTGTTTTGGCACTTTCATCCCGAGGCTCCGGTTCAGGAGAGCCCCATACAGATTTCCCCGTGTCCCGCGGTAACTGGGTAGAGAACCAGTATTGAGGTGACACTCGCGCCGCACGACTGCAGGTGCCGGTCTTGTCCTCCGCCGGAATATCAATAAGGGCGAGAGGCTCTGCCACTACGTGACCTGCTTGCGAGGCCGGAAACACAGCGAGGCCGGAAACAGCGAGGCCAAAACCTCCCACTATCCCTCGCCATGAGTCTCCTTTCCTCAATGTACCGTCGTTCCGTCTTCCGCTCTTGTACCCTTCCAGTCCCACTTTCATTTACGATATCCAGTGTTGCAATCGTTAAACTTTTTTGACGTGCGCACTTGGTCTTGCGCACCTGTGAGGATGAAGTGAGGTGAGCATGGAGCAGCGCGGGAATGCATAAAGGGGGGGGGGGGAATGTAAAAGGGAATGTCCTGTGTACTATCATTACGTAAAATTCAGCACAAAATCTTTAAACGCAGGTTTTTGATAAAATTCTAAAAATCCAGGATGGCGGAAACGATCTCCCTTAAGTATATATGGTCCACAGGAGATTTCCTTTTACATTTTCTGAATTAGGTATTGCTAAACTATCGTCTACTTGAATTACTGTAGTCGGCCGTAAGGAAACATCACTTGCTTCTTCCCAGCTGTTACTTTAGCAGTGCCGGTGCAACTTAGGACTCGGGAGTTCTGCCGATGTTGGGTCATTTCTCTACGGGAAAAGGACGCGTTTGGACAAAGGTGTCGATGCAGAGGGGAAAGGGGGGGGTGCCTGAAGCTCCTCGACACACGAGCGTTGTTGCCACATTTAACTAGACACGCACACAGCAAACGTACCTACTCTTCGGAGCCCTCCTCCCCTCCCCTCTGTGTATGCAGCAGGTAGGACTGAATGTCACTACGCCACCGCTGCCCCTATCAGAGACAGAGCCAGTTGCTCTGACATGCGGGAATGGGTAGCAATCGGCCATTGCATGCACTAAGGAACCACCTCAGCATTCGCCTAAAGTTATTTCGGGAAACCATGGACTGCGTGCAAATCATTAATGCAGCCAAAGTACGAACTTGCAAACAGTTGGTAGATGAATGCTATTAATATATGCATGGGCGAGGGATACACGACAAACCAATTGGCTTGACCATGATTGATGAAGGATTGAAATAATGAGCGATTGATTGAAAGACTTGCCGAAAGATTGGAATATTGATTAAAATATTGATATCTAAAAATTGATCAGGAGATTGAAAGATTTAGAAATTATGATTGGGGGATTGATCGGTGGAAATATCGATCGGAAATATAGAAAGATTGATCGAAAAGATTGAGATATTAATCGAAAAGATTTAAAGATTGATGACCGGCAAGAGCATGGGATATAAGATTGCCTATGATAAAGTTCCTAACTGCAATGGTTTGTGAGTGACATCGGTGACAGTGCAGGCAATCCTAGCTGGAGCCAACGATAGTACTACAAAAGGCGAAGTCGGAATGCTGGGTAGTCAGAGCATGTATTTGAAAATTGAGCTTGTTTGTTTGTACTTTTCTGGAGAAAAGTGTGAGTAATTAGGAGCACGCTCGATAATACCCTGAAATATTTGATGGTCGATTCAAACATAAAAAAAAAACTTACCACACTGAATGCAAGAAACGCCAGGGAAGAGGGCGTCATGTTACTTCTCGCATCACAGGAATAACTGCGATGTGGCGCGACTTCGGCCGCATTAATTATCTGCAGAGGCGATATGCCAAGCGACCAACAGCCAATCACGAGCGAGCAATGTGAGAATGTCATTTAATCAGTCTAGTGGTAGTGGTGGGGTTCGACCTGTAATGGGCGAATGGTGGGGGAGATGGTGAGCGGGTGAGGGTTGAGTGTGTTGTAAGCCCATAATTCGTTGGAGTGGGCAGTTGGGTGTGGATCGACTACACAGTCAATAGAAAATAGTGGTGGGTGTTGGGGCTTGCAGTCTAAATAACCAATGAAGATCGTTGGTGGGGGTGTCATCTGCTAGTCAACGAGCCGAGAGAACATGTTCTCCATCAACTTTATGGAAATCGAACCATAATCCTCCAGCATGTTATTCTTTAAAATTTTTCGAATTTTTTATTTTGTTATTGAATTTTACATTTTAATGAACTTTTTAATTTATATATATCCCCTAATTTTATATAATTTTTAAATTTTTTTTTGCCTTTTTTAGTTTTTGGGATTCAAGTTCGCTTTGGGTTAAGGCCAAGGTTATGCATATCCAAGATGGTGGTAGGGGTATATAATGCAATTCCTACTTACGATAGTTTGTGATTTTTCTTGATTTTTGGCTTTAAGGACACTCATTAAGGTATATCACGGCTATGGTCACGTATATATAAAATGAAAGTCGAGATCAATAATGCAATTTTCTCCAGATTTTAAAATCTTTTAAAATAAATTTTTGTGATCTTTTTATTTTCAGAGTTTATGGTTATGCCAAGGTCAAGGTCACTCGGGGTAAAGGTTACGGTCACGAAAGCCTGACATGGCTGGTGACAGTTATGTAAACAAACATGTCGGTTGCGTCCATAATGCAAACAAATATGGCGGTCGTGGTGCATAGTGTAAAATAAATGGCGGTTGTCTGACCTGCTCGCTAGACTTGGAGCCTTTAGTCAACCTTGCTGATTTGATAATTCTTTGGCTCACAATCGAAAAGCATCGAATCCGCCTTGCTGATTTGCGGACAGTTTCAAAGAGCCTCGAGCAAAAAAATGTTCTAATTTTTGTTGGGAAATTTTTTGGGTTAAAATACGTTTTTAGCATAATATCATTGATATCTGACTTGATTTTGCGGTGAAAACGCAATGTTTTGATAGTCATGACATCTCAAAATGGCCGCTGTGACGTTGCAATATGGCGACCACGCAGCCCCGGCTCTGGTGCCCTTTGCCTCAGATTCCCCTTCATCTATACACTTTTGTGTATTGGCGATTTTGTCAAAAGAAAAGGAAAATTAAGTCAAATGGTAACGTTTTCCTTTGTGTAAAGAACTCAAGAATGTCCGAGAGGCCATAATAATGTTTAAAATTTTTAGCATATTACAGCATTTTCGTCGTGTTATTAAGTAATAGACCGAAAAAGTGCGACAATGGAGGAAAAATACCTGAAAAATAAACAAAGCGAAAAATATAGATCTTAAATTTTAGCTTATAGGCCCATACATTTTTTCGTACCAATCTCGAATTACAACAAAATTAATACGTAAGGACACGAATCGAATTCATTGATGTCGTTATTAAAATCTTATGAATTGTTTTTCTAAGAAATTTGCTTTGCTGTTAACGCTTATTTCAATTTAAACTTCTTAAAAATAAAATTAAAGTTAAAAATAGCAAGGAGCAAAACCTTGCCACAAATGAATCAATTTTTTAATTTCAAAAAAATTGTAATAAGCCACTACTGTGACTTCAAAAACTACGTTTGCTAAAGCAAACGTTTGTGGTGGATTCACCCCACCTCAACATCCACCACAACTTCCCACCTCAACATCCACCACAACTTCTCATCTCAACATCCACCACAACTTCCCACCTCAATATCCACCACAATTTCTCACCTCAACATCCACTACAACTTTCCACCTCAATATCCACCACAACTTCTCATCTCAACATCCACCACAATTTCTCACCTCAACATCCACTACAACTTTCCACCTCAATATCCACCACAACATCCACCATCTCAACCTCCGCAAGATCCTGCCCCACAGGAAATCGGGGAAAATGAAGGGATGGGCAATATTAATTCCAAAAACAAAACAAAGAATGAGGAAAATAAATTTGACCCAATATTGGCCTTTCCAAGTTGGTAGGAGTGTAAAAGGAAATAACAGTATTAGTTTTTTGTTGTATAAGTATGGTTTGAAAAAGTTTTTCTACCGGAATGCCACTCAAAGTTTTTTTACAAAAGACATAAAACAATCTAACATTTAAATTTATATACAGTACTATAAAAATATTTAACTTGCTTTCCCTGAAGTATAATCTCAACAAAATAGAGTTAAAATATACACAATATATTTTATATTTCATTTCATTTTATGAAATTACGCATGCTGTAGTCGAGAGGCTCTCAAGGGAAAAAATTATTAAAAACTCAATGCTTCACTATCTCCCATACATCGCATATCCCCTTGATCACAGCATCCCATAAGTCCTTGAGCCAAGGGTACTCCCCATACCTGACACCACCGGATGTCGTAAGTGCTTCACTGATGGAACCCACTCATTAATCAGCACAGAGCTGGGAATATGTTCCCCACCAAACATCGGTAAGGCCGGACTGATTCACAGATCTCGCACACCTCTTCTCCAACTCCAGAGAACCTTCGTCTCGTCAGTTCTACACCGCGCAGCTTCCTTCGTGGTCCAGAACAACCCTGACACTACCACACTCCCAAGAGCACACGAGTCATTCCCAAATCAACTCTTATAACTAGCGCCACCTGCTTTTAGTGATTGGATGGTTCTAACTGTCACCCACTGCAGGTGTATGCCCGCGAATAACGGACACTCAGTGTGGGAGTTACCTAGTTCTGACAGGTTCAGTCAGGTAAGGAACAGTCTCCCGACGAAGACACGTGGCTTATAACCAAAAGGAAAACTGCATATATGACATAGGACATTGGAGCCTAGCCTACGCCCCATTGCGCGACGACGTCAGTGTTGCGCGCGTCTACCTACATTCCTACGTCAACTCTAGCAGCTTCTCTCTCCCCAGTGCATAGGACATAGGGCATAGGGTGCCATCAATCATGGTAACACGAAGAGCAGCTCCCCACCTGAAGATGTCTCGCTTCCTCACCGGGACGTGTATGCTCTACCAACATTTTTAACCCTTCCATTCCACACATTAATTTGAGATATATGTTGTTGCAGATAATACATTTTTTGATGCGTGCTGTACTAAAGTTGACAAAGAACTGGTTTGGTTAATACGACCAATGAGCTGTAGACGTCGTGTATAGTGGTCGTGGATACGAACCAGTCGTAATGTAGGTCAGCAGCACGGTTTACGAGTCAGTTACCCAGATCATTGGGCACTGAGACTATCGGTGTACAGTACCGAACAAAAATAACCTTCCCGTGCAACATGTAGTCGATTGTCTATGAAAGAGTTAAACATGGGATGCATCTCCGGGCAAGCCCTGCTCGCCTTTGGGTCGGGCTTATTATGTTTGAAAGGGCGCATGCGTCGGGACTGTAGCTCGGGTTGTCTGGTGCCATGGCCGCTATTGTAGCCATGGACACGCCCCGAAAGAAGAATGGTCCAGATGGAAAGGCACAGCAAAGCGGAGAGGGCACTGGGAAAATCTGCACGACAGTCGCGGAGGATAAATATATGCATTATTTTAACTGTATTAGGGTGGGAAGAAAGTAGGGCAGTTGTCAGTTAGCGAAGATGGACTTGTGTGGATTTGGTGCAGGGTGATGTATGACAGCTCCACCCCGGGGTATATATACACGTCTGGCTCCCACTCCCCGTGAGGACCAAGCTTCCAGAGCCACTTAGACAAGATCCGACGATAGCCAAGGAAGATCTAGAGCCATTTCATCATTCTCTGCCAAAACATGAAATCACTCTCCTCTAATGACATAAGAAAGCAAGGACACTCTTCTTGGCGCGAGACACAACCCCCCAAGTTCTTGCAGGCCACAACCCGCAGAGCTGTACTGTTAGGCGGGTAGCAGCTCTGCCAGGCGAACTTGCGCTTGTCAGTGGTTCCGATCGTAAGTCAACTGCGGGAACAGGGCACTTCCGCCTCTAAGTCCTGACACTGGCTGCGAATGGAAGAAAACACTGTCAGGATGCAGCCAAAATATTACGACGCTACAACCACGTGGAATACAAACATGACGACATATAAAAATGACGCTGGAACACTCCGTCACACATTGTGTTAAAATAAATTTACAAAATTCGCACGAATCAAGATCTTAAGACAAATTGTTCTTATTTACGCTAAAAACGTTAACATTATTTTTAAATGACTCGTTTTTTATTAATTAAGTTATTATCGATATAGTGTCAGAATACCATAAATATCACCAGAAGCTAGAAAGAAAATTGGCACCTGAAAATGGTTAATTGCCTTGCTTACCTGGAGATTTTTCTACGTTTGAGAACGAGAAAAGCGGGAGCGATAAGGGCGACATCGCCACGCACATCAAGTGCACCACCGACGCTAAGCGCGCCACTCTGAGCTGGCGTGCAGGGTTCTCGTCGTGCTGGGCCTACATATGCGACATTCAGTGATGACCCTATTATTTTATTTTTGGGGAGTCAGTAGGAAGGTTCAGTGCAGGGCCCTTGAGTAGTTTGGTATGTAGCTGACACATGTATTATTGTATTTTGAGATGCAGCGCTTTGAAAAGGTTTTTTTTTTGGAGTAGTGCGAAATGGTGTTTCTAATTTACGCCACGTCTTGAAAACACTCAACAGCCCTCGTCTGAAGTGTGAGTTGTTTTCGTAGATAAGAACATTAGATGCACGTTTAATAGTTTCGTGAGCAAACGTGTATGAGCAACGCCATGTAGGCAGCCCTGTGAAGGGTGCTGGCTGTTGAACAATTCATTATTTTATATTTGTACGAAATGTTGAACTAATACATATTACGTACTAGTACTGATTCCTTAGATAAAAAAGTTTAAAATGGCATATGTTTACACAATGACATATAAAATAGCAATTTTAGTGTTTTTTGGGACTTACGTATAACATAAACTAACTCACTTACCGAAATGAGATAATTCACATTGAAATAAGATATTGTGAGTTACTCAAAAGAATCTCTCGCTACGATATGTTAACGCAATTTTTAAAAATTGCGCAAAACAAGAAACGTTTTGCATATTTTTGATTTGTAGCTATTATCGTATGGAAATAAGTTTTGTTAAGAACACCTTACAATGAATTAAGACGTGACCTTTCAATAAAACTTGTAAAATTTTTTAAACGTGTTGGTTTATTTTATTTGTATGTTCCAAATAAACTTAAATTATGATTTTAACAAGCCATAATGCAAGAAATATGCGATCTAAAAAAAATGTTTATGCTAGGAAACAATGCTTGTAAGTATACAAGTTGAATTGTATTAAATAAAGAATATTTTGAATATTTTGGTGACCCTTACTCCTAAGCTGCCTCTCTAGTTACCATATAGAATTCATTGCATATTTTTTGTATTTAATTTAAAAAATTTAATATTTCAATGTAAACCTTATTTCAGGACAAAAATTAATGTCGATATTTTGTCGACAGTTCATAAATTTGGTTATTGAAACATAAATGTTTTAATTTCATTTTATGGGTATTACTTCATTTTGGTATCATAGGATTTAATGGTATTTATTTATTTCAATTTATTTTGAATTATTGTTCCAAATAATAATTCATTTTACAACGGATAGTTAACATGTCAAGGACAGGACTTCAGGGACGAAACACCACGGGTCCGGAAAATTATCACAAACCATAACTATTCCATTTTACATTGACGTAAAAGTCATAGAACCTGCTACAACAGTCATAGAACCTGCCACAACAGTCATATAACCTGCCACAGCAGTCATAGAACCTGCCACAACAGTCATAGAACCTGCCACAACAGTCATAGAACCTGCTACAAAAGTCATATAACATGCTACAACAGTCATAGAACCTGCCACAACAGTCATAGAACCTGCCACAACAGTCATAGAACATGCTACAACAGTCATAGAACCTGCTACAACAGTCATAGAACATGCTACAACAGTCATAGAACCTGCCACAACAGTCATAGAACATACTAAAACAGTCATAGAACCTGCTACAACAGTCATAGAACCTGCTACAACAGTCATAGAACCTGCCACAACAGTCATAGAACCTGCTACAAAAGTCATAGAACATGCTACAACAGTCATAGAACCTGCCACAACAGTCATAGAACCTGCCACAACAGTCATAGAACATGCTACAACAGTCATAGAACCTGCTACAACAGTCATAGAACCTGCTACAACAGTCATAGAACCTGCCACAACAGTCATAGAACCTGCTACAAAAGTCATAGAACATGCTACAACAGTCATAGAACCTGCCACAGCAGTCATAGAACTTGCTACAAAAGTCATATAACATGCTACAACAGTCATAGAACCTGCCACAACAGTCATAGAACCTGCTACAACAGTCATAGAACCTGCCACAACAGTCATAGAACCGGCTACAAAAGTCATAGAACATGCTACAACAGTAATAGAACATGCCATACTCCCAGTGAGGAGTGCAGCCTGGCCTTAATCAGCTTCCCATCGCGAACAGAACGATGATCTGAACGTTTAAAAGTTGTCTTGTACCTTTTTCCAATGCTATCAAAAATTACTCCAACACGTGTGGGAGTAAAAATGCGGTCGTTCAAAAGTGTCAGAAATCGCTGTAAATAGTCTTCTGTTTACGAAATTATTTCTTCTGTAAAACATTGCTATAAACTATAGCGACAATGTTGAATCTTTTCTGAACATATCGCTATATTAAAACCCTATAGACACCTTTTAAAACTTTGAGGAAACAGAACATACGAGAAACTTGTTATGCTATTTTCCATCGCCGTCACAATTCTTCGTCAAGGCCAGATGTAATCTTGAGACGATTGAAATTTTTCAATTGGTTGTTTTATATTCTTTAGCATATACTGTTCAACTTTTAGACGTTACGTGTGAATACATTTATCTCTGATAACATTTGTTAACGTAGCATGGTTAGTCAAAATGACACTTGAAAATATGAGTTTTTCTGGCTTTTAAATATATATATATAATGAACTAAACTATTAGCAGGAAATTTAATAAGAGGAACTAAAAGATTTTATATTAATTCATTTTAAGTTATTCCTAGCAAAAGGTATTTCACCAAAATTCAGGGGCAGGTTCAAATAAAAAATGCAAGCATTTACTTATTTCCAACAAAATTTTGAAATTGCAAAACATTTACTTGTGAGATTTTATAGACACTCTGAAGTAGTTTTTGGCATCTTCTTTCATTTTTAATTTTCTCATTTTCGTATGTAAGTTAGTTATCATTATTTGTACGTTGCTAAAACAGTAAAAATGTGTTTCTGACATGTATTGAAGCGGAAGTCATGCGCTTGAGATTTTTTTGCGAGGGAAAAAGTAATTAGCCTATTGATAATGTCCAACAGTTAAACAGAATGTGGTACAAATATAAAATAAATATTTTAGTGGCACACAGCCTTAAGACTTGGCTTTGTCTTTTTTGCAGAAAATCGTAGTTTTCGTTTTATAATTTCAGTTTCAGAGGTATTATTGTAAATTTATGATTATAGAAAATTCACAAATTAGTAGTTGTTTAATACTTTGGGGTATAATTTTCACTGTGTGTTATTTCCTGCTTGCAAAAAAGGCAGGAACTTATTAATAAGATATAAATATGTTCTCTACTTTTTACAACAAGCATATAACATACAATTAAAATAACGCTTAAAAATATTAAACGATTCGTATAATGTAAATTTCTATAAACGTAAATTGCCAGTAGTTACTATTAATCGGGAATTATGACGCGAAAACGAAGAATTTCTGTAAAAGGGGCGAAGCCGAGCCTTAACGCAAATGTAAGAACACGAGTTGGGAGTTCTCTGCCGTGAACGTGCCTTCACCGCAGGCGGAACGCCAGGTAGGCGCGGCCAGGCGCTCGGGTTTCTCCGGCGGCGCTCGGGTGCGGTCGGGCGCGGCGAGCCCCGCCCCTCCACCACCTTCCAGAGCCGGCGGCGACGCTCCAGTTTCGATCGGGCTGCCGAGGCGAGCGGGTCGAGGGCCCGGCGGGCGGGCGCGNGACAGCGGCCGCCCTCGGTAAGTCCCTCTCCCCAGACACTCCGCTGCTGTCACCTCACTTCCGCCTGCCCTCCGAGGCCTGCACTGTCCTCGCCGACGTCGAGAGGGCGCGGTAACTGCCGGAGTGATCAGTAGAGACCTGCGAAATCCGCGTTATTACTTGATTACACTTTAAACATAAAAAAAAACTTTTACCTTTGCAATTATGTTGTCATTGGATCAATCTCTATTTGACACGCCCCGGGTAACTCTGCGCCAGTAAAAGAACACTTGGCAATCGTGTGCCCCAATCACGTGCAGTTCACTCAGAAGGGGAGTGACTTAACGTCTATGCAGCAGCCAATGGAGAAACGACGCCGGCTCGAAAATATACAGTAATGTGAACTTTAGCTTGGCGCCAAAAAATAACGCGGATCTGGCAGGTCCCTAGTGAGCAGAAGGGACATCCGAAATTCGCGAAAATATTTCAGCACATGTCATATTTCAACTCGGTACTGGTATGTCAGCACTTGTTTCTTGAATATTGGTCTCGTGTCTTCGTGACAAAACGTTTTCTTACTCGGCTGTCCAATTACAATTAGGCTACTACCGCGGTGTGCGTCCGTGATTCGCGAGTAAACAACCTAAGACGCGTAATACGTAAATCGCCCAGTCAACAAAGTGGATATGAGCTATAGTGTTAGGAAATAAAATTGATAATGGAATCTTTTCTCAAAAGTCGGGTGTCCCTAGAGATGACCCCCTTCTTCCCCTTCACAGAGGCCGAAGCCAGTTGGGACAGACTCAGCAGTGAGTTCACCTACCCTTCAACGGGCGATACTCATTACATCAGAAAAATGCTCTGAAATGCATAATTTTGATGGAAAGTTTTAAAAACATTCTCGGGGGAGGACTCCTGGAGGGTAGTACATAACTCCCTCCACCCCCACAGCCCCCCCGGGTAGCATACCCTCCCCTCCCAAGCCCCTCCCTACCTAGTTACGCCACTGGGAGGACAGCGTATAAACATAAAAAAAGGCCAGTCTTAAATTACAGGTTTTGCCAACTTTGCGAGAGAACATGCCAACGGTGATTCGTTTCTGATGCCGAAATTCTGCACGCTTAGATCGTGGCGTGGGACGTAAAGGAATACAAAACCCTGGCCAATTTTTTTTTTCATCCTAAATGTGGCAAAAGCCAGAATGTAGGATTGCCCCCCTCCCTATTTTTTGTTTTTTTTTTCTGTATATTGGCCGAAGGACTTCGATTATAGGGTTTGACATTTATCCGTGTCTCGCGCTATCGTAGAAGAATGGTGCAACTTTGTTTAATATTTATCAATTGGTTTTTTAGAGTGCGTATATAAATTTTTAGCACCTTTGGATTTAAATAAAGGTCTCCTACGGCTTTTTCAAAACATAGTTAAATATTGGCTGCCTTTATTCTCATCCGACTTCTGAAGGACGATAATGAAGCATATCTT
Organism: Clitarchus hookeri; assembly: GCA_002778355.1. NCBI lineage: Eukaryota > Metazoa > Arthropoda > Insecta > Phasmatodea > Phasmatidae > Clitarchus > Clitarchus hookeri. Next base: position 41,255 of record NQII01002311.1, read on the forward strand.
ATTAGTTATCTTCAGTCAGTAGTCTGATCATTATAAAGGAATTCTAATAATGTCAAAAGTTGTGGGAAACTTATTTAGATCTTAACGCGCCAAAAAAATTCGATGCGCATTTTGAAAAACTTGTTACAATGACAAATTGATACAGATAGAAGACGTTACTGCAGCATTCCCCTTCAAGCTGTTACCTGGTTGAGATATAACACCGGGAAATTCTTTAGCATAAAAATATGTGCTTCTTTGCTATCGACGTCTTTTGCAATATTAGTAAATATCCTCTTTTCTGGAAAGATTGGAAAACGTAATAATTAAATACATAAAAATATAGAAAAACAAATTTTTATATTTGCCGGGATACACTTAGGTTTTTGTTTCAAGTTTATATATTCAAAATTGGCTTCAAAAACAGAATTTCATGAACATGGCTGTCCCTACACCAAATTCTCAACCAGACAACAGCTGCAAGGGTGTTGCGTAGTGCTGTAACAGACAACTGAGAGGGTATCATTCTGCGTGTTAAGTTATTTAAGGGTGTGCCAACCATCTTTCACAATATCGTTTCCAAACAAAAAAACACTTTGTGCTCTATGAATAGAAGAAGCGTGCTACAAAACAGCAAGTAGGAGAAACCTAATAGGAGTTTGTGTATTGTGATTTTATTGAATCTATAAATCTTAATTTACCAGCAATTTTCAGAGCGTTAACGCTTTCGAAACATTGCCCGTATTCCATACGGGTAAGCAGTTTTCATTGTCGCTTGTTCGTTTTTATAGTCTCGCGAGACCACGTATTCCACTTTATTCGCCAATCTGTCAGTCAAGCGGGATACAATGAAAAACATTTCCTCTTAAAAAAAAAACTATCTCGTGGCCGAAATAACAGTTGGCTGGCATAATACGAGACTGGGAATAACGAACTGACAAACACTACCCGCTAGTGTCGCCAGCGCTGTGGTCGTGCACTAATGCCACCGCGCCCTCGACAAACAGTGCTGGCTGGACCTATATAGCCTTATGCGCGGTTTCTTAGCACTTTCTGAATCAAACCTTTGAACAACCACCCCACGTATGCCGTGTTTCGTGTTTCCTAACCATATCACGCATCAGAAGCTCTTTATACTCGTGTTAACATAAAATTACCTTATTTTCTGTTCAATTAAACTTCTACTTATTTTCTACATAGGTTGATTCTAAAATCATGGTACAAACATTGAGGGGTGGTAGAGCTCACTAAAACAAACAATTATTGTATAGGAATATATGGGCGGGAGTGACGCGTTGAGGTACAAACACAAAAATAACAAATGAAGTGCAACACATTGTTTATTTACGTCACCGCTAAATGTCTTTTTTACAGCAACGTTTATAATAATTGCTCAAAATTGCTACCACCGACAGTAATGCAAGCTTGGTAGCGCCGGTGGAGTGATTGGCGAACAGATTCAAATACGCCGGGTATTTCACGCACGCCACCATTGTCAGCCAATCACGCCATATGTAGAGGTCGCCAAGCATGCGTGACTGTTGGTGGATGCATTTCCAGCAACTGTTTTAACATTTTCTGTACCGAATCACTCGTTAAGTATGCTACTAATGAACATTTTATGTTTCCATTAATGTGTTATGTTTTTGTGTTTGTGCCTCAACGCGTCACTTCCGCCCATATATTCCTATACAATAATTGTTTGTTTTAGTGAGCTCTACCACCCCTCAATGTTTGTCCCATGATTTTAGAATCATCCTGTATATGATTTACAATATTTCATTTATGAGTAATATGAATACAAGTAGTGAGAAAATAGGAGTGTTGGCAACACCTATTAAGAAATAGTTCTTATGCAAGATATTATTACATTGAGTGTGTGCGAATGTGGTGCGTTGGCCCTCTGGTGTAATTTCATCAGCTTTGATACATGTGGCGGAGGAATATCCTGGAAGTAGAACTTAAGCAGGGCTTCAGGAAAGTTGGAAGTAACCGTGAATGGACTATAGCAAACACTTCTCAGTTCGTCGAATGAGTCCTGTGAGAACCATATAACTAAAGACACGGCGACACCGAATTCCAACAGTCATTGATTGGTCTGCAATTTAAAGGCATTTGTACACGTTTCGCATCTGGCGTGTAGGAAGAGATTATTTCGCTACATAATTTCACGCAATGTCGAAAGTTTTAAAAGTTTTTACAATAAAGGTTTTGTAGAAATATGACGCGGGCAAAGATGGACTATGTGTTTTTTTTTTTTGGTTGTTTGAAAGCGATATTGTGAAAGGTAACTGAGACACAATATAATCACAGAACAAGTAACACCCTCTACTTTCACTCGGCCATCCCGCATTAGGCAGCCGCGTTAAGGCTCCCGCCAACCTGCAAGTTCCTTCCGCGCACGAGACCGAGAAACGCGGGGGCGATAAGGGCGACACTGCCTCGCGCATCAAGTGTGCCATCGCCGCTAAGCGCAAGGCTCTCAACATGGCGTGCAGTGTTATCATCATAATGCGTGTACCTAAGGGACTTTCAGCATCGACCCTATTATCTTATTGGTGGAAAGTCTGTAGAAAGGTACAAATGCAGGGCCCTGGAGTACTTGTGTATGTATCCGATGAGTATGTTTTGGGAGACAGCGTTTTGGAAAAGCCGTTTCAGAGTGATGTGAAGTGGTGTTTTCAATGCACGAGACGTCTTGCAAGCACTCAACAGACGTCGTCTCAAGTGTGGGGTTTTTTTTCGTAGACGAGCACATTGGACGCACGTTTAATAGTTAAAAAAAAACGAGTACTTCAAACACTGTACAACTCAGTTCAAGGCCCGGGTGGGCGGGGGCCTTAAGAAGTTGTCATTCGTAAGGTCCCACGCTACGCTTCATCACGGCGTGTGCGTCAGCTGTTGCAGTAAGTGATAGCGTGGGTACATTTCACGCCAAGCAAGACCTTCGCCGGAGTTACTCCCGCGATTGGATGACCAATCATCACACACATCCTGGACACAGAATAGCTAACTACATAGAATCTGACAAGGAATACTTTTCCTCACGTTTGTTCCATTTTGTGGTTTTGTTTTATTTTCGTGTCTGTTTCGAGTTCTCATTGTTCAGCTGTGAACACTGATATTGGTTTCTTTTATTGCTCTGTTTTGTTCACTTTTGAGGTGTTTTGTTTTCGTCATCGTGTTGTCTTTTGTTTTGGTTTGCTTTTGTTGTCTGTCCTGTTTTGTAATAATAAGATGGTCGCCCGTATTTTGTCGTTTTAATATTCTGTTGACAAGGAAAGAGTTTTTCCTAATTTATCTGTATGTGGTGTTGTTAAAGGTTTTTTTGTTTCGTTTTTGTCTTGCTGAGTACGTCTGTGTTTAATGGTCGGCAATGGACACAGTTCAATCAAACCATCATAATAACACGAACTCACCATTTCCGTTAAACTTCAAAGATAAACAAAAGTACATAGAAGTTAAATGATGCAGGCGTGGGCGTACACATACTCTGATTTTCTGTGCGAGATCATGTGACTGGCCCTGCGTTTGATTGGCTAATGCATGTTGCGAGATACTCCGTATTGGCTGGGCTGTCGGCTTGCGATTAAGGCCGCGTTCCTTTTTATATCGACAACGCCAAGGTTACTTATTGGTCAGGGGGAAAACATTTAGGAACGCCATCAGCCAATCAGCAGCGACGGCGACGGAACACTCGTCAGCAGAACCAGTAGTAGAAACAAATGGCGTCCGATATTCCGTGACGAGTTTGTTGTCATGTCATTAGCAATGTTTGTGTTTTTTTTTCCATGATAGGGTCATTGATTTGTAAAAAATGTATGCTATGCACATTCAATTCAGGGGAAAATAATTGAATACTAACCCATCCTCACTTAAGTCACCTTCTCGGCAGATATCAGAAATGCAGTTTATAGGTTAGAATGATCGTTTACCGCCGCCATGATTGTTCGTCTGCTACTGCTGAGACTGTCTTACCTTCCGCACGTCAGTATTCTCATTAGGAGGTGTAGCCTCCAACACAGACGTCATTATTCTCATCAGGAGGCGTAGCCTCCAACACAGACGTCAGTATTCTCATCAGGAGGTGTAGCGTCGAACACAGACGTCAGTATTCTCCTCAGGAAGTGTAGCCTCCAACACATACGTCAGTATTCTCATCAGGAGGTGTAGCCTCCAACACATACGTCAGTATTCTCATCAGGAGGTGTAGCCTTCAACACAAGCGTCGAAACAACTCTCGTCAGTGACTCATCAGCAGCGACAGTTAACAAAGGAACTGGCGTCGTCAGTCTTAGCTGCTGACAGTACAGAAAGAAACAATGACTGGCAAACAGTGGTCCTATGTGCTGATGGGCATCGACGCCATTTTGCTGGCATGTGCGACCTGAGTTCACGGCAAGCTGCCGTTTACCCTCCGTGTTCTTGAAGATTCTCAGCCCTTCACGACTCTTGAGTCAGGACCGAAACTTGCGAGAAGAACAGGACGGAAGCCTGAGATTGGCTGTAGGCCTACAGAACACTATGGCACAGAACAGATAAGTACACAGATTCCAAGGGCCGTGACGGTTCCTTTGATACGGTCGTATAATCTACTCGCGGTTTCTTCTCATTTAAAAAAATCAAATCTTTGAAAAATCACTCCATGTATGGCGTGTTTGATTGTTTCCTAAATATATAATTTATTACAAGAGTTTTTGTACTTGTGTTAACATAAATGTACCTTATTTTCGTTATATTGAACTTTTACTTATATTCCATATCAAAATTATAATATTAAATATACAATTATACTAATAAAAACGGAGAATATAAGGTATCGGTGATGCCTGGTACGAAAAATTTCTTATGCAAAACATTATTACAGTTTGTACGCACGAATGTGGTGCGTTGTCCCTTTGGTGTAATTTTCTACACTTGGTTAAATTTTGTTTGCACGAGGCGGAGGAATATCCTGGAAGTAAAATTTTAGCAGGGTTTCAGACATAGACTAGAGATGAGGTAGAGCGATCCCGCTGGCTGCGCACAACCAGTCTCCGTATGCCAACACTGAACTGCTCACCTGCCAATACACCTTGCAACAACGGCGTGGATTAGATTTGAGGTTATAACACTGCTAAGTAAACACGTACTTTTAGATGTTTTTATACTTCCTCTAACCCATTTGTAATGCAGTTTGATCAAATTCAAATTGATAAAAGTATTTTGCTCATATCAATGTGTTTGTATAATGAAAATTAAGATATAAACAAACACGTTCATCACTGTTGACCATGTGACTTTATTACATTTGTGGGTAGGTCATTGTTGGGTACATGCGCAGAAGACGAACAAGCGGTCTACCTCATCTTTAGTCTAAGGTTTCAGAAAAGTTGGACTTAACAGTGAATGGACTATATCCGTTCTCTCATTGGCTGACTATAGAAGCGAGCCTTGCGCCTGATTGACTACTGCGTGCGACGAAAGGTCGCTTATTGGCTGGAATGCCGGCTGGCAAGTACATTGCCAGGCGGCGATTGGCGAACGGCACGGCATCGCGACATGTTGCTTATAAGTGACGCCATTTTGCTGGCGTGTGCGCCTCGAGTTGACGGGACAAGCTGCAGTTTCACCTCTGTATCCTTCAGTACTCTATAACAAAGGAGTCTAACCTGCAGGTCACTGAACGTACAGAACCGTTCCATTCCCAGCGTTGCCGCTTGGGAAATTAAAAGACCCTCGCCAATCGGGACACTGGAGCAAAGGAGAAATAAGGACGAAAATGATACGCATTTCAAATGTTACATCACACGTACGCGCAAGGATTATGCACGTGCATACTCGGGACCACGTTTGTACGTACATTTCTTTACAATGCAAGACAAAACTCAACATTTTTATAGTTTTATTGTTCCGCTGGGATTCATCGGAATCTAAGTGATACATTACAAATAGTCAACATTGCATTTCGTAACAATAAAACTGTTATTTTCAATAATTTTTTTCAAAAGGAACACGATGAATGGTAAGACGTGTTTTATCTTTCGTGGCACATTCTCTGGTAGGCAGTGAACGCGCGACTTGATTGGCCAACGACCAGCTAATAATAAACGTTGCAGAGTAGAGTAGGCGTGGCTGTGTAGCCAGGGCCAATAGCATACAGAGGCCAGCGCAACTGACATCGCTGCAGTGGAGGACATAGGCAAGTCAACTCAACGTCGTCTTCAGCGCCAGCAAATCTCTACCGTGCTCGGAGGTTTGAAGTGGGGTGTGGTCCTGCAACTACATGACTCATACACAGGGGCTTGCAAGATTCGCGTTATTGTCTGGCAGCACGCTAGAATCCACAGTCCTATACATGTTATAATCAGGTGCCGTTTGTTTATTGGTTTCTGCAGCAGCGAGGAAACATTCCTTTTTTTGGCTTGGTTGGACGTGATCGGGCCAGCCTCTCGTTCGAGGTTTCCTATTGGGGTCCAAAGCCGTCCAGGGTTTGTACGGTCAATATATGGCCCAATGATAAACGCAGTATAAAATCACAAGTGTCTGAAGTCTAGTCTGGGTTCAAATAATACAGCGTATTTTGCACGTCTTTACTCATACGGATACTTTGTCAGTCAGTAGTACAGGATTTTGATATCTCAAATTTACTTTTTTTTAAAAATCAATTTTCTCTATCGAAAAAATAAATTTCAGTCTCATGAACTAGGCATTAAGAGATACGTGTAGGGGAGAGTTGGATAAAAAAGGGTACTTACTCTATAAATGCTCATAACGTCTCTGGTTATTAAACCAGAGTACCCATTGTTTACAGAAAAAAATTTCAATTTCCTTATTGATATTGTTGTTATGAAAAATCAACTCCATGCATTGAGAAATGAAAATTTAATATGTTTTCCTCATCTTGCAAAGTGCCGTGTTATATAATACTAGTCTGACAGAACGGGGCACACCAATATGAAATATGTTAATGCAGGTTTTTAAATATGAGAGAAACCTTATAATCAAAAAGTGCTTACAATAACATTATGCATTATTTATTACATACATGCTTGTCGTATTATACCTTAAAACATTTGAAAACAGCACTTTTATGAAGTCCATGCCATCATGATCAGTTTCTGTGCATTTTACTGCAGAAAATACCTGGAATTACACTGCTCAGTGCCTGAAACCAAATAAAGTATAGAGATGGTTTGATAAAACAGGGTACAGTTACATATAACAGGGTACTACTCCGTTTTAACCAACCGAGCAGTACCCGGGTTTGTCAGACCACGACCTGCAGAAGTAAAGGGTTTCTTAGGGAACTATTGAAATATGTGTGTTGGTTCATACACGTATTCGTATTGCATATAACACTTATGTTCATGTCCACATGCCGTTATAGTTTGACAGTTGTTTCTTCCTGAATTTATCGCACAAACAGAAGCCAAAAATTACATCAAAGCAGTCAGGAAACACATATTTCTCAGTGTACTTTAAGTATGATATTTTTGTGTTTTCTATAGAGTGCATCGTCATGCCTTGCGCTCGTAAAACCGACAGACAGACTTGGTCTCAAGAAGCTATGACAAATGCAGTTGCTGAGGTTTTATCTGCCAGAATGGGATTCCTCAAGGCTTCTAAAACGTTCGGCGTCCCATAACCGACTCTTGAAGCGAGGGTGAAGAAAGCATGAAATGGTTAATCGCTTGAGGATGCTTCTAGGAAAGGCACGTATTTCAAATTATTAGATGTTATTAAATACAAAAACTATATATGTGGCTTCCTTTTAAAAACATTTAATTTTATAATTATATTTAATATTTGTTTTCAAAATAATTAACAGAACTATATTTAGGCCCTTTTGTTGTATCATTGGGTGGCCACAACAGCCAAAAGAAAGCTAAAATATGCGCAACAACTTAGCATGACTTCTGATGAAGAGGAGACAAATGAAGCGCGTATCTTCTGTAATGACTTATATCCAAACGCCGAATCAGAGGATGGGAGGATTATGTGTTATTGAGAGTGTCGTGTGCGATGGATGTGAACATTAACAATGCGCAGGAATTGACACTGATGGTGTTGGACCTTACACGTGTGATTATTGAAAATGATAAGTTAATGTAAACTTAATTGCATACAGGTAGGCTACAAACAGTTAATTGATGTTTGCAATTTCAGTGTGTTACATAACTTGCACTGACACTCAAAGTGTGTAATTCCAGGTATTTTCTGCGGTAAAATGCATAGAAACTGATAATGATGGCAATGGACTTCATAAAAGTGCTGTTTGCAAATGTTTTAAGGTATAATACGACAAACATGTATGTAATAAATAATGTATAATGTTATTGTAAACACTTTTTGATTATAAGGTTTCTCTCATATTTAAAAAAACCTGCATTAACATATTTCATATTGGTGTGCCCCGTTCTGTCAGACTAGTATTATATAACACGGCACTTTGCAACATGAGGAACACATATCAAATTTTCATTTCTCAATGCATGAAGTTGATTTTCCATAACATCAATATCAATAAGGACAATGAAGATGTTTTGTTGTAAACAATGGATACGTTATGAACATTAATATACTAAGTACCCTCTTTTATCCAACTCTCCCCTACACCAGACGAGGACAGAATGGTACTTTACAACGCATAGCTGTAAATATTATTGTGTGACCCTACCACTCAGCAATTACGTCCCCGTGTATTTATGGGGCCGCGGTGATGTAGTGGCTATACTACACGCCAACCTCCTACGCGAACCGGGTTCGATTTTCGGCGGGGGTCGCTCCCGGTTTTTCGCATCGGGGAACCGTGCGTGACGTTGCATCTGGTCGGCGGGTTTTCTCGGGGATCTCCCGTTTCCCTTGCATTCCGGAGCCTCTCCTTCTGCATTCTTGCCTTACTTCATCCTCGTCGGCTCTCAAGACCTCGTTGTTAATAGCCGCCCAAATCTATTCACTCATCAATTATCCGTTATTTAACTATTCTGCGGCGTTTGACGCGGCCGGGGATCGAACCCGGTTCGCCGTGGTGGAAGGCGAGTCGTTAAACAGCTCAGCCACGAGAGTAATAGTGGAGATAGTTTAATGTCGTAAATAATAGCTATGTGCGAATAATGAAAATCAGATATATTTATTTTACTTGCAATAAGACGTCCATCCCTCACGAACTCGGGTACGCCCCTCCGGCGTCATGTAACAGTATTCTATAACCACATAACACTCCATTTACTATCGCATAATACATATGGCGTGTCCGGTGTAACGCTCGTCAATTGAACGACGGCAAGCAGGAACACATTAAGAGGAAGAGAACTGGTGTGTTTACACTGAAGTGTATACAAACGTCTAACTAGTGTTGTCTTGGATGTCTGTTAACATCAGAAAGTCAGTGAGGCGGGATTACTCTAAAACGAAGACGTGTTGGCGGAATCAGTATTTCAGGCAGGGCTTGAACTGCCCGTAGGGCTTGAACTGCGTCGCAGAGTAGGCCTACTTGAAATCATTTTTTTTGACGAAACTCTTAAACGTGCCCCCAGTATGTTTACCTATGAAAATACATTATACCCCAGAAATGAACGGAACGGTACATTTAACTTACCACGCATGCTGTAAATATTATTTTGGAGCCCTCCAATATAGTTAAAAACAGTTTTATCAGACAGTCGTATCTTAAGACATACTAGCCGTACACGAGCCAAACTATGATAGGAGCCTGTATTGAACTTTGCTGCAGATATTTCATCAATAAAATTATAGGGTTACTCCTGAAAGTGCCATAGGTAGACGCAGCACTACGAGAACACTGCACGCCAGTTCAGAGCCGTGCGCGTAGAGGCGATGGCGCTCTTGCAGCGCGTACCAGTGTAACCCTTATAGCTATCGCACTTCTGGGTCAAGAAAAGGAGGAAAACGATGCAAGCAGGCGGACCCTTTAAACTCTTGTGTGGTGTTTGGCGGGGAACGCCAACCTTTTCAAGCACGGTAAAAGAGTATATTAAAACAAGTAACGGTTTTAACTTAACTGATGACTATGGCGTTTCGCTAAGTATCTAATCATTAGCGACCTTCAGTAGTCACGTTGGTATTTGTCGGTTTCCTAGATCTAAAATTCGCATGCGTTTGCAATAAAGCCGTTATTTGGCCGCGATTAATCTGGCACACCCTACAGAAATCCGAGCCAATAATTTAAGCGTAACAACAGTGCGGCCGGATCCCGTGTAACTCAGACAGAGGGTGAAATTACGCGCGTCCCTCCCTCCGGCAACAGGCAGGCAGCAATTTGCGCAGACCACATTAACCATAGCAACGTGCAATCCACGGTGTTACCAGCTAATAACGTTAATTTAGCAGGTTGGTAATGGCCACCGAGGGAGTTTTGATCATGCTGTAGAATTCCTGCTTGGATTTCGGGAGATAACGGAGTTCAACTGTCCAGACTGCCCTGGCGAGTTCATCCGGTGAAATTTTTCACTGCTATTTTAGGCGATTTCTATCAATGACTCAACACTTTGAGTGGTGCGCAATTCGACTGGCCGTCACAAGCTAGGAGTAAGTTTTCTATACAGTCCACTTAATCTGCACCTGCCAGTTCTGTTGGATTATGCAGTTCCACTTGCCAACGCGCTATTGGTCCAAACTACACCGGAGATGCTTACCGTACTTACGGTATTGCGATGACTCCACGTAACACGTAACACGTATCACACTACGCTATCAAGTGTACGTAAAACTTGATCATTTTGGGTGGTATGATGCTTTACGTAAGCACGTAATCTTCGTTTACAGGAGAAAAAAAATTCGGGAATAAATATCGTTGCTTTTCAGATTGAAAACTGCGTAGGATGTAGAATTGACTGCAAACTGAAAAATCCAAAAATATTCGGATATTTGTGGGAAAAAATTTTAAAGATACAAACTGGAGGTCCAGGTTTTGATTCCCGTAAATATGGCATAGCACATAGCCTCCAGGAACTATCAAGAGCAGGCGACTGACCCACAGACACTAAATTTACCCCCTCCAACGAATCATTGACTTGATCCTCTCAGACACAGCGTCTTATATCTGAGACGTTGCATATGAAGTTTCTTTGATTGTCTGTACTGTACACAGCAGAACAAACCGCCCAACGAGAAAGGTTCTCTACGTGTGAGAAACATCGTCCTGTTATACTTCCTTAAGGGGAGTATAGTTCATGCCGTTCATGAAGGGAAGTCGGGGGACAATCAATTAAGCAAAACTAGTTCATTCTGGAGGATCTTCACTGATTAAACTACAGCGTGATGTGATTGGCGGGGCTAGGGAGCGAGGTAGGCCAATCGCCGGTCGGAGACGCCGTTCAGGGAGGACCGACACCGACTGACACACCGGCCCTTAGCCGCCGTGTCCACCACACTTCTCGTACACGCACGCCTTCTCCGATATCCTTGATTCCTATTGGCTTTCCCTTGTAGCCTGGGCGGGGTTACTGCCTTTAGATGTTGGCGAAACTGCCGCGACCCCAATGTGTCAGCCAGACCCAGATATGCTACATACTTCTGCAGATTCCTGCATTTCCAGTCGTTGCGTTGCAACCCCCGTTGTCTGTGAACATTGTTTTAATAACAGCCGTTGGCCGCATCCCTGCCTCACCCGGCCTCGCTTCTTGTGTTATAATCGCAACAATTCGCTGTTGGAAATATATCCCATTACCTCATAAATAGAGCACTGACGAGGTAGACTTCAAGCACTTGTTATTTTCTCCTACTGTTGTGATTGGACGGCAGCTGTCTAGACACGTCGTGTTCAACTGCCAGCCAGTAATGAGCAGGAAGCAGTGGTGTGAGTGAGTGTTGAACAGCCCTGTACACAGTCCTCATCTGATCGCAGCAACCAATAAGCAAACAGCAGTGCCTCGAGTGGATAGAGGAACGTGCGGTCTAGCCTGCTGCCGAGTCAAACTGCGAAGTACTCGGGGCTCTACTCATGAACCACTGCTGCCAATAAGACAAAGCACGTGTTTTTTGCAACGCAACGTCTAAAACTAGGTATATTTATCTGCGACTGAGAGGGTTAATGGCATACGTAACTACCATCTCATATTCTCACCACCCTTTCCCAATTATCTCACTGCAGCTCGACGCCCGACACTGCCACCAGACTTCGCTAGTGAGGAGTGCACCCGGGGCGAGGCGACATCCTCGTAGCTGGCGCCCGTCAGCCCCGGACATGACGTGAAGTGAGACCCTAGGATGGAGTGGCGCCGGAATGAGAAGGCGGGGGAGCAGGAGAACCCCGAGAAAACCCGCCGGGATCGCACCCGGACCGGCGTGGTGGGAGACGAGCGCCCTGGCCAGTCGCCGGTGACGTAATGACGATGTCGCGTTGATCGCACGTGATTGGCTGTCGGTCACGACCGCTGCAGGTAATTAATACGGGCGGAATTCGCGCCACGTTGCAGTTCTCCATCTTATGCGAGAGGTGAAGGATCGCTCTTCCCTAAAGTTTCTGCGATTTATTCTGTTTATTTTTTTTATGTTCGACACTTCCACCACATTTCGGTGGGCATTATCGCAAGTTCTCGTGATTACACTCTAATTCAACGTAGAATTTTTGTTCATATTTCAAGTACCTGTTCGGACAACATTGTATTAGAAACATCTTACGTTGTTTATTCGGCTAACCTCAAATCCTTCCGCAAATATTTTGCAGCGCCACTTGAGTTGAGCTTTTACGCGTTTGATTCACTTCCTAAGGTAACCCGTAAAAAAAAAAAGTTATGATTTTCTCTCAGACAGAACTGTTAGATTAGTTTCCCGACCCTTAATTAATGAGAACATATTGTTTTCTAATACAACCTAATTGTTGAAACGAGTTTGTTACTAAAACACGAGTCGATAACAATATAATAGTTCAGGAACTACGAATTCTAGCAAATAATGCATTATCCAATACCCTAAATCGTCATAGGTACAGTAGTGGCCTAGTCTAACAGTATTACTACTCTCACTACAAAAAACAATAGCGGGAAAAAATATTTTTGTTACAAATAATTTAACCATTGAATTCTCATATTAATTTATAATTTATAGTGTTGCAAATTAGAAATATTTTGATACGCGCTTTACTTAAACTGACAAAGAAACTGTTCCGTTATCTCAACTCGCAGAGTACAGCACCGGACAAATATAACCTTTCTGTGCAACATGTTAACGATTTGTCTACAATGAGCATCAAAAAATTTCAAGTGAATAAGTATTTTTACATCTAAATCTTAGAATAATATGTGAATAGTAAGTTTGTTTATAGTAAATTTACCTACGATAGTATCCGGATGAATATTTTCCATGTAAAGTGGCATGATCTTATACTAGCCAATAGTTATCAACACTTGGTGTGTACTAACAAATCTCGGGGTGTTTGTTATCTCGCGCTTCCAACTCAAGCTGCTGCTAATGTAGTAACTGAGATCGTGTTCTAATGCCACTCGCGAAATGTTTCTCACGCACATCAAACGCGTGAGGAGCCCGCGTGCCTCACTCGAGGCGTCCGTTTGTTCCCTCTGCGTTTTGTTTTCGCTAAACCCATCCTCAAAACTCGCCTCCCAAGTACGCCANGTGCGTCGCTCGAGGCGTCCGTTTGTTCCCTCTGCGTTTTGTTTTCGCTAAACCCATCCTCAAAACTCGCCTCCCAAGTACGCCAGTAATCTCGTTGTTGCCTTTCTTCGCGGAAAATACCTTCTGCCTCGTAACTCCGGCTTCCACCCTCCCAGAGGAACTCCGCCGGATAAATTACACCTCGTGCACTTGCCTCACTCCCGTGAACGTGATTACTGGCCTGCGCGTTCGCCGGACCCATCACTCGTTTCCTCCAACTTACCTCCGCGGCGCTCGCGGAGTTTTCCTTCCGTCCCTGACCTCATCGATGCGCAGATAACAAGTTATTTTGCGAATTCATCCGCGAAAAGTCAAACGACCCAAGCACTCAGGCAGTAATTGGTAGACACGCCCGATTTCCACGAGAAGAATTTCACGCATGTGTTACTTAACGTCCCACTTGTACCGGTGCAATTTTTTTTCCTTCCGTTATTTGCCGCATGCCGTCATCGGAAGGCAGTGCGGCGTTTACCGGGGAAATGATGATTCTGTCGCTCGGGTACTGAACGTCTGTGATTGGCTGTTAGGTATCTGAAGGGGCCTTTTCACCGCCTGCTGTTCGGTGAACACAACGTAACTCCTGACGTCACGGGGGGATCGCTCCAGAGGCGATCCTCCAGGCAGCTGTGCGCGTAGATGGAAGATGGCNATGCCGTCATCGGAAGGCAGTGCGGCGTTTACCGGGCAAATGATGATTCTGTCGCTCGGGTACTGAACGTCTGTGATTGGCTGTTAGGTATCTGAAAGGGCCTTTTCACCTCCTGCTGTTCGGTGAACACGACGTAACTCCTGACGTCACGGGGGGATCGCTCTAGAGGCGATCCTCCAGGCAGCTGTGCGCGTAGATGGAAGATGGCGACGGAGAGACCTTCGTTTGGATTGGGAAGGAACGCAGAGTGGGAACTGCGCCCCGCACATTGTGCGTTATTTCCAACAAGTACCGGGCCTCCCCCCCCCACTCCGGTACCACGGTCAGTGGTACGCTACATCTGCATGCCATTGCTGTAGACTAATCACATCGCTTTCTGGCCCCCAACATTTTCTATAAAATATGGCAACTTATTTTCCCCTCTAAGGAAACCCGATTTTCGCGAAAAGATTTCAGGACCAATTGTATTTCACAACACTTCAGCTCATATCCACTTTTTTTGGTTGGTAAGTGATTACATCTAAAGATGTATATAGGAAATACAAAATATCTAAATCACATTTTGGATATTGGGCGGACATTTGGATATATTTCGGTAGTCTTTTGAATGTAACTTTGCTAATCCTGGATGTCCTTGGATATCCTGAATGCCAGAGAGTGACGCCTGTCAGATATTCTTTGGATGCCTGTGTGCTATATGAGTGACACATTGCTACGAGTTACATTTGTAATCTCCATTTTCTTTCTGGTTAAAAAAGGCAATTTTACGTATCCCCCAGAATTTATTGTACAGTTTATAATATATTTTAGTCCAGTAAAATTATTATTGACTTTTAATAGTTTCTAAAGGTTTCCGTAAAAAATGAATTCGCGGGAATAATTGTTTCCTACCGAAAAATGTAGGGCTTTCCAAATTTCAGACTTACGCTAGAATTTCCTCCTTACTTAAACGTCTTGTTGAAAAGAGTAATATTTAAAGGACCAATAATTGAAACTGGCTTCTCTTTGTTCTGTGGCCGTTAGATAGGCGCAATAGCAACATACTGTGCGTCTACGCTGTGTCTTTCCCTTCCACCCTCGAGCGTGCATGGTCGTTACCACCTGAGGGAATAGCAACTGGTCAGCCCCTACAGGGCCACACCCCCATGCAAGCTGACATGACGCCAACGGAACTGAAGAAATGACATGCAATTTACACATATAAAATGTACGTAAAACTGGAATATAACCAGAAATAAGATGCTTTTATGTTAACAGAAGGGGAAAACGCTTGCGATGACATATTTAGGATACAACCAAACATGTCATAAATGGTGGTGATTTTCCAAAGGTTCGATTCAAAAAAGTGTGAAGAAACCGCGAATAGACTAAAGTAATCGTATAACTTGAATATAAAATGAACACACAAATAAATAACCAACGAAAATGTACCGAGGTGATTGTCGGCGTGCATGTGTGAACTCGCCATCGAGTTCCTCACCGGGGCTCGTTGTTTTGTCGTCTTCCGTCACACGGCGCGCTTGTGAACACCTGTTACGCGGCGGGGGATTCCTTTATCGGAGTCCTCGCTTGAACGGCGTTTTGGACGCACGTTCGCCGCGAAGCCCGCATTCCGCCGCCGGCAATAAAGGCCCTTAGTAATCGTTTTCTATCCCTTCCCAGGGGAGATGCGCGCAATTCGATGATGTCCCTCCACCCCGCTTCACCACACACCGGTGAATCCGGCGAAATCCAGGGCGGGCAGAGAAGGAACTTGCGGTCCGCAGACCTCGATAAAGGCTGCTCGTGGTCAAGTGAGAACTTGTGAAAGCCCTGCTTAGGATCTACTTTCATGCGCATCCGCGTATTCTTCCACCATGTGCCACCGAGGCGAACCGGGTTCAATCCCCGGCCGGGTCACCCCCCGGATTTCCGCCAGTGGGAATCGTGCCGGGCGATGCCGCAGTTCGGCGGGTTTTCTCGGGGATCTCCCGTTGCCCCCTCCCTTTCATTCCAGTGCTGCTCCATATTGTCTCATTTAACCCTCACCGGCTCTATAGACTCCACCATATGCACAATTTACATTGTTAAGGGCCTGATCACTTCATTCGTGCGTAGATCAAACAAAACTGTCAAATTTTTAGAAAAAATGATATTTTACAAATCTGCTCTTTTTTTTGTACTTCGATGCATTAATAAAAACAGGAAGGGAAAAGAATAATTTAATTTTATTGCAAATGCTTACCTAACACATTTTAATTCGACGTTAAGATATGGAACTACTTTCCCTCCATCGTTACCAACTTTACTGGGCGCATTACACTAAGTGCGCCCGTTAAAACATATGCAGGAAGGAGCAGTGACTTTTTCCTATCGTTGATTTCCAAAACGCTCACCTTATCGCGAACAGCCTTTACTCCATAATTAAATAAAGGCTAATTCCGTCCTTGGTTTGACTCTTTATTATTCCAACATGCGTTTCACACAATTTACATTATCTGAGAACATCTCGGAGGAGCTAATTAAATATGTGTTTATATATTGAGTGGTTGAAGCCACCGCTAATATTGTTTATTGGATCGATGTTTCCCACCTTGCAAGAAGTCGAAGGAAGATATGCAGGCGGACTAGGTCGGGCAGCATACCGACGTACTTCTGGAACATCTTCCCTGGTCCGCGTCGAGATAAGAACAGACGTCATTCCAACAGTCAGGCTAGTCTATATCCACGTGACGTCGCCCCACTACGCCCACGTTCTTCGTCCGGCAGAGGGGGTTTCTGCTAACACCGGGGTTTGGGCAGTCGCGCGTCCTGATTGTATAAATCCGCCGCCTGAAGGCCTGGTTATATTTACATGCCAGGTGACGCGTTCAAGTAGGCTGTAGAATTAAGGCTTGCCCAAACATAGCAATATCCTAAATAGAGGTTCTACGGTCTTACAACTCCGGTATTTAAACAATTTGTTGCGTATTTAACCCCCTCAGTCCACGATCGTGGACATGTTGCACATTAAAGATACTTATGTAGTGTACTGTACACAGCGAGGAATCACTGCCCAGTGCCTTGACAGTCTTCGCTATGGGTAATCACATCTCTCGTTTATAAATGGCTGATGGTATCGTCTTTGAGTACGCAGCACGTCGTACAGTGGTTGTAAAATGTACACTAGAGACATGTACAGTGCACACCAAAATATTACACGATTGCAACACTTCAGCTTACAAATTAACCCTTTCAGACCCAATTTAGTTTACAATTTCAGGTATTGCGAAGAAAAAAAAAACATGTATGATGCGTGCTGTACTTAATCAAAATGACACTTGTTTCGTCATCACAGCCAATGAGCTGTAGGCTATAAGTTCGGCTGCATTTGTATGAACCAATTATAACCTCTACCAGTAAGACGGTTTGCGAATCATTTACCAACAGGTAATATCATTGGTCATTGAGCTTCGCAGTGTGCAGTACGGACAAGAAATTACCCACGCGCGTGTAGTGTACGAAAATATGTACAATAGGTCGGAATGGGGTAATGCGTTACCGAACGGGTAGCCAAGTATTTATTATCTGTGTATCGCGTAAATATATATTAAAGTGACCAGGGTTGTTCAGTTAGCGGCCCGCGTGCCACATGTTGCTCGTCAACTCAGCGGCCTGGCCTTAAACACAATATTTCACCAGAAATGATTTTTTTAATACATACTTTTGAATATAATTACCTAACATAACATCAACTGTTACTATCACTAGCGTAAATCTCACAATAAAATTGTATATCTTTTGTATATTTCATCTTAACGTAAACAAAACGTCTATAAGTGAGCAACAAATTTGTAATAAGTGTGTGTGCCACGTCAAGCATTGTAATTATTTGTAAGTGGGCATATGGGAAAACTATTTGATTATCCTTGCAAGCGGTTATGTAGTTTTACTCTTCAGATATCGTAGCAACGTGGGATTGGTCGTATATTTTTTAGTGTTGATAGTGGTAATACACTATTATCAGTTTATGTGGCTTTCATGTCTGTTATTCCACACCACGAGTATTTTTATGAAGATCCCCATGGAACTGTTAATAAGCAAGGTTTCATATGCATGACTATGGTTATTGTTCACATTTGTGTTATGAATTAACTGTGAATAAATGACGCATTAATTTTCTCCGGAAAACGTAGGCCAGTATTAAAATAATAATAATTCACACGCTGGCGACGTCATACGCTTTGCCTGGCAACACAACAAAGTGAACATTTCTACTTCCCTCTGTGTTCTAACGTTGGCAGTACAGTACAACTTACTTCAGCAAACGAAGGAATAAGATAAAATTCTCTCAATACACGGTTGCGTTTCAAATCTATCCTCGTGTGCTTCATGATCTGTGGTGCGTAGCGTTGCAGTCAAGAACGCAACGAGGTGCAACGGATTAAATTTGTCGCGAAGAAACTCTAACTTGCTTACGTCTTTCACTGTGGAGATTCGGGTTCGTGCCCGGGCGTTGTCACTCCTGATCGACATGTGTAAGAAACGTGGCGAACGTTTCTATTGGTCGGGGGGTTTTTCTAGCCGTACTACAGTTTCACCAGAACTTGCATTCCGTTGTTGCTCCATCTTTGTCTCCTTTGGTTCCTACAGGCGTTAGAGATCTCGTCAGTAGGGACGGATTCCCTACATTTCGGCATTGTGCATTTTCCGCTGTAGTTTGAGATTACGTACCTGCTAGTTAGTTCTTACTGATCGACATGAGATAATACACAAAGTAATGTCTACGTAAGGGCAAGTCAGGACAAGTTGTCTTCCAACGCACTCACGTTCACAGCCAATTTGGCGATTGGATCATTTGAATTGTTAGGCGTCTTATCTGCCTGCACGCGAATCACGGACGGTCAGTAATTGGAGAAACTTTATTGTGATTGGCCCAATCATGTAGCAGACCGTCTTCAAACAAAGACAAGCGACCAATAGTGAAATAAAGACTGCAAGTAGGCACATAGGTTATTGAAGTCTAGCGTTCTCGTGAAAATCTTTTCGCGAAAAACAGGTGGCCCAACCTATAGCATATTCATGTTTTTTTTCCCCACACATTTTGAAACAAGCCTTTGAAAAATTTCCCCATGTGTATGGTTGTTTCCTGAATATTTCGTGTATCTCAATCGTTTTGTACTTCCGTTAAAATACAATTATTAGCCTGCTCGCCTCCCACCAAGGCGAACCGGGTTCGATCCCCGGCCGGGTCAATCCAGGACTTTCACAAGTGGGAATCATGCCGGACGATGCCGCGGGTCGGAGGGTTTTCTCGGGGATCTCCCGTTTCCCCCGCCCTTGCATTCCAGCGCTGCTCCACTATCACCTCATTCACCCTCATCGACTCTCATAAGCTCTCAATACCTCGCTGTTAAGAGCCGCTCAAATCTCTCAACTCAACAACAACCAAAGATTATGCAATAAGATATATCATTAGATTTATAATTAATGTGACTATAACTAGAGAGAACACAGGTGTGTTGGTAGCGCCTAGTAAGAAATAGTTCCCACGCAAAATATTATCACACTGAGTGTGCACGAATGCGGCGCGTGGTCCCTTTACTTACATTGTCTACACTAGGGCTTCAGGCTCCCGCCTACCAGAGGCTTTTTTTTCTAAGTTTAAGATAAAGAGAGGCGCAGGAGCGATAAGGGCGACACTGCCTCGCGCATAAAGTGCGCCATCGCCACTAAGGGCAAGCCTCTGACTTGACGCGCAGTGCTCTCGTCGAACTGCGAGTGCCTATGGGACTTTCAGAGGCGACCCCATTATTTTATATGTAGAAAGTCTATAGGAATGTTCAATGCAAGGCCCTTGAGTAGTTCCGTATTTATCTGATGCGTATATTTTGAGACACAACGCTTTGAAAAAAAAAAAACAGTTTTTAGCCATTTTGGAGTACTCAGAAATGGTGTTTCCCATGTGCGTGACGTATTGAAAGCACTCGACGACCCTCGCCTGAAGTGTGTGTTGTTTTCGTAGAACAGCACTTTGGACGCATGTTTGATAATTTCCCAGAAAAAAAAACGCGAATTACTACAGTTGCACCGCTGTAACTCATGACTTGGGAGCTCTGCCAATGTTGGGCCACTTCAACAACAGTACGACGGTGGTACGGCAGGGGGGAGGGAGTGCCTGCAGATTAGTCTGCCCGCCTGCCAGCTACCTGTGGTTGGTGCTTTGCAAGTCTTTCTGTCTCTCTCTTTCACTCGGGTAGGCGGAGCCAAATCCGTTCTCCGGCCGGCGCGACTGTAACACACTGCAAAGCAGTCAAACGCCAGGAACCCGAGGACCTTCAGGAAAGTTGGGAGTAACCGTGAGTGGACTCTGCTGAGAGACGATAGTTTATCGTGGGGATAGATAGTATCATATGCGCACACTGTCAACACAGCGGCCATTACCTCTGTTTGGGATGGACAGACGAACCCAGGTACACAGACAGGCTAGAGAGTTCATACGTAATGACTGCCGAACCCGCCAGACTGCATATTGCAGCTGGCTTGCTTGTGCCGTGCAAGAAATTAATACGGTATGATGCATTGGGTGTGCGCAGACTTATCATCACTTATGCGTAGTCTGGCCAGATGAGCGAATCATGAGACCGTGCCTCGTGTATAGGTGTGAGGTTTGCCGACGTGTGGAGGAACACCAACCTGAGAGTCCTGGTATTCGCCATAGCATAACGACCACCCGGGGTAGCGACGGACCTCAACTTTCGGAGTTCACAGGAAGAATGCTAGGATTCAACATACTGCACACATGTCTAACAGTTTCCTTTTCTTATTGGCTGTCACGCGTGCACGAAGCCACTACCCCTTATCACTGGACGAATGAGGGTTCCGATACTATAAGGCAGAACGTTCGAGATTGTTCTGCAAACAACTTAGCCGAGTCAAATACCTTGTCTATCCGATTGCGAAAGAATAAACTAGTAAGTGTGTTGAAGAAGATATGTCGGCGACTTTCCATCACCTCTAACTACACCGTGCAGTGATGCCCAGAGTTTTTCCACTTGCCTTCCCTCGCAGGAGCAGGAGAAACACTCGGAAGGTGGGGAGGCGGGTCGTGAATGTTTGAAAGCCGCCGAGAGAGCAGGGTTTGCGATTGTGTGCGCGAGCCAGGGACTCAGCACTGGGGAACCGGGGGGTTCACACCCACCAAACTGCACGCCGCCCGGCTGCAGCGCACCTGCGCCGAGTGCGCATGCCGCAAGCGCAGTCACTCCTTCACATACAGTATGCACCGCGTGCATTACGCACGTGTAACGGCTGTTCGCGATCAAGTAAGCACTTTTGAAATCAACCTTTGAAAAATTTCACTGTAACTACCTGCGAATATTTTAACAGGCACACGGATAAACATACGCCCAGTGGAGTTGGCATATTCTGTACCATATAAGAATGCCACTCTTTGACAGCTCGGCGAAAGTAGCGGCACCACTGTTTACATCTGACTACGTATCCTTCTGCCATCAGTTGGTCCGTCACGTCGGGGCTGTATTTTTTATCAACACGCTGTCAGCTAATCCACTTCTCATTGTACTGTAATGCTAAACAAATTTTAAGATATTTTAAGACTGACATCTGTCTAAAAAAATAAGTAGGTTATAAAAGTAAAAATATAAAATGTTAGATATTTGATAACTCTTTTTTAATTTGTCCGAGATAGTGAATTTGGGTTAATATTTGCAAGACGGTCTGTTGTATCTATTATCACACTTTGGACGTTATAGCTAATATATTCGAGTTAGAAATATGTGACGTGGAATAACGTTAGAATTGCTTAAAAACTATTCACGCGTGTCTCACTTTCTACGGAAACAAGGAGATGGGTTTCGAGAGAACAATATGGCGTATAATTTACGTAGACGAACGATTACCGGCCGAATATAAATTACTTGTACTCCAAATCGTTGTACATGAAATATATGTTACTTTAAAAATTATGCAGAGCTCGTGGAAAAATATAACTATTGGCATCTGTTTGTAAATTCGTTATATAGCGCGCAGGAAAGCGGTTAATTTCTGGCTGGTAATACCTCACATAATATCCGACAGATGGCGCGCGCAGCACATCACTGCGAAGTTTGAGCCTCTGTTTTTGGATAACGGATAGCATCTTTATTAAAGTTGATAGTTCTTATAGTGCGGGCTGGAAATATATTTCAAATTCGTGTCGTTTCGTCAAATAATTAATTCAACAATATTATGCAATATTTCTGTATGCTTTTGGACTTAATATCAAGGACGTGTTGAAAGCGGGGTTGGAGAGGGATGATACGACGTGAAAAAGCTTTCTGAAGTTAGCACAACTTCAGAAAACTTTTCCACGTCGTATCGTTCTATTGTACATTTCATTTTGATCACCTAAACATAACTACATTATCACGAAGTTTAGTTTTTAACACTAACAACTATTGTTTTGTGATCTCGTAAAATAAAATGTATTAATAAATCGAAGAACTCTTTCTTATCCGCGTATTTTCTGCTTTTATGATGTGCATCGGCAGTGTACTCAGAATAGCCAACGTAATTTTAACTTTTGTTCGTTCGTGCATCAGCTGATACAGGATTTTGTAAATGGCACTTTGTTTCGTATACATCAAGTTGCCACTCACTGACCGTCAGCAAGTGGCCTTCTTATATGAAATGGTCCATAAAAATGGACGGAAGGCAGTTCCATATATTAACGTTGAATTAAATGCGTTACGTGAACATTTGTGAATATCGAAATGATCTGCTTTACTTTATGTTTTTGTATTACACACAAGTGTTAGAATTAGCCGTTTATTTTAATATTTAATTTTACAATAGTATCACAGCTTCACTTAACAGACGGAGACGCATGAATAAAGTGATAAAACCCACGTGGCAATGATAATTTTACCCTTGGTGGAAGAATACACTAGATGCATACAAATAAACACCAAGCAGGCCTTTCGAAAGTGCTCATTTTACCGTGAACAGCCTATAGGTAATTTTTTGTCTGCACTGCACTCTGCGAAAATTAGTGACCTATAATATTATTTGTGCGTAAATGATTCGCTAACCTTTTTACCAGTCTAGGTCATAATTTATTCATCTAACTGTGGCCGAACATACAGCCTACAGCCCATGGCTGTGACAACGAAATAAGGGTTGTGTCGACTTAAGTACAGTGAGCATCATAACATTTTTTTAATTGCAACACCAGAAACCGTAAATTAAAAGTGGGTCTGAAATGGTTAACAAGTTGAACGGAGAGATTTGTCGTCTCCTAACAGCGAGGTCTTGAGAGCCGACGAGGTCGAAGCGAGGTGAGCATGGAGCAGCGCCGGAATGAAGGGGCGGGAGAAACGGGAGATACCCGAGAAAACTCTTCGACCAGCGGCATCGTCTGACACGATTCCCCAGTGCGAAAATCCGGGAGCGAACCCACCAGGAATCGAACCCGGTTCGCCTAGTTGGGAGGCGAGTAGTCTGACCACTACATCACCGCGGCCCCTTAATGCCGTAGTTAATTTGATATGCTCCATTCACGGTTACTTCCAACTTTTCTGAAGCCCTTCTTAAGTTCTATTTCCAGGATATTGCTCCTCATTTAACCAAGTCTAGAAAATTACACCAAAGGGACTACACACACCATTCGTCGGCCCTCACTTTAATAACATTTTGCCTAAGAACAATTTACTAGTGGGCATTACCAACACTTTTTTCTATGGGCATTTATACTTATAAATTATAAATTAAATATTATAAGTTATGAATATAACATAAATAAAAATTCAGTTCAGGGAAAAATAGCATACTATTATGTTAATAGACGTAGAAAACGCTTGTGGCACATGCCATATTTAGGATACAACCAACCAAACACGTCATACACGGGGAGATTTTTCAAAGGCTTGATTCAAAATGTGCGAAGATACCGCGAATGAACTGTAGCTAGAGAAAAACCCGTTCTTTGTTTCCGTTGTAATTCCTGTACTTCCGTATCAGAGAGCCACAGAATATCAACAAGTGAAACAGCCGTGTATTCCGCGAACCACAGAACCGCACGCCAGCGCAGTATTGCGTGACTGGCCAACAACACGACGGAACGCCGTTCGCCAATAATTTTCCAGCTACGCACTTGTCGGCCGGCATTCCAGCCAATAGGGAACCTCTCGCAGCCAAATGCAGTGTACAGAGCTCGATCCTACGAGATCCACGATCACTACCGCACTACAAAACACGCTTGACAAATGGCGGGGGACGGGAATTGACAGGTGAACGCCCTGCACGGAGGCGCAGTCTGCCATTGGTCAGCCGACCAGTGCAAATAATCGTATTTCATTCCATTTGAGATTTGTTCTCATAGCGGCTAAACGAGCACCATTAAGCTCCACTTGAGTATTGTGCGTATATCAGTTCTGTCCCTTTCTATCGCGAGAAATGAATATTTGCGAACGTCATGAAAGCATTTGCTCTTTGTATTGCTGACCGGAACCGGAAGGAAGCGCATGGGTGAAACTGTTGTATTCAATGTAGTTTTTTCATTGAAGACTGTTTGACTTATTTGGGTAACAAAATTTATTGGCGCGATATTTCTTTAACTGGTTTCTTTCTGACACGCCGCTAATACTCGTAAATACGCTTTGCTTTCTATACTACTGCCTGCCACTGGACGTAATGTTAACGTGACAGAAGCGACTACCCGGGATTTAGAACAAAATCGCTTTGGGGAGGAACGAGTTACAAAACCACTATCTGATCTAACTAGCTTTAAAAAAAAACTGAAAATGTTTTACAATTAAGAAACAGTGAATTACCTAGATATATTGGTATCCAATTACTCGGCAATACATTTAACTCTTGAAAATTTTTCACTTTCAGTTAGTATTAAAAGAAACTCTTACTTAATGTATGAAAATGTTTGTAATTAATTTTCACACATTTCCAAAAGTACATTTTCCAATATTTGCCCCCTCCAGAAAATAGCATTTTCAACATTCTGAGAAATTGCATAGCGAAAATATCGCTTGCAGCAAGCTAGATCTGGAGTATCTCTATGTGTCTGTGAGAAGCTGAACATTTAATTGGCATTGCTTATTGCTTTCTCCATGTTTATTGTTCCTTCATCCACAGAGATGTCATCAGGTGCACCGATGAATATGCAGCTCACTAAAAGTCTAGCACATTCCCCGTTCGCCAACGAATACGTAATATTTATATTTCTAGCAGGAGTGGATCGTACCTACGTTGTGTGAATCATGTAAACACTGGCGTCTCCCCCTCCAGCGACATGCGTATTGCACGCACACAAACACAGTAGGTTCAACCTCAAGTATTACAAACAGCCTCAGTTGAGGACTGGGGCAGTTTTCCTCAGGAAATGCTTATTGGTCTTGTTTATTGCATGCCTCGTCCGATACAAGCGTGCCTCAGGAATCGTGGAGGTCCTGCGCGTTATTGAAGTTTGTCGAAGGATCTGTGAAAACAGTTTTTGTTATTGAAACCGATGAGATTCCTTCGTAAAAGTGGTTTTTCGGTTTATGCCTTTTGTTTGTTTCATACCAAAGTGATGCAAACGCGTATTATTGTGCTGTTTTACACTTTACGTGCTATTAGGAGTACAACACGAAATGCAGACTACTTTTATTCTATATAACACCATGGATTCCGAAATGTGCTAAACTTGNCACCGAAGTGATGCAAACGCGTATTATTGTGCTGTTTTACACTATTAGGAGTACAACACGAAATGCAGACTACTTTTATTCTATATAACACCATGGATTCCGAAATGTGCTAAACTTGCTGCGTGTAAGTGTAAGTGTAAGTGGCCCGCTGTGTTAAAGGCCGTTTCTATATTCACGCCCATCTATAGCAACAGTGAAACGAAGAGACAGTGTTGATCACTTTATCGAGAGTAGTAGAAAAAAGATGAGCTGGGTACATCGCATCGGAATCCGGGATCGGAGTTCGGAGCTGTTCATGCTCTGTCATTCCGGCCCCGGGCGGCCATATCGTCCGACATATTTGACGTATGTGACCTTGACCTTGACAACGGTGACCTTAGACCTAGAAAATCCAAAAATTATTAAAATAATTATTACTAGAATTTATAAATAAAATATAATTTAAAAATTTAATGTTAGAACATTATTAAAATTTTATTTAAAAAACTGAAATTTCCGGAGGACCCCCAAGTACCACACCCAGCAGTCAACTAACCCCCACCACAAATTGCTATTGACTATTTTGTCAGCAGACCTCAACCCCCACCAATCCCTCCAATGATTATCATTGGCTAATTAGTACCCTTCGCTCCATCCCCTTCCAATATATTTAATTGCCCAATTGCCGCACCCCCACCACCAATTGCTCACATCGTTCGAACCTCCCCCCCC
>NQII01002311.1:67875-160216 GCA_002778355.1 Clitarchus hookeri
CACGCCTTTGCTCATTCTGTCGAATGCAGCCATCATGGTGATTTTCTGTTTGTTATTTGTTTACACATTCCTGGAGGCGGCCACCTTCGATTTAATATGTTTACATTTTCAACACCTAGGAGGCACTATTTAATCGATTTCGTCCCCAGGCGAGCTGCCTATTTAGCCATCAGGCGGCAGCCATATTTGTTTACGTTTTTAAAGTATAGGTGGTGATGTCGGCGCCATTTATATGGATATTATTTTCAACGCCTAGATAGCGTTCATTTCTCGATTTCATAACCAGGTGAGCTCACGGCATTCACATTTATAGACATAACAAAGCTGTAATTTTAATCCTATTTAATAATTATTTTTCCAATCAGCAGTATACCTACATGAATAATTCATTAAATCAATAATTTTTTTTGTATAAAGAACTCATAGGACCGATTGTGGAAAAAAGTAATTTTTCGTTTTAATGCTAAATAAGGTACAATTCAAATTGAGTATTGGTTCTGTTACCCCTCCCCCCACCACTTAAGTCCGACCAATTCTTCACCATCGCTTAATCCCGTAACACTACCGCTCTTGTAGAAAGTTTATAATGGGAGCAATGTCAACCATGGGCACAGTTTCTCGTCTGATACCAGAGGTGACAATTCGCTCTCTCGCCACTCGTATTTTAGCAATCTGACTCGTAAGTTCAGATAATTAATTCTGTAAGGTCGCAGGATATTAGCAAGCGTGTACGCAATACGCATATATTTTTCCGCGAAATTAAAAATCTGCTCAAATTTGGAGAATCTGCACGGGCCAGCCAGTCTCAGGAAGAATGTGTAACCTCATAAAATACGGTACTAGAATTTAGTTTTTTTTTAAATTTGTATACTTACCACCGATATAATTTGCAAAGGCGTTAACTCAGTACCCGTTACGCTACTTCGTTTGCATTCACCAAATGTGTCCGAAGACACGAAAAGTATGAATGTTCGAATAATGCAGATCGAGTGGCATATAAGTGTGTAAAATGTGGCACGGAATTTGCTAGGCGCGATACCTGCAGACGCATGCAATAACCTGCGTAGCTGTAGGACCTTCACCTGCTGAAACCCGTCGTGTACAGTCACCTTCACAGCAGGGTACGAGTGTACTCCCCATAAAACCATGGGTTCAGGATGAGCATCCACCATCGTGCCGGCGACTATCTCGCCCAAGAATCGTGGCAGGGTCTGGGTTGTTTAATGACAATGGTTTCGTGGAGGCCCAAACTGCATTCGATCACAGTCTAAAGATGTATGCCCCCACAGCGAGATCAGATATTCAAAGGATGTTTGCACATGTTTAGCTCGAATGGGGGGAAATATCGCTGTTGGCTCTCCACATAAACAAAACACCAGTAAAATTTAATGTATGGTTCGAACTCAGCTTTGCAAAACTGACCCCATTCAAGGGAAGAAAGTTATTCAAATCGAAAGCAAAGATAACGAAAATACTGAAAAAACCTCATACTCGAAATATACGTAACGAGGAAGAAGCATAAAAAGAGCATGTTTCGGGGTAGTTATTAACGAAAAATCAATTACCGAGTGAGCCTTACCCTCCAAACAACATGCTTGCTCCCCCCTCCCAGCCCTTCAGCAAAATATTTGTTAAAACTTTAAATTGGAAAAATCATGTTCTGTGTACGAATGCATTGTGCAGCTTTCTATAAAGAAATCGTGGCTCGAAAAACCCAGAAACAGAGTTAAAACACTTCGCTACCCCCTCAGTATGCGATATGCTCAGTGAAGAATCCCATGTATTTTCCCTCGCTAAGGCATAGAAACTCATCATTAAAAATCATTACTTCCTAAAGTTTAAAATCAATATGTTTGGGATATTTTGGAAGTGGGGAAATATATATATATATATATGGTTACTCCACGTGCAGCGATATCTCTAGCTCCCAGTGTCCTGATATAAAACTCTTTATGCACGCAAATGATGTACGTATAGTATGTTTTGCGGGAGAAAAAAAAAATATATATACCGTGAGAAGACGTTAGCGTAAAGGTACACCCACCACAAGCACAAAATCATAAAAAACTGTTACCTTCGGGAAGAACTTACTGTATTTTCATACATTAGCGTGCGCTCACTCCATTAAGAGATATATCTGATCGACGGTAAAACCCCCCGCCCACCCCTGCCAGTCATTCCACACTGCTACGTGACTTAAGCCGAATGAAAAGTGACATGCGGACATGTATATATATATGTGTGTGTATGTGTGTGCGGCCTCTAATGCAGCAGGTGTCAATAGTATTCACTCTTTATGAATTACCCTAACAAAAACACAGTTTTATTCCCGAGATGCTAGTCCACCATGCAGATTTATACCACAATACGAATTGCACTAAAGACACGCACATACAGCTCTCATTCACCACCCTACAATCTCGTCGAGACATATAGGGAAAGACTTCACAAGTGCGAAAATATTAGAGCATATTGCAGGCAGTGCGTTGCGGAGGCCATGATATTTTAGACGGTAGGCCATGCAAACACGTACCTGTTTTAAGTGGCTCAGTCCCTTATTTTATAAATGATGACAGCTGCCTTAGAAAAAACTGTTCTAACAGACATTTTATACATTTTTCAGGAGAGTGGATTGAAAGTTTGCCATTATATGTTTTTTTGTTTGTTCATTTTCTCATTATCTTTACGTAGTTAATTTCTTTAACAGCAATTCATGCAAACTTGAAGGCAATTGCTCTTTATGAAATTAGCATAAAGCAAGCAAAGTAAATAAGTGGACTGGAGTTAGAACAAGTCAGCCATCTTGTAAAGGGATACGATTTTGGGATTGCCCCACACATTACTGTAACTGTATTTTCGACCGCACAGGGATATTAATAATATGGTTGAAGTTACTTTTGCTTCTGTTAGGAGATTATATTCATGTACAAATACAAATCCTGGGCTTAAAGAAAATTTAAATGTTATACAAATATTGCAGTACAATAATAGGCGTAATACTAAACAATCTGCAGTAAACTAGCAACAAAAGATCCCGTTTGCATTCAGAAGCATATAAATTTAGTTCGATAAAAAGAATTTTAAATTTAAAGAGCATCACTTAACTGTAAATGAAATAAACTAGCCTATAATTCTTTGTAACTTAATAGCTACCTTACAATGTTGTCTTGTAAACGAAACACTTATTTTAGAACTGTGTTCCACAATATGTTGCCAGTTTCACTAAAATATTTACATCACGATTTAATATCCGTAACTTTTGCTGCTTGTAGTTCAGGTTTTTTCTGTCACCATGGATGGATCTGGTAAAGAAGACGTTTTTCTCTCCTTCGTGCCTCTTGATGATGGTGTTCTTAAACGTAAAGACACTTTGTCAAGTGGAACGCCAGGCTGGGTTTTTGTTCTGAACTTGACACTGTCTTCTCCCATTTCATTAATGACATGCTTCACCCTACCGAATGGAATGATGTTCAAGTCTGTTTGCTTGGCTACCGGTTTTAAATCCTCGAAAACACGTAATTGAATTACTTTTAACCTTCTTCCTCGAACGAATAGTTCAATAATGCTCTAATTACGTTAATAGGCCTATGGAGTACGATCCCAGGAAAATGTCTTTCAATGACACNGAATAGTTCAATAATGCTCTAATTACGTTAATAGGCCTATGGAGTACGATCCCAGGAAAATGTCTTTCAATGACACTTGTAAGACTGTCCACTTCTTGCACACAGCTCTGTCCAGGTTCCTGACATTTTGTTCAATTATCTGAACAGAATCGTCATCGTGATCAACAAAGTCCTTCAGTGGAGTTCCTGTTTTGGGGTACACACGTATCATTCCAAAGTATTATGTGATGTGGAGTTGGTGTTTCTTTCACCATCTNGAATAGTTCAATAATGCTCTAATTACGTTAATAGGCCTATGGAGTACGATCCCAGGAAAATGTCTTTCAATGACATTGTTAAGGCTGTCCACTTCTTGCACACAGCTCTGTCCAGGTTCCTGACATTTTGTTCAATTATCTGAACAGAATCGTCATCGTGATCAACAAAGTCCTTCAGTGAGTTCCTGTTTTGGGGTACACACGTATCATTCCAAAGTATTATGTGATGTGGAGTTGGTGTTTCTTTCACCATCTATTCCAAGAATTCTGTTACAACTGATGCAGTGTCATTGCCTGATCTTCCAGAAATACCTTCACGCCATAAAACAAAATACCCTTGTTTGTTTTTATGTCATATCCTGTCAAGTTAAAACCACAAAGTTTACGCTTGTAATAGAAAGCAGACGTACTGGACTGTGGNTTCACGCCATAAAACAAAATACCCTTGTTTGTTTTTATGTCATATCCTGTCAAGTTAAAACCACAAAGTTTACGCTTGTAATAGAAAGCAGACGTACTGGACTGTGGACGCGATGGTACTTTCTGAAGACAGAAACACACTACGGTGTAATTACTGAGATCTGTAATTCCAGCCTTATCCATGAGTTTCTCCTCTCTAGCAAACAACTTCTCCTCTTGATGTTTATTAAATACCTCATGTTTTTTATCTGGTAAAGTTTCGTTATTTTTCACTATAGTCTCAAACACTTAACATGTATCTCATTGGTCACTTGAGGGCACANTTTTATGTCATATCCTGTCAAGTTAAAACCACAAAGTTTACGCTTGTAATAGAAAGCAGACGTACTGGACTGTGGGCGCGATAGTATTTTCTGAAGACAGAAACACACTACGGTGTAATTACTGAGATCTGTAATTCCAGCCTTATCCCTGAGTTTCTCCTCTCTAGCAAACAACTTCTCCTCTTGATGTTTATTAAATACCTCATGTTTTTCATCTGGTAAAGTTTCGTTATTTTTCACTATAGTCTCAAACACTTAACATGTATCTCATTGGTCACTTGAGGGCACANATCTGGTAAAGTTTCGTTATTTTTCACTATAGTCTCAAACACTTAACATGTATCTCATTGGTCACTTGAGGGCACACGCAACCCTACGTTATATTCAGTTGTGAATATTTCATTATACAACCATTTAATTTNTCAAACACTTAACATGTATCTCATTGGTCACTTGAGGGCACACGCAACCCTACGTTATATTCAGTTGTGAATATTTCATTATACAACCGTTTAATTTGTGGCTCAATAGGTGGTTATTTCGAGATACGTAGTTCTCTGTACATATCATACATTTCTGATAGGTTTAAACCTAGTTCAAAATACCCCCTAGACGACTTTCACCTCAAATGAGCAGGTATTCTGTGAACGCTGTTTACGCGATCTCTAATTACCTTTCTTTCTGCTTCCCCAATACGTTTTGTGGTTTTCTTCCCTCTTTGATCACGCACTGTAGGTGTTCCCGCCAACCCCGTCTTCTTGTTGCCATGACAACCGTTAATGCGCTGCTGACTGATATTCAAAACACCCAGATAAAAGTATTTGCAGACTCTTATTTTCCTCCCATTAATATTAAAACAGTAGCTAAAGGAAAATGTTCTTGGCCTGTTAAAATTTTCATTTTCCTTTCGAACCCGTAGTTTTGCAATTTTTTCTTTGTTCTATCATAAAAATGAAATTTTTCGTTGCCAGTCAGAGAATAAAATTCCATAAATACATGTTCAGTGGTTTCATTGTCTATTTCACATGCACATTTGTTTCTGCGCTTTGTGTGATCTCCCTTATTGGCAATTATTCTTTCACATAATTCCTGGCCACTGCAATTTTTCTATGCCTTACCTGGTTGTCTTAAAGTCTTCCGAACAGTTTGTTTCCACGTGTGCTTATTAACTTATTTTTTTCTAGTACTTGGGTTGCTTTTGGCAGTGTCTTACCTTCATCAGTGTTATGCCATGGCGTGCGTCATCTCCGGGGTTTCCCAAGCACGTTGCTGTTGTAATAACTTCAACATCTTCTACTATTGGTACGACTTCGCAGATAGCAATCCCATTCTCATCGGGAGTAAAATAAAAAACAACGTGTAGTAGGGATTGTAAATGCAAAACAAAAATGATAAAGTACAATTTAATAAAGAAAATGTTTGACCCATTGTTAAAATAAGGTCNGATTGTAAATGCAAAACAAAAATGATAAAGTACAATTTAATAAAGAAAATGTTTGACCCATTGTTAAAATAAGGTCTAAGAAAATATGTTTGCAACATTCCCATATACAATATATTCATAATTTATTTTTAAGAATACACATGTATTAACATAGAAGATTGAATTCAAAATGCAAACAAAAAATACTATATAATTAATCCGACACTGGTAGTACATAATTTGTGACATGCAAATTAAAACATGTTTGATATTATCATCACTTTACTCGTGTTTATTAATTTCTTAATGTTTATTTCCACAAAATATTGCTTTATTTTTATTCTTTTACAATTTGATGTAGCACAAACAAAAAAAAAACCGTAATTATAATTCGTGAAACGTACGCCCCGCACTTACACTCTGATAATATGTCAGTTAAAATAATATGATCCATGGGAACGTTAAAAAAAAGTAATTATACAATGCTTCTTTCCAAATATCCTTCATTAGACGTGATCCACATTGTGGCTATGTACAATGAACTTACCTTCCTGAATTAGTATAGGTAACGTATTGCCAGTCATTTGAAAAATCCTCATCAGGAGATCTTTCATGGTCATCAAGGATATCTGTTTCAGCTAATTAAAAAATTAATTAATTAAAATTATTACTAAAACAATGAGTTTTGTAGACAGACGATCCAACGTTTCAAACAACAAAACAAACAATTCACCCGTGCGAGGCAGAGATATAATATTACGAAAGAATGGCGCTGCAGTTAGAGCACTGTGGTTGTACGGTGATGGAGATGGAACATTATGGTTCTGTGTGGACTTCTGTATATGGAGCTAGATCATACTGTTTCAGAAGTACGCGATGAAAATTATTTGACATAACTGCTTTATGTGGGTAAATAAATAGGAGTTAGAACAATTGAAACAATAAAAAATCAATAAAATGGAGTTAGAGCAGTTTGGTTCTGAGGCATAAGCTGATTAAATCTGAAGTTGATTCTCCGAATCCAACCTCCATAATGCAGTGCATTGCACGGTATCTTATTGTACGAGATCTTCTGGGTTTAAGTCCCGGGTAAGGCACAAATGTAGGTATTTGCAATTGTCTCACTAATATTGCATACGCTTCTGGATTCATTTGTAATATTATTGGTTTCAAAGAGAAGTCAAGTCCTACTTACCAACTCAGATTTTAAGAATGTATATAAAAAAAAATTGCACCCACGTTGAGGAAAGTAGGCTTCTGGTTTCGTTTTCGTTTTCCAAACAAACTGAATTTCCATATTTTCGCGTGAAATTCGACGTCGATCGTACCCGTTAACGCTGCGAGTTCGAAAATATTGAGCACATTTTCCATTTCGAGTTAAAATTTTTTCGTTACTGGGAAAAGCTTCGTTCATGGTGAGCTTGACTTGGGACAGAACTCAGTTCCACCTGCTGATGTACAGTCTGTGCACGAACGAAGAGAGCACGGCGTACAGTCAACGTGATATTGCAATTTCCACTATAGCAGCATTAATTAAATCCAAACAATTTCCCTGAGTGCCGCATTTGATACAGATAAATCTACGTCCTGCATTTAGCAACGCCCGGATTTCCACCATTAATACTGCATCAAACTATTACGTATATCAAAAATTTTAAACACTTGAGAGAGAATATTATACACGGTATATTTAGAAAACCACCAAATACATCGTACATGGGTTGATGTTTCTAATGTTTCATTCAAGAAATGTGAAGGAACCGCGAATAGACTAAAACCATCGCATCAAATCACTCGCAGATACGGCTAGTATTTAAACACTTGAATATTTGCTGGCTGACAGCTCTCAATAACACACAATCTGCCGCAACAGTTCCTTGGTAGGAACACAGTAACGAAAGAAATCCAGAGAGTAACACGCTGGCCAAGACATTCTATACAAAAGCTTACTCGCGGTATCTTCGCACTTGTTGAATCAAACCTTTAAAGTGCGCGAGTGAAGATACTTATGCGTCTCTTTACAACGAGGTCTTGAGAGTCGTTGAGGGTGAAGCGAGTTGAGTACGGAGCAGCGCCGGAATTAAAGGACGGGTAGAAACGGGAGATCCATGAGAAAACCCGCTGACCAGCGGCATCGCACGTCACGATTCCCACATGCGAAAATCCGGGAGTGATCTGGTTGGGGATTGAACCCGGTTGGCCGCGGTGGGAGGCGAGCAGGCTAACCGCTCAGCCACCCTGTATGGTGCGTTTGGTAGTTTCTACCGTATGCCCGGTACCACAAGCGTTTCATAGTTCTGTTAACATACAATTATATTATTTTTGGTAAAATTGGAGGTTTACTTTTTTTTTGTCTATAAAGTAATATTTAATTTGTAATTAATATGAATAAAAAACAGAGAAAAAAGGGTAGGCTGGTGATTCGCNTTTTTGGTAAAATTGGAGGTTTACTTTTTTTTTGTCTATAAAGTAATATTTAATTTGTAATTAATATGAATAAAAACAGAGAAAAAAGGGTAGGCTGGTGATTCCCAGTAAGAATAAGTTCTCGTATAAAATATTATTTAAGTGCGTGCGCACGAATGCGATGCGTAGTCCCTTCGGCGTAGTTTCCTAGACTTGGTTAGGCTTTGTTTGTGTGAGATGGATGGAAAGACTGAAAGTAGAGCTTAAGCAGGGTTTCAGAGGAGTTTTCAACCAGGAATGGATTTTCAGTTGACTGCATATCATTTATCGTATTGACGATAAACAACACGCGTTAAACATCTGCATATTGTCTTTGGAGGGTCGCTGCCTTGAAATATTAAGGTAACAGTCTCTGTATTTTTTATCATTTGGTTTCCAAAGAATAAACAGGAACTGAAAACAGAATTAAATAGTACACCCAAAAGATTCATTTTGTAATACATATTTTAGTAATTGGTGATAAGTCGTAGCACCAATTTTATTTACATTATCTGTTAGAGTTGAATAAATGTTAAGTACGGAAGTACATAAAATAGGCAATAACATCACAAAGAAANATTTACATTATCTGTTAGAGTTGAATAAATGTTAAGTACGGAAGTACATAAAATAGGCAATAACATCACAAAGAAAGTTAAAAATTACAAGGGAAGAGCATTAATAAAATGTTCGATACAAGTAAATGTGCAGCTTACGCCAAATCTGTACCATCTGCTAGAGCGTTAAGGCAGCATCGTTCCTGTCGATAATTACAGGAAAATCAAGACGTCGAGCTCCTAAAAAAAGAACAAAGCAAAATATTAACAACCGGGGAAAAGGTAAAGCTGTTAATGGGGAACTTAAAGCTAAGACGAGGAAACAATTAGTGAAAACTTGACGAAGAGCCGGCGTAGAAGACACCCACGAAAGTAACGGGAAACGCACAAATTACAGAGAGCTACTTTTTATGGACGAGAAATAAAAACTTTTTGCCATATAATTTTTGAGCACTAAGCGCGGGGTACCGAAAAAAAAACCGTTGCCGAAGAGGACCAGTAAAAATAATAAACATAGTAGAGATAATGGAGGAGAGAGGATAAATGTACTGCGAAATGGTATCACACATTCCCGAGAAGCTCGAACTAATGGCTAAGGAAACCAGGACCGGAAACCTCGGCATGAGGAAAAGGACGCCCAATCAGCAGTATCGCAGAAGGCAGAAGGTAGACGAGGGGTTGCAGGGTTGGCTACGCCTGGCGGGAATAACGGACATGCGGTTCCTTCGCCCCGGAAGAGGAATGTGCTGGAGATACTGCCAGCATCAGCCGGCGCGGCGTACGGAAGTGACGAGGAAGAGCGCGTGTTGTTAAGGAGAAATATGCGACCAGACATCCTTAGTAAGGACACGAATACAATCTTACAATAAAAAATAATCACGTAAATAAATTCTTACGTGAGTGCTCGCCCAACACCAGTAAAAATTCATTTAAAAACCAACACTTCTAGGTACATAAAGATTAACTGAAATCTCAGAAAATCTATAACTGGACCATCTGTCTTCAGCACTACACGATTATTAGTTTTGTTGGTGGCTGTGTTTTCAGTTGTCATTGTTTCTATATGTCCAGGATACATAAAACATGTCCTCTTCTCTACTACACACCATTCTTCATTGGCTTGTCGTCTTCAAAAAGGCAGGCGTGAAATTTTGAAAATATCATATTAAGTTAAACATTTACAAAAAAACGTACATTTTTTGTCAAAATTAATATTTATGAGCTACAGAGTTCTTGTATGATATCGACTAACACTGGGGACACAATCAACAATTTTTTATGGATTTTTTATCTTCAAGGTCCGTGGGATTAAGAGCTTTGAATTATTATTTTTGAGTTAGCTTTAAGTGATCAAATGAACTATTATTTCGGGCACACAACAAGTGTAAANAAGACGTCGAGCTCCTAAAAAAAGAACAAAGCAAAATATTAACAACCGGGGAAAAGGTAAAGCTGTTAATGGGGAGCTTAAAGCTAAGACGAGGAAACAATTAGTAAAAACTTGACGAAGAGCCGGCGTAGAAGATACCCACGAAAGTAATGGGAAACGAACATATTACAGAGAGCTACTTTTTATGGACGAGAAATAAAAACTTTTTGCCATACAATTTTTGAGCACTAAGCGCGGGGTACGGAAAAAAAAACCGTTGCCGAAGAGGACCAGTAAAAATAATAAACATAGTAGAGATAATGGAGGAGAGAGGATAAATGTACTGCGAAATGGTATCACACATTCCCGAGAAGCTCGAACTAATGGCTAAGGAAACCAGGACCGGAAACCTCGGCATGAGGAAAAGGACGCCCAATCAGCAGTATCGCAGAAGGCAGAAGGTAGACGAGGGGTTGCAGGGTTGGATACGCCTAAGAGCGCGTGTTGTTAAGGAGAAATATGCGACCAGACATCCTTAGTAAGGACACGAATACAATCTTACAATAAAAAATAATCACGTAAATAAATTCTTACGTGAGTGCTCGCCCAACACCAGTAAAAATTCATTTAAAAACCAACACTTCTAGGTACATAAAGATTAACTGAAATCTCAGAAAATCTAAAACTGGACCATCTGTCTTCAGCACTACACGATTATTAGTTTTGTTGGTGGCTGTGTTTTCAGTTGTCATTGTTTCTATATGTCCAGGATACACAAAACATGTCCTCTTGTCTACTCCACACCATTCCTCATTGGCTTGTCGTCTTCAAAAAGGCAGGCGTAAAATTTTGAAAATTTAGAAAATATCATATTAAGTTAAACATGATAAAAAAACGTAAATTTCTTGTCAAAATTAATATTTATGAGCTACAGAGTTTTTGTATGATATCGACTAACACTGGGGACACAATCAACAATTTTTTATGGATGTTTTATCTTCAAGGTCCGTGGGATTAAAAGCTTTGAATTATTATTTTTGAGTTAGCTTTAAGTGATCAAATGAACTATTATTTCGGGCACACAACAAGTGTAAANAGCTTTGAATTATTATTTTTGAGTTAGCTTTAAGTGATCAAATGAACTATTATTTCGGGCACACAACAAGTGTAAAAAAACAAGGATATGCCATAAAAAATGGAAACAAAAATATAAAAAAATTAACTAGCCAAGTATTTATGTTGTAGTTAGATATGTACATAACCCAAAGAACTGAATTGAGAAGTTTATATCGGCGCATAACAGCGAAATCTCGAGCAATGATGAGAGTGAAATGAGGTGGGGATGGAGCAGCGGTGGAATGCAAGGGCGGGGATTCTAGGTGACCCCGCCGGGAATCGAACCCGGTTCGCCTTGGTGCGTGGCGGGTAGCCTGATTACTACACCACTGCGGCCTTGAAAACACAAAGAGAATCACGCATAATGATAGGTCAATATTCACAAGAGATGCGAAACAAAAACGGCAGAAAGAGTAATCGAATAAATGGCCAATGAGGACAGTACATACATATNATTCACAAGAGATGCGAAACAAAAACGGCAGAAAGAGTAATCGAATAAATGGCCAATGAGGACAGTACATACATATACATGCGAATAACTCTGAACAACATAAAGGAACTCTGGACAACACGAGGAAGAAGAAAAAACGGANTACATACATATACATGCGAATAACTCTGAACAACATAAAGGAACTCTGGACAACACGAGGAAGAAGAAAAAACGGACGAACACAGTACTCCATTGGGACAAGAAAAAACAATATTTAAGGTATTTGGCAAGCAAACTGTGGAATGACTGGCCAGCGGAAACAGTCACATCGAAATAATATTGAGAATTCTTTCAGGAAAAAATGCACACGACATCATAGAAAATTATATTTGCACTCGTAGTTACGTAAAAATAAAGTTACTATGTAGTAATAATTGTAAACATAAAGATCACAATACTACTTTGGTAGATAATGAATATATCTTCCAAAATACAAATTGTAATTTAATTTGGTTAAATTATTTAATATATGTGCCAAACTTACCTAAATTATTTATGAAGCCTCCATTTTGAACATCGTTGCCTGTCCTATTTAAATAATAAAAGTTTACACGGCCTTCTGTAGAATTTATGTTGTCACTTCCGACTTTCCTGAAGCCCTGCTTGAGTTCTACTTCCGAAATATTCCTCCGTTTTATGCAAACAAAGCTTAACAGAGTATAGAAAATTACACTTAAGGGATAATGCACCGAATTTGTGCTCACTCATTGTAGTAATATTTTGCATAAGTACTATTTCTTACAAGGCATTACCAACATATATATTTTCTGACGGTTTTTATTCACATTCAATATGAATGAAATACGATAATTTAAAAATATAATATAAGAAAAAAGTTAAATGAAAAAAAAAAGTTACTTTATGTTAACAAAAGTATAAAACTGTTGTGATACATGGCATGTGCAGGGACCAACAAAGTTCGTCATACATAGGGCTTGTTATTAAAGGTTTGTTTTAAAGAGTGTTAAAAAACTGCGAATATGTTATAGACGATAATCCTTATTAGCAGGAAACTGTTCCGCTACTCCAAGTTGTTCAGCAGGTGGTGCAGAACCACCGCTCTCCCTCTACTTGTCCACTGGCCCTTCATCACTGCGATACTCTGCANTTGTTCAGCAGGTGGTGCAGAACCACCGCTCTCCCTCTACTTGTCCACTGGCCCTTCATCACTGCGATACTCTGCATACTTGACCCCACGCCCTTGGCAAGCAGACACCTCCCTCAGAGACAAAGGTCACGCTCCCTTCCATGCAGGTAACTTCCCACAGGTGCGTCCCTAGTCTACTCTGAAGGACCCTGATCGGTTAATTAAATACTAACACGAAGCACGTCCTCAGTGTACACAGAAACGGTCGTTACTTTCACACGTCCAACACTTACATCACACATTCACCACTTAGTAAAATACGTTGCCTTCGCCCCTTTTATTTAAATGTTGCACATGGACCCTTCTTTCTTATTCCAGCAGTCCCGTTAACACAATTTTCCTTTTTTAAGGTAATTACCTTTTACAGCCTTTTTCACACATCCACCAAATTACACGAGGACAACTAGTCTTTACAAACAAAATTAAACTATTAAATAATTTCTAGTTCTACCCATAATTTCACAGTATATGCCTTAATTAATAATTTCATTAAGTTATAAAGGCTTGAACATGAGAGAACATTTGTTTACATCTCTAAAATATATGACCATGGATTTAATGGATGGATAAAATAGAAAATTATCTTTATTAATTGTGTTTAGTATTACAAATTTTTTTCGCTGCAGTATTCTTGTACAGAATATAGCTATACTGTACTAAATATTGATGAATATCTTAAGTTTAAATGTTAATTGACCCAGTACGTAATATTTCCAAGGACTAAAGTACTTCACTGAAACAAACACTAAACGAACAAATTCGTGCATACAAGAACGGACGGGGCTTTACTGTAATACCGCTGCAGGAATCACTGGGAAGTTTGACGGTTCTTTGCTACATATCTTACTTTGTGAATGTGTTTCTGATTTCAAATAAACCTTATAGCTGAAATGAAAATAAAAACAATTACAGATAAGATCCTACTTCAGTTCGTATACAGCTACCGGTTACAAAAACATTTGACTAAAATCAGTTTTAATCTGAATCACCACTACAAATACTGTAAATGCGGTTCCTGACTGGAGATAACGAGAGCTCTGTGTAATGAATGGTTAATTTTTCTGCAAGTGAATAGTTTATAGCGCCTTCTATATGGCAGTTTGTCTATAGACGATGTGGGAGCCACCCTCCCTCTGTCTATATCATAATCGCTCTTTGCATCTGTGAAGACGTAACTCTTCTACTAGTGAAACAAAGTTTTCTACAATAACACACTAACTACTGGTGTTTGGGCGTGAAGGTGTTCAAGGCTACATTTGTAAGCCTAAATACACTTTCTCGTAGTGCCCATCGGAAGGCTCTAAATCGTTTTATTCTTTCAGAAAATCGTGGCGATGTTAAATAAAACACGGAACTATTTATTCAAGTCTTCTGACGAAATCCTTCTTTCTTCAATCAATATAAAATTAACACAAACTTCCCTACTGGTTAAAGTTAAGGAAAAGAGCCATTTATTTTACATTGTTGTATACGTACTGTTTTTGTAGTATGAATGGAAATTA
Organism: Clitarchus hookeri; assembly: GCA_002778355.1. Taxonomy (NCBI): domain Eukaryota; kingdom Metazoa; phylum Arthropoda; class Insecta; order Phasmatodea; family Phasmatidae; genus Clitarchus; species Clitarchus hookeri. The sequence continues at coordinate 82,557 of NQII01002311.1, forward strand.
ATTTATTTTCAGTAATGTACAAATTGCAGCATTCACTACGAACGGAAAATAGAACCACGGTAGATGCATTGAATGTAATTTTATGCCAACAAATATAACACATCGGTAGCATAACAGCATATATATATACACATATATTAATAAACTGATATACGTAATAAAATATTGTATGGCAAAAACGTTTGCTAAAAGAAATCGCAGCAGTGAAAATAGGAGTAATGAAACTGCAGTTTTTTTAAAACTACAAGTAGTTACGTACGCTAAAGCCTTCGTAAATTTAACACATGAATGTTATATGTTACGACGAAAGGTAAGGGCCAGGGAAATCCCGTGAATTAAATATGTTGACTAGAGTCCGCAAACCTTTGTACACTAAAAGGCTCTGTTGTTCCTCCATTGGCAGCCGCCATGGTGAATAACCAGCTTTGTACTTGACACGGTAGAACCGGATTTGGTGTTTGTTTTCATGCCGGAATGCTATTGGTCCGCAAACGTCCAAGGCGTGTCTGATAAGCCATGATCTCACCGCACGATTAACTTGAATACCCAAGAGTTTGAAGTCTCGCGTGCCCTCAATTCAATTAAAGAAACTTCGCTGACCACACGCAAGGTTATGCAGAGAACGACTTGTGACTTTCTGATTGCAGCATACCCCAGCATATTGTGTACTGACTCGGCGTTAGTGAATTGATTCACATCGTGGTTCCTGAGAGAATCGCCACTATTCCGTCCTTGTCGCCTTCTACGACATTACAGCAGCACATATGTGTACCTTCTCTTTGTTTGTGCACGTGTCGGTGGTTTCTGCCGCCTGCAGCGGTTATGCACACGACAGGCTCAGTGAAGCAGGGAGGTTTGGAATGTAAGGGAGGGGAGAAACGGGATATCACCGAGAAAACCCACTGACCAGCGACATCGTCCGCCACGATTCCCACGTCCGAGAATCAGGGAATCTAACCCGGTTCGCCTTGGTGGGAGGCACGTGCTCTAACCGCTGGGCCGCCGCGGCCCCTACGTGATTTTTACAGGGACCGAATTCGAAGGCCACTGGAAGACAAAGAAATTCTCATGCTCGTATAAAACTTGTTCCACTTACACTCTTGACGTGTGACGTTTGAGTTAAATAAAATTACAGGACTGATAGCTCCTGCAAAATAATATGTTAAAAAATGAATTTTAATTTTTTTTTGTAGCATAGAATTGTTATAAAACATTGTCATCAGAAACATTGCAATCTGGCTTCATGGGTTCTCACAAGAATTACGTCGTATATTTCTTTCCATCCGAAGAAAATTTGGTAGAGTAAAGTGATAAAATAATCCTGCTCAAAACAGCCATGCGTGGGATATTTCACAGAATGTGCATTGCCAGGCTGCACCTGTTACTTACTAGGCAAGAGTGCCTCATGGATTGCCACGCTCACGAACTACGGGCGAAAACAGCTTTTTAATTTTAATTGTTTGCGCTAGTCAGGACGACCCTAAAGCTACAATCGTTATTGGCTGTGTGTGACGTAATGCACTGGACGGTTACAGATAACCCGTGTTCTTCCTCGCTCCTAGTTCCAGTAACTCTGAGTGCAAGGCTGCAAGGTATAACCTCTAAAGCTGGAAGTTGATTATTGGAATTGGGTTTTTTCCGTGATTACGGACTGCGTGTTCGTACATTTACTGTACATTTCCATAAATATGTCTGTAAATATACGGAAATATTTAACAGTGTACATGTGTGTAGCATGTTTAAGGTCGTGGAGAATGGCATACCTGCAGTTGATGGGTGGTTGTTGTCGGCTGTGGAGGGTGCAGGCCTGTAGTAGATGTGTGGCATGTTGAAGGCAGTGGAGGGTGGAAGACCTGCAGTAGATGTGTGACATGTTGATAGCCATGGAGGGTGGCAGTCCTGTAATAGATGTGTGGCACGTTGAAGGCAGTGGAGGGTGGCAGCCCTGCAGTGGATGTGTGACATGTTGAAGGCAGTGATGGTCCTGCAGCAGACGTGTGGTTGTGTTGGCAGCTGTGGTGCGGCGCGCTACGGAGGGATGACACCATGCCATGGAGCGGAGTCACATGACCTCGACGGCCGCTGACGTCACCATGAGCAGGAGACGTCTTCCCGCTGGACCATGAAGAGCCTGCTGGGCATCATGTGGATAGTACTGGCGCTCTTGACAGGTAACATCACTCCTCTCACGCCTACCTGGGTCATGATAGCTCTTTCTTACTGACCACAGTATTACCAATATTACCATTTGACGGTAAAAAGGTCCCATAGTTTAAAATATTATATTGTGGCCATTCTCAGTAGTGTAGTGTTAATAAAGGCTATCTGATTTTTCGTACCACTTTCGGCACAGCTGTTCACCACTATACAGCTTGGGGTGGAATTCTACCAACAAACTTCGTGACGTCATTCCTTATTCACTATCAAGTGGGAAGCGTTTATAACACTTTGTATCTTAACTGAACATTAAGGAAGCTGAGCCCCTTGGAGATCAAGATTTTATAATTTTTTTGTGCGAAACATTAAATAACCAAATAAAATTAATTTACATTTATCCAAACATTGTTTTACACTATAGTGCTTCCCCCTCCAAATGAAAATGACAGTGATGGCAACCCTCTTATTGTAGACAACATATATTACCGTCAGGAATTTTAAACGAGTGTAGCTGATCTATTGAGAAGTCCGACCTCATAAATAAAAATGGTCATCTTGTTGCAACCGTACAGGGCCCGCCGTTTCGGTGTAAAACGCATACAAAGCTTATTCTCTGCTATACAGCGCCTAGAACGTAGGCAATACTACCTACATGCGTGTATGGTATGTTGCTGTGTCCACTGTACAGACAACGGTGAAGGAGGTTTTTTTAACATTTATCGTAAACAGCATGTACCATACATATTACAGTACTGAAGCTGCCTGTTTGTTGCTGCTGACAGACAGTACGCGTTTCGCGACAGGAAGTACTGATATCGCGTGCGCACCTGGAACTGTGCCACTGAAAGTTCATCTTTAGCTGTCATACATGTAAATCACACATTGTTGTCTGTAAGATGCTGTACGTATTCAATAGTATTACATCATTATTGGCCCAGTTGTGCGTGTTTGTAGCGATACGTTTAGTAAGCTTTGAGTACAACAATGTGTGAAGCCTCTCAGTCGTAAATAAATATATCATTTAAGGCGTTGCAACGGATAAATATTTTGCTAAGAACTGTACTAGTATCAGTCTATCATTCAGTCATTTATCGAGGCCAATAGTCAAGTGTCCAACGTTAAAGGAACATAATTTATTAAAATTAATAATCCAGCACACGTAGCATATCTCTATGAAGGCTATGTGTATTTCAAATAATAAGAGAGAAAAATATATCATTAACCCCTTCACGTACACATTAACTTTTCCTTTCAAGTTTTGAAAAAGAAGACATTTTTAGTGTGAGCAAGTACTGAACAATTTCCTAAAACACCTGACATTTTGGAAGCATTGGAAAGGTTGTCAGTAGATCCATTACGCAAGAAACAACAAATAATAAAAGTTATTGCGTCAGAAGAAACCAGCAGAATTTACCAGGGAAAGTCGATTTTCGCATTGGCACTACCTTCTGGAACTGTACAATGCCGATTATGACTTCGTTTATTCTGCAAGATGTCAAACGTGAACGAGTACTGTATACTTGGGATAATATGTTTAGAGGTTAACAAACGCGATAATCATTGTCGAATTACATTAAACAGTTGCAGATTTGTTATACGCAACGGTATTTAAGAACACGTGTTTAAAATATTCCTGAACAGTGCTGACTCACAATAAATTGGAATCCTTCATTAAAACTCTGTATGCCTCAGACATCTTAAAAAACTTACAGATGTTTTAAAAATGATGTGTATCTAAAAAAGTATAAGGTGTTCTGCAAGGTGACAAGTTTTTAATTGCCAAGTATCTGTTTGAGGGCATGCACACTTGTGTAAACTTGCGATAAATACAAGCTAGAATTGTGTCGACATTACACACAACTGCAGACACGTAATTTTTCCAATGGTTTCCAAGTCTCCCGTACCACCGTCCTATTGGTCAATGCCACGCCAGGTAGTAATGATTGACCGGCTGTCAACCAATGGAGTTTCATGTTGCTCGTGTTCCATTCAAACGTTCTTTCTTATGTAACAAGATGCACAGTACATCACATTCATCAGTAATCATACAAACATTGACTTTTACTTAAGACAACTGTCTCTGATATAAGGTTATATTCTAGAAAAATCCTGATTGAAATTAAGGAAATGTATTTTGGCAATACTCGTACGAATTGTATTTTTTCCCTGCAAAGGAGTAGTCCTAGAAATGCTGCCCTAGTTACAAATGGGCATAGAATTCAAAGTGTTAACTTCGGGGAGGGGGCCGCGGTGGTGAAGTGGTTAGACTAATCGCCACCCACGTAGGCGAACTGGTGGGGTCTGGCGGGGTCGCTCCTAGATTCTCGCATGTGGGAATCGTGCCCGACGATGCCACTGGTCGGCGGGTTTTCTCGGAGGTCTCCCGTTTCCCCGCTCTTGCATTCCGGCGCTTCTCCATACTAACCTCGCTTCACCCTCATCGACTCTCAAGATCTCGGTGTTAACAGCCGCTCGAATATTTCCACTCACTCGCTCATTCACAAACTTTGGGGAAATAAAATTAAAAATAATAGCGAAATACAATTTTTGCTATAATTTTTAATCCGCGTACATTTATAGCCATTTCAGGGTTACTTCACACTTTTCTTATGTCCTGTTGAAGTTCTACTTCCAGGATATTTCTCCGCCTCGAGCAAACAAAACTTAACCGTGTCTAGAAAATTACAACAAAGGGACAACGCACCGCATTCGTGCGCCGTCAATGTAATACTATTTTTGCATAAGAACTATTTCTTACTAGGCATTGCCAACACACCCATTTTCTCACTGTTTTTATTTGAATTATTTATAAATGAAATATTATAATTTATTAATAAAATATTAGTTGAAGTTGGTTAAATTGAACTTCAACCAACATTTTATTCATAACTTATTTAAGAAAGAATCAAACACGTCATACGCAGAGTGATTTTTCAAAGTTTTGATTTCAAAAAATGCGAAGGAATCGCGAATAGAGTATAAAGTCGACGCGAGCAGATTTTCCAGTAGCGATGACTGCCTCGACTCTCACGGACTTGTCTGCATTTCTGTCGAGGGATCAAGGTAATACTATCAACAAGATTCTCCTCAGTTCTGGCTATCGATTACTCTGCGGCCCCGGTTTCTGGTTTCGCCGCTCAAGTTGCTGGAGGAACGAAATGAAATCTTGCTCGGAGGAAATTAAACTGCCAGTCAAACCATTCCACGTTATTCGGCGCACGCAACAGTAAGGGTTGCCTGTGCATGGAACACGCAGTTAACATATAATTTCCTTCTCGAATTATGAAATGTGCTCCATGAAAACGTATGATGTTGGTAAGTAAATACGTAATATTATTTTGGATTTAAAGTTTTTTTTTCTTCAAATGACCAATAATTCACAAAAAATGGCAAGTGAATATTTATTGCTTTGTTTGCAAGGGTTTATTACGACCGTAGCAGCGAATATTAACTTGATTTTTATGATTATGAAATAGTGAAATTTCACCGTTTACGGTAAACCACGGGAAGAAATAGCTTAGGTATTTCGATAAGTGAGACTGCAATTTGTATAAGCTGTTTTTGTTTATTAAAGTTAAGGTATGACATTGAAAGTATGAGGTCACATAAAATATAATCGAAATACTGCAGTAGCTGTAATAATTCACCGAGATAGCGCGCTGCACAGTAGCAACGTCCGCCTTGTTTTCCTGTCTTGAGACTGCAGGGAATATATGCCAGGTATTAGTAGTTAGAGTAAAGTTTGCTAGCCACAAGAGAGCTACAGCCTCATTTCGATAGAAAATAATGTCAGGCTATGCATTGTAAAATTATTGTTTTTTGAATCTGTACAAGGAATTCTTTGGATAATAGTTGCCAAATATATTTTGTAACACTGCAAATAAGTTAGAGTAAATTTTACAAGACCTTAGTGTGGAATGTGTAAAACTAGTGTTGAATTGCAGCAATCAAGTGTTGTAGGCAAGTTCATGGACGATGAGCAACGTAAACTCTTATGTATGTTTCCTTACATAATGTGTGTAGCATGTGTTGTTCACAACACGACGTGAGTATTCTGGTTGTACCCACAACGCGTTGTGCTGGCTGTAGTATCCTGAATGGAGCGAATGTTTTGACTAATGAAGGCGAACCTAACCCAACTTGACTTAAGCTAACAAAAAACGTGGATAAATGCATAGGGTGTGCAAGCAGAATACTCACACCGTTCTGTGAGTGGTTTGTGGTGTCCGCAAGGCCAAAAGCAGTACTGCTTCTGCTACTCAGCAAAGTAAAATGGCCACAAAGCGTTGTGGGAATTGTCAGATTCTCAGTTGCCGAAATAATGGCACAGAACGTGCCGTGGAAGTTTGTCATTACCCACGTCACGTTGTTGGTAAACGTCATGGCCAACTGACAAATTCGGCAATTGCGAGTAGCATTTATACGATATCTCCGCCGTACAATTACGAGAAAATCTATGGAAACTAGTTTGCAAAGAATTGTCTGTAACAAGAACAGACATTTTTTACTGTGTGGTCTCTTTAGAGTCTTCGACTGACGCGCATCTTTGTTTATTTTTATATTCCGATCTTCTACAAAATAAATCTTACCAGTCTCGGCCAATACAAAATCCTTATACAGATGCACATTCCAAGTTTCTTGTGAAGTCAGTCTATTTCTTTGTTTCAATAAAAGTTGGACGTCATCTGTGATACATATGTTTCTTGCCATTACTTACGTTTGAGGAAAATTTTTGAAAATGTAACTTTGTTAGAATATATAACATTATTTAATTAAATTTTAGTGATTATTATCGCTTGACTGCTTCCAGTACTATCACTTCTGTGGTTTATATCAGAATTAAACTTATAACTAATTCCTATTTATTTCACATGGTAACCAAATAAATGTACGCCATTGATATCAGATTTATTCAATCATCTGAGAGATTCGTCAAAGGCGAAATTTCAATAATGATTGCTGAATAAGTTTGATGGCTCAGAAAATAGTATCATTGCAATGATTTCTCTCTCCTCCTTAAAAGAGTGCTTGAAGTAGTGAATACCATAGGATAATAATGATAAAAGTTTTAAAATTTCTTTGAGCACAGACATCCGTGAGGTTGCACTCCATCCACATTATCCGAGTTTAACGATCGCCTCGCCACATGACGAAAGTGAACACACGTTTTGTATACACTGACTATTTCGTGCTTTAGAAGTGGCTGCTTACTACGAAATATACACCTACACGTATTTATTATTGGTATATCTTCAAGTATTGGAAAAACATCTCTCCATTATTAACACGTTAGAGGGGATATTTTGAGGGAAATTTCTTTTGATACGCCAATGTACCATTTCATTAATATGATAATGGCTGTGGAAAATTACTATTCACTGAATGACACCAAAACAATCCGTTTTCACGGAACAGAATGTTTATTGTATAAAAGTGTATGCTATAAAAATAAGAGCGAGAGATTTTGTTAAGTAATAGCTTCAACCGGTAGTTCGGTGCAATAAACTTTACTGAAATGTGCATTAAATAAATAAACATATTTCAGTTAACTGCGAGAAATGTACAAATTAGTTTTATATTGTGCGATTGTGCCAATTTGTATTTGTGATTATCAATAATTTTCATCTAGTAAAACGCTGCCGTAACTGCTGATTTTTTTAATGAACACGCCAATATGTTGTTGAAGTAAAGTTATTCTTAAATGTTTATTTTATTCTCCCTTCTACAAATTTGTTTACCTTTTTCTCAATAAATATTAACACAGAAATAAACAATTTACAACTTACGACTGAAAATTGTCAATATGTAGACCTATGATATACGTGTTTTAAATAAAAATATAACAGTCAACACAAAATCATATTGGCTTTATCAACACAAATTGGTACGAATTTACATAAAATAAAAAAACACACGCGCTGTTAAATGCAATACGTCATTAACTGGGAAGATTAAAATAAGAGCAAGGTTTTGCAAAGTCACCTTTGCCTTCATAACGCCATACTGGGCAAGTTCATTGCGAGCAAACAAGTTGCCGATATTCGGAGACACAACGATAACATGCAGAGTTCCACCTGCCTCCATTTGTTTTGCGCGTTCGGCGCCTCGAAACGCGCCAGCTTAAGGCCGACTCTTGCTCAATCACTACTCGCCTCAGGGGCCGCGGTGATGTAGTGGTCAGACTACTCGCCTCACGTCAAGGCGAACCGGGTGCCACTCCCGGTGGGGTCGCCGCTGGATCTTCGCACGATGGAATCGTGCCGGACGATGCCGCTGGTCGGCGGGCTTTCTCGGGGATCTCCCGTTTCCACTGCCCTTGCATTCCGTCACTTCTTCATTCTCACATCGCTTCTCCCTCATCGGCTATCAAAACCTCGTTGTCAAGAGACCCCCAAAGTCTCTCAACTCAACTCGTTTCTGCCTACTTTCCTCCTCTGTGTAAGAGTGATGTTTGAGCATAGACTAAACATGTAGATCGATTATTCGTCTTCTGCTTAGGTACCCAACATTAACCTACCCAACACCAACACGAAAGTCCCATGGTCAACAGTGATGATCATGTTGGTTTATTTCTCAACTTTCAAAAGACAAGCCCTTTTAAAAGAATAAAATACTTTTACCAATTTGAATTTATTCAAACTGCATTACAAATTGGGTAGAGGAAGTCTAAAAACATCTCAGAGTGTTTGATAAATNCTCCCCCCAAAGTCTCTCAACTCAACTCGTTTCTGCCTACTTTCTTCCTCTGTGTAAGAGTGATGTTTGAGCATAGACTTAAGATGTAGATCGATTATTCTACCCAACACCAACACATAAGTCCCATGGTCAACAGTGATGATAATGTTGGTTTATTTCTTAACTTTCAAAAGACAAGCCCTTTTAAATGAATAAAATACTTTAACCAATTTGAATTTATTCAAACTGCATTACAAATTGGGTAGAGGAAGTCTAAAAACATCTCAGAGTGTTTGATAAATAATCAGTATTCTAACCTAAAATCCAGTCCACGCCGTTTTTACAAGTTGTGTTGGTGGAAAAGCAGCTCAATGTTGGGGCACGGGGACTGGTTGCGCGCAGCCAGCGAGATCTCTCTACCTCATCTTTAGCCTGTGTTTGACGGCGTCCCTGCCTCTGCGGTGTTATGCAACCCGCCTAGCAGTCCAGCTCGGCGGGACGGTCTAATCTACCCCTGGCCTGGGACAAGCCGCAGACTCCGCTGCAGAGAGAAGGCAGGCGATTACATGCTTTACACCTACACGGCTCCCACACACAAAAAACTGCTCCTCCCTCTTCACACAGCGCTCGAGGGCAACATAGCTGGCCCACTTCAAAGCTGATTAACCCCCGACACATTCCGTTATTAAACCTGGATTTTTCATGGCACCTCCCGCGTCGCTAGATAGCTGCAAATGGCCGCCATGGAGAGTGAGACGAGGCTACCCATTCTTCCGCGGAATGGCGAGACGGCAAATTAGGACGGACTTGCGTTTACACTTCTACTCATCTACCTTTGTGACCATCCCAAAAATACAGCCAGTTATACCATCTACACTTTATGGTTTAATTTACTTTTAGCATTTTTCACATAATTAACTTTGTTACAATTATTTATGGAGTATGATACTCAAATCATAATTAGTATGACTATGAAGATATTATCGTTAAAAAACATATTGTTTTAAAATTAAAAAAAAAAAATCTGTTCACGTTGCACAGTTATACACAGAAAGACTTAACCCATTCCGACCTAATGTACACATTTGTNTAATTAGTATGACTATGAAGATATTATCGTTAAAAACATATTGTTTTAAAATTAAAAAAAAAAATCTGTTCACGTTGCACAGTTATACACAGAAAGACTTAACCCATTCCGACCTAATGTACACATTTGTATGCTTTACGCACGTATGGGTAATTTTTAGTTTGCACTGCGCATTGTGAAGCACAATGACCAATGATCTTACCCGAGGGTAAATGATTCGCAAACCATTCTACAGGTCTAGCATATAATTAGTTCATACAACTGCAGCTGAACATATAGCTTACAGATCATTGGCTGTGACAACGAAACAAGTGTTGAGTCGACTTAAGTATAGCACCCATCATANATAGCTTACAGATCATTGGCTGTGACAACGAAACAAGTGTTGAGTCGACTTAAGTATAGCACCCATCATAAAATTTCTTGTTTGCAACTACTGAAAACGCAAATTTAAGTGCGTCTTAAATAGTTAAAAATAAAGAGAGTATGAAAACAGTTTATCTCGAACTACATGAATGCCAANAAATTTAAGTGCGTCTTAAATAGTTAAAAATAAAGAGAGTATGAAAACAGTTTATCTCGAACTACATGAATGCCAACTTGGTGTCGTAATTTTAGTATTTTGTGTTGTTTGCGACTAACCGTATTCAAATTTTAATAATTTAGAGCGATTTACTGTTATTTGTGTCTTCAGTATTGAAGCTGTGCCAGAGCGGGCATGACAAGATAGGAATGGAAGTGGGGGAGTGTGGTTAAGGAGAGTTAAGACGAGAGACGGGAGAAATTAATTGAAACAACTACATCTCTCTCATTTACTGCTGTTTTTATCTTCATTCATCTAAGGGATAATCACTTTGATACATATTATTAGAAAATAACTATAAAAATCATTATATTACTCTTTGTCAAACATACTTGAATATCAGTAGCGTTTTTCTTCCCTTAGGCGCGTGTCAAAGTGCTGAAAAATATTTTCAGNTTGTCAAACATACTTGAATATCAGTAGCGTTTTTCTTCCCTTAGGCGCGTGTCAAAGTGCTGAAAAATATTTTCAGTAATTTTTAAAAACCTGAAAGCCATGAAAAGACAACATTTTAAAACTAAGAAATAACATAAATTGAAACCCATAACAAATATTTCTTTGCCTTCTCTTTACAGTAAAATTTTCCTATAAAAAGGGAACGAATGGATTTTTTTTAAAGGCAATATTGTGAAATATTACCCAGTGGAATTGCAAAGTATTTAAAATGAAAACCACACCTCTTATTGTGGAGGTCTATGTGCAGGACCTTCAAATATAAACATCACTGAATCACACACAACATATTTTTCATTAATTTTACTTTTAATATTTTCACTTATCCAGTCCTTATTACCAATTAGCGCCCAATATGATATTATCTTCAGTGAGATACTCGTAGATTGCCATTACAATTAATTTTCATCATACAAATACTAAAATGTAAAGCTAAAAATGTATAGCTGTTAAAGAATTCCTATTAATTGTAACACTTGTTTTTCTTGGACTCTGACTAAGGAATGAAGACAGGGGAACTACCTTGAAAGCAATAAAAATATGTATGCAAATATGGGAAGGAGGAAAGAGCACTTATCACTCTAGGTTTCAACACATTTTTCTCTCTTTCGTATCCGCATCTAAAAATCAACTAAAGGTAATGTTATGTCACATTCTTGGCCATAGCGATTAAAATTAAATTATTTCAAAATCAACGTGATATAAAGATTAAACGCACGTTGCTATTAGAAATCATATTACAGAACGTATATAATATTGAAAAGCCAAATTTAAGTATTTTATTATAAATGGAAATCAGGTAGCCCTATTCTGCTGGAGTGAATTAAGTTACATTTTTGATAAGTGTAAAATAATCATAGAAATTTAGTATTATAACGAAATTCACTGAATTGACATTAAATCGCGAAGGCCTCGCTTTACATGAAAAATTTCAGGCATTGTATATAACACTGTTTCAGTAGTGACATCACTAAAATGGGAGGAAGTCCAGATAATAAAAATTCATTGTTGCAGTGAAAAAGTCTAATAAGTTTAGAACAAAAAATAGTTAGTAAGGCTTAGCAACTGCGCCACAGTTGTTTAAAATCCAATAACTTAATATCATTAGTTGTTTCCTTCAGCAATGCTGAAATGAAAGTATGTCGCATAAACGACATCCATAGAAAGTAAATTACATGAAACATAATTTTAAAAGTAGATTTATAATTTGGTTTTTATTGAATAACGTAATAATTCTACTTTTGTGGAAAATACTTCGAGAAATAGAACCAGTGGCTTCGAATAAATTATTTTTTTCTAAATCTAATTCCGAAAACAATAAGGATTTGAAATAAATCTGGCTTTAATATATTGTCATATCTTAATCACTCCCAGAAATAATTAGGAAATTACCATCACTAATAATCAAAATTATTGTCTTTGTCCACGTCATAATTATTTCTTGAAAGAATCATAAAAATATTTACTGTGTGTAACATATAAAAATAAACACTTCAATATAACATCAGATTAGACCAAAAGGAAAAAAAAAATCTTTGCTGAATTTGTTGGAGAGCTACTCTGACTCAGTCCAGAGATGAGCTCACATGTGGTAAATATAAAGCCCAAGAGTTTGCGTTATGACGAGCCGTAAGTAATACTCACGGAGGATTTATGAATAAAGAGTACAAACATTTTTATTAAGTGGTGTCTGTAGCATGATATTCTGATGATGAAGAGGAAACTTTCAATACATAGGTTGAACCCATTCGTTTACGTAAATATACACTGACACCATTCTTCAACATATTTCTAACTTTTGTTCGCTGAGGAAGGTAAAGCGCGTGATTTCAGATTGTAGAGTGTATTTTTGAACCGGGCTACTATGATGGAACTTACAAGTGTAGTCGGAAACGGAAATTCGTCGTACAGCGCTCTTACAGGCACTAGGAGCCAAGCGCTGTACTTCTACCACTCCACGTAGCTAACCGAGGCCATGTCTTCGCACCTGACATTATAGGTATGGCTTGACATCTCGTCGACAGCGAGGGCAACACAGACGGAGCAAGTTTCTCAGCGAAGCAGGAGTGGAGAAGGAATCTGCCATGGCCTGTAGCAAGGAACCGTCCCAGCATTCGCCTGGAGTGATCTCGGGATTCCATGGAAAACCGAAGTCCTGGTGGCTTTAGCGGGAATTCGAACCCAGGTAACCCCGAATCCCAATCCGAGTCCGAGTGTCTCGGTATGACCAAACTGGAAATTCGGATGAGCTTCATTTGCTAGGTACAAACTTGGAACTTTACTGATGACTCGCTTGACCCCAGGCTAAATGGAAAGACTTAAGTGATAAGTACGCGGCACTGCATCTCCAGCGAACTGATCGTCAGAGAAGCGCCGTGCACAGGAAGACTCCAGATGAGAACCCCTGTAGCAACAAGCAAATGGCTCATCGACGGCGTAGAGCGCGCTGAAAGCTGCCCGACAGCTGGGATATTCCCGGCGCCGTTGCCGAACGTGAAATTGCAACACCATCTAGCCACACTCGGTCTATAGCTTGCTTACCAGTGATAGACAATGCGCGAAACACCGACGTCTTGCGGGGCCGCGGTGGTGTAGTGGTTAGACTTCTCGCCTCCCACCTAGCCGAACTGAGTTCGATTCCCAGAGGGACCGCCACCCCCGGATTTTTGCACGTGGGAATCGTGCCGGACGATGCCGCTTGTCGGCGGGTTTTCTCGGGGATCTCCCGTTTCCCCCGCCCTAGAATTCTTGCACTGCTCCACTCTCACCTCGCTTCACTCTCATCGGCTCTCAAGACCTCGATGTTAAGAGCCGCCCAACTCTCTTCACTCACTTCACTCCAAGTTTGCAGATGTGTGGCGGGCATGGCAGTATGTTGTCTGCCGTCGTCGAGCAGCGAGACTTGTAGTTCACATTGAGCAGCTGGTAGTCTGCACTTTGCACTACACGCACGCAGAGCGGGGTACATACATCATAGGCGTCAGCGCTCTGCCGTCCTGCAACTGATGCGAGTCGTGATGGACAAGTGTTGCGCTCTGGTGGTCGCGTCAGAAAGCAACAATAGATGTCGATAGTTCGGATTTCATATCTGTATTGCAGATCAAGACCAATATGTAAACTTATAAAGTACATTTTTCTTTAATTTTATTTCAATTTTTTTATATTAACAGCAAATGAAAGAATTAGGGAACTTGTTAACGTATTTACTAAAACGACTTTTTTCACGTAATTTTTAGTAACTTAACTGTCGCTTTATCATGCTGTTTAGTTAGATATTGCTATATTTAGCATTAATGTTATTAAGTTTTCCTTTTTAAAAACTCATTCTCAATAGTAAATATAGTGCAAAGGAATGATGTAAATATCTTGTTAATCAAGAGTTTATATAAAAAAAAAAAAACTATTTATTACACCTTTAGTGCCATATTCAGTAAAAATTCTCCTGTTTGAAAGAAGTACAACTGAAACGATGTANCAAAGGAATGATGTAAATATCTTGTTAATCAAGAGTTTATAAAAAAAAAACAAACTATTTATTACACCTTTAGTGCCATATTCAGTAAAAATTCTCCTGTTTGAAAGAAGTACAACTGAAACGATGTACATAGCCAGAAAAGGATGGATATGTCATCTGTAAACCTTGTACAGCTTATGTGACTGGCTACCCCTCCTGCACCTGAGCCCATAGGGTATAACAGGAGAGATCTTCCAGAACACTATATATAAATAGACATATATATATATATATATATATTCAGCGTGACAGCTCAGGCTAAAATTGCAATCCAGATCATTGCCTCAGGCATAATATTTTGCCACGTCAGTTCTTATTTGCCGAGCACAAGTACCCAGCTCAGGCTAGAATTACAATAATTCAGATCATAGCATTCAAGATTTATTGCCACATACCAGTTCGTATGTTGCTGCGCACACAGCCCAAGTCCTGCTTAATTTCAGAAAACATCTATAAGCATCACATTATGCTTTAACTGGCTGCAGTTGAATGCAAACCAATAGAATGAGAAACGCTCCTCCCAATGGCGGTGGATAGGCGTGGTTACCACCTCACCTGTCAACAGCATCGTGCGGAGTTGAATATGCACGCGCCACCTTGATGGGGCCGAGGACTATCCAACCTCTACGAGCGCGCTTCGTGAACGAGTCCTCTTACTAGACGGAGCAGACCAGCGTCCCTTCATTAGCCAGCATCAACCCTTCGAACCTACTACGCGAGGACGACGACATGCTACTTTCCAAAGGCAGCAATTGCCGACATCCCAGCACACCTGCTTCGCCCCCAGGAGCAGCCCTCCAGGCAAACACCGGCCTCCAAGCCTCCTCCCAGTGGGAGGTTCAACCAGTGCCACCCAGAGTCCGACCCGCGATCTGCTCGGCCAAATGCCGGGGCTTCACATCGATCCCCTGGGTCCCCACGACTATACCGTGCACACTGAGCTTTCACCCAGGAGAAGCCCAACTCCTCCAGGACGCCAGACAGTCCCTTCTGCATAGCTCCGCCACCCCGGGATCTACCCGAAGGCCTCAGCTGGAGGGTGTGCACTCGGCTCACGGGTCATCACCGCAGGCGGGGAACATATGCAGCCTCTGGGGAGCCGCACGTGACCTCGCCGTGGATTATCGCCTGTGCACTGGCGGGGCCGCCACTAGCCCATTATCGTCCTTACTCCGTCAACCACTGTGTGGCCACCGCGTTCCCAGTCCTGACCTTCACAGGAGGTGGAGATGGAATTGAGCAGCGCTAGGCTATGTATTCTCATCGCTGCCCCATTTCAGGGACCAAGATTCGGCCCACGCAGCGGACGGAGCAATCCCAATCACCAATGAGAAGACCCCACCGGCGTTCATCAGCCGGGATGTGACAACTCTACCGTTACCATCGGGGTCCCAATCCGTGGCCCAGCACGAGAGTCCCACTGCTTCACGCTAGTCTGCTCTTACACATTAGCCGGTTACCACTATTAGGGCCTGCACCAGGAGATGGCCGAGCTAGGATAGTCATTCCCGTAGTCACGGATGCCCAACCAGGCCCTCTGGGCGCTGAATCTGTGCACCCCCTACACACCGGGATCTGCTACCGGCTTTCACCAAGTGCACTTCCAGCCTCCCGTCGCCTTGCACCCATGACAGGTTGGTTGCTCGACCTCAGCGTGAGGAGAAGGGATTTACCTAACCTTGAACTCGCAACAGCTCGCCGCCGATGAAGAGATGATACATCCAGGCCTCTGGTAGCCCGCCGACTGCGATGTTCTACTATCTCGCAGTCCTGTTTACACTTCGCACACCACTCATTCTGATCTTCCACCACTATGGTGCTCGACTCGGATGTATTTTGTGAGAGATCAGCTTTAATCGAACTGGTGGTACTCTTTCGACACTTTGAAGAGTTAGCCACACGCACATTTTAAACCACACTTCCGCGAACTATAGAAATTGTTTAGTATTTCACCATGTCTGGAAATGCGTTTGGGAAAATTTTTGTAAACTGTGGAGTGGATTGGAGAGATTCGGGCAGCTCTTAACGCATCGAGGTCTTGATAGCCGACGAGAATGAAGCGACGTGAGCACGGAGCAGCGTCGGAATGAAAAGTAGAGTGAAACGGGAGATCCCCGAGAAAACCCACCGACCTGCGGCATCGTGCGGCATGTTTCCCACATGCAAAAATCCGGGAGCAACCCCGTCGGGAATCGAACGCGTTTCTCCTAGGGGGAGGCGGTTAGTCTAACCACTACGGCATCGCGGACCCCTGCAAATTGTCTTCTGCCATCTTTTCGGGTGCGAGCGTGACACTCGCGTTGCGCAAGGTTGCGTAGCGAGAACTGCCGAGAGCAACATTATCTCGAAATGAGGTCTTTTGATTGGCTTCACACGTTGCAGATAATTTTTCATTTATCACTAGCTATTTTAAATAATAATAAATTGAATAGCGCATGTATTTATTTTCAAAAACAGTGTAATAAGGGTAACTGTACATATAGAATATGAAAAATTTCACTTGAGATTTCGGAAAAGTGTTGGTAAATGGTTACCAAGGAATTTTCGGAAAATTACGAACAAAAAAACACTTTCTCTAAGTTTCTCAGGATTGTCTGGGAATTCGCAGGGCTTTCAGTAATTTACTTTTTATGTATTTCCTCTTTATAAAGTAGGATTACAAGGAATAATTTTCTTTTCCGTTATGATTTTTTCATANTGCGGGTGCGAGCGTGACACTCGCGTTGCGCAAGGTTGCGTAGCGAGAACTGCCGAGAGCAACATTATCTCGAAATGAGGTCTTTTGATTGGCTTCACACGTTGCAGATAATTTTTCATTTATCACTAGCTATTTTAAATAATAATAAATTGAATAGCACATGTATTTATTTTCAAAAACAGTGTAATAAGGGTAACTGTACATATAGAATATGAAAAATTCCACTTGAGATTTCGGAAAAGTGTTGGTAAATGGTTACCAAGGAATTTTCGGAAAATTACGAACAAAAAAACACTTTCTCTAAGTTTCTCAGGATTGTCTGGGAATTCGCAGGGATTTCAGTAATTTACTTTTTATGTATTTCCTCTTTATAAAGTAGGATTACAAGGAATAATTTTCTTTTCCGTTATGANTTTCAGTAATTTACTTTTTATGTATTTCCTCTTTATAAAGTAGGATTACAAGGAATAATTTTCTTTTCCGTTATGATTTTTTCATAATATATAAAAAACCAAACAAAAGTTATTTTTTCATAATGAGATGTGAGGTGAACATAAATCAAATGCATCCTTGTAGACAACTACAGTACGCTATTCTACCAGGTTCACACATGCTACAATTGCATAAAACAACGTGTTTATTTATTATCCGCTGGGAGATGTATTGGCGTGGACTGCAAACCAGGCAATATTGTTTGGTGAATTAGTTGTAATCATGCTATGAACATCAAATTACACACACGTTTTACTTGTCTGGAACATAAACAACACCAATAAACAACCTCTCGCATGGCTTCGACACCTGTGTTACTGTATCATTAGTGCGTGCGACACCCGTGTAGGACCACTCCACTGGGCATCCCTGCGAGTTATGCAACCTACCCCGACACAACTACAGTCAAATGTATACATCTATGAGCATAATTTATATCTCGAAAATTACTTGTCGGATTTTAAAAATAATCACGTCAATGAACTCGCTGCTTAATAACATTGGCAGAAATGAGTATATCCTCATTAAAAAAAATTTTATATAGTTACCTAGGTAACTACATCTCTGAACAGACAATAGACACAGGTGATGTTATATGAGTCCCGTAGTATGTATATATACTGTATGACGAATTTTGTCATTAAGCTTGAATTCAATTGAGTTTTACAGTGATACACTAATAAATTAATTGGGAAAAGACAATTCATTTATGTGAAAACAGAATTATAAAATTATACTATGTTGGCCTAGGTTTTTAACAGATCAAGGCAATCCAAAAGGAAGGAAATATTTTTTACCCCATAGCCAAGAAGTAGGGTATTGTTTTTGGAGTGTATCTGTGCAACTATCGCGTAGTTAACCACATTTTCGCTTTCCAGCGTCGATGTATGGAAAACAAAACGTGAGTTTCATCAAGTTGTAGCTTTAGAAATAAGTGTACCTAGGTACTACTTTTTGCGCTTGGCTGAGGGATCTTAATCGATCACCAAAGTTAAGCAACGTTCCCAGCGGCACACATTTGGATGGGTGACCGTTTAGTGGCATAACATCTGAGCGCTTCCGGGCTTCGGAGAGCACGTTAAATATTAGGTCCCGGAACAATAGCTAACTATCGTCAGCAATTCGGTAAAGTCTCCAGGAACCCGGGCCTAATAAACTCTGACACCAGAGGTAAAATATTTTTCGGTCGCGTTCCCAATCGTTGCAGAATTGTGTTTTGTTGTTATTCCACAGGAACCGTACCATTTTCCGGGATAAAAAGTATCNCGTTCCCAATCGTTGCAGAATTGTGTTTTGTTGTTATTCCACAGGAACCGTACCATTTTCCGGGATAAAAAGTATCCTATGTCCTATTCCAGTACCTAAAGTACGTACGTACCAAATTTCATCAAAATCCGTTAAGCCGTTATGGAGCTGATTGGTAACAAACACACACACACAGACTTCAGAATTTATAATATTAGTAGGATATGCTTTGAAATGCACATTCGCTTAATCTGATCGAATTTTAATGGGACTAGTATGTATTTGATTTAATGTAAATATTTTTATATAAAAACAGTTTTGATGGGAAACGATATGTAAAGAATCTTGCAAACCACAGTTAAGCATGCGATTTCGACCTTTCTGTTGGCTTCGGTTGAGACAAAGTTAAGGGCTCTGGTAACAAAAAAATTTGTTATTTTGTATTTGTACGAAACACAGTTCGACTTGAAGGTATTATGAATATNAGGGCTCTGGTAACAAAAAAATTTGTTATTTTGTATTTGTACGAAACACAGTTCGACTTGAAGGTATTATGAATATGTACTCTTTTCTCGCGTAATTTGTTTTATATCGTATAGATTTTGCATTATGGAATGATAAAATCAAAAATTTAGAGTTTATGGGAAGTACAAATACAATAAATCGATATCACTCACAGTAAATTTAATAAGGGCGCCTGAAAGGTAATGCCTTAGTTCATTTTAAATTATGCATAGCAAAACTTATTTTACAAAAAATCATACACTGCTACAGATCAAAAACACGAAAAAATATCCTTATTGTTAGCACTTTTTATAAACTGCTAATATATTTCCTAGCGTTATTTTAATGATTCATTGAAGTAACTCATGGTACCTTATTTCATTTTGAATTATCTCATTTCGTTGAGTGAGTTAGGTTTTATTATTTTTAGGTCCCAAAAAAAAAACTAAATTAGCGATTTTGATTCCTTATTGTGTATAAAATATGTAGTCTAAAACTTTTTATGCCACTAAATACTACTCTTAAGTAATATGTAAAAGTTGAATATCTCGTAAAAATATAAAATAACGCATTGTAGGAGACCAGAAAGCATCCTTATGGTCGTTCAAGAGTCAAAATGTTTTCCAAGATGTTGAGGATACTTAATGTTTTCACGACGTGGTATAGGATGTCCACAGTTAACTGAGCACTTTTGAAATCAACCTTTCAAAAATATCACTGCCCGCACATGCGTATATTTTAACAGGCAAAAACTGGTATGCTCCCAGTAATAATAATAATAATAATGGCGTGTGGGGAGTGCACCCAGGGCAAGGCAACACCCTCCGAGTGACGGTCTTCCCAGCTGGGACCCGTAGGTGACCGTCATCCTCGAGCATGACAGAAATGAGACCCTAGAATGGAGCGGCGCTGGAATGCAAGGGCGGGGGAAACGGGAGTACCCCGAGAAAGTCCGCCGGGGATCGAACCCGGATCGCCGTGGTGGGATGCGAGCACCCTGGGCACTACGCCACCGCTTCCCCATGCTCCCAGTAAAGTTTGGGACGACGGAGGGAAAGTAGTTCCACGCTGTAACGTATAACTAACAAAGTTCTGTAAACATCTGTGAATACTTAAATAGTTTATTTGACTTTCCTTTTTGATGTGCATATAATTGAAATAATGAGCAATTAAGTAGAAATATTTACTTGTCAGGTAATTCCACAGTTTCCTTGACCAACGCATAAATAAAGATATCAGGCACATGGCAATGGTGTGTGTACATTTGGAGGAAGAATACACAATGTGCATACAAGTAGATCTTAGGCCGAGCTTTCAAATGTGCTCATTCGACCATGAACAGCCTACATCAACGGTAACTTGATAAAACATACCAATTCGTTTAAAAATTGCATTCACGAATTTTCCTTTTTTTATGTGTGAATACGAGGATTTTAATTTAACTCTTTCATACCGACTGTAGAAAAACGTCAACACGTTGCACAATAAGATTATATTTGACCAGTACTGTACTCTGCGCAGCTCAGTGCCCAATGGTATTCCTTGTGAGTTACTGATTCATAAACCACGCTATTGCTCTACGTTATGACAGGTTCCTATCCCNTGCCCAATGGTATTCCTTGTGAGTTACTGATTCATAAACCACGCTATTGCTCTACGTTATGACAGGTTCCTATCCCTCGTCACATAACACAAAGACTACAGTTTATTGGCTGTGATAACGAAACAAGTTGTTTTGCCAGTTCAAGTACTGCACCCATCAAAAAAATTTCGATTTGCAACACCAGGAATTATAAAGTAACGTGGCAATGAATGGACTAAAATTATTCAAAAAAATGATTTCCACAGATCAACCCTTACGTTCCCATATTAATTTATGATTTCTGTTGTCAATAAGAATTGTTTTTATGCGTGCTGTACTTAACCTGGCAAAGAACTAGTTTCGTTAATACAACCAATAATCTGTAGGCTTTGTGCTCTGTGACAGTGATACGAACAAATGATAATGTAGAGTAAAAGCATGGTTAACCAATCAGTTATCTGCAGAGAAGACCATTGGACACTGAGCCTCTCAGTGTACAGTACCGACCAATTACAACATTCCTATGCAACATTTTATGGGCGTGAAAGGGTTAAAAAAATGTTATTCGGCTGTCAAGATCTCTATGTTAAGAGCCGCCCAAATCTATCAACTCCACCGCCAAGCCATTTCGTGCATGCGTAGGTATCTATATACTCTGTGATTATAGGTTAGTTTGAACTGGAAAATGATTCATTCAACTAGTATTATAGGTTAGTTTAAACTGAAAAAACACGTACTCACCCACTACCCCAGGTTGGTTGAGGTGGCACGCGCATTCGTAGAGGTGATGGCCGTGCACAAACACACGCGCAGTAAAACTGGCTTAGGCAGTCAGCAGGCACTTGTGGCAAAACTTATGATGCGCAGATTGTTGGAATATTGTTCCGAAACTCGATTTCCGGCCAACTGTTAAGTAACGCCTGAATAAAACATCAAGATTATGGGAAAGTGCAGAATGCTTGCAAAAGTATGAACCATAAAAAAAGAGCTACCAATATACTTAATCTGCCTACTTTCCTCTACATAGATGATAATTATTTGATGAGGTTCGTAAACACTCAGATGGTAGGCGGGCCTTGACGTCTCGCTGACAGCGATGTACACTGAAGAGCCAAATAAACTGGTACACCTGCCTAATATCGTGTAAGGCCCCCGCGAGCACGCAGAAGTGCCGCAAGACGACGTGGCATGGACTCGACTAATGTCTGAAGGTGTGCAGGAGGCAATTCACACCATTAATCCTGCAGGGCAGTCCACAAATCAAAACTGCGCCAATTTGAGAAAGGGTTGCAAGTCTGTCACGTTTAATGATTCTCGTCAGTCATCGTTTGTCCCGTTCTTTCACGATCTTTTTCCGGCCGCAGCGATGTCGAAGATGTGGTGTTTTACTGGATTCCCGATATTCACGGTACACTCGTGAAATGGTCGTACGCAAACATCCAAATGTTATCGCTACCTCGAAGATGCTATGCCCCATCTCTCGTGCGCCGACTATAACACCACGTTAAAACTCACTTAAATCTTGATAACCTGCCATTGTAGCAGCAATAACCGATCTAGCTGCCGACCGCATCGCGTTACTCTGATTGGTTCCATACCTCTGATATTTGTATACGCACGCCTATACCAGTTTTTTTGGCTCTTCGGTGTAATTAGAGATGGAATCAGAAACATATGCAACACTAGTGAGACAGTTACAAATACACNTTTTTTTGGCTCTTCGGTGTAATTAGAGATGGAATCAGAAACATATGCAACACTAGTGAGACAGTTACAAATACACGCGTGTCTTAAACGGGACTAGAACCCAGAACTCCTCCTAACGTAAGTTGCCATGCAGCCGTATTATGGAGGTAGCATCAGGAGTTTTCTCACCTGAAATATTTAGAGTGCTGTCATTTTGAAAATAACGTATGTAAGTCACTTGAATCATGTAAGTTTACATGGTCGACTGTAGCCCTAAATCTGTGCAAAATTTCATACAAATTAGTTAAGTGGTTTCCGAAATAGTTAATAAATGTTTAATTTTCTCCCCTGGAACTGCCTTTCAAAATTAAAGGCGAGAGGCTCTTATATGTATACTAGATGCTTCTAATGGACACTGTCAACATTAAAATTTTTTTGAATTTTTTAAAATGGTTTAATAGCTATAACAAATTAATCTAAATTATTAGTGACCTACTGTGGCACTACATTAGTGCAAATTTAGGTAATAATTGGCTAATTGATCACCTAGATATGCCATAAAAGCTCCATTTTTTCATGTGATTCTCTCTTAATAAGTGTCAAGAAAATTGGTTCTGTAACATCACATTTGATGTTTACCACAGATAATGTCAGTATGTAAAAGTTGATTCAAAATATGTGNAAATTGGTTCTGTAACATCACATTTGATGTTTACCACAGATAATGTCAGTATGTAAAAGTTGATTCAAAATATGTGGGACAAATGGCTCACTAAATTAAAATATATATTTGGATATTGTGTTGAAAATATGTCACCACTTCTTAAAAGTCACATAAATATAGACGGACCTCTAAAGTGTAACTTGTCTGAATTTTCCGAGAGTAGGTTTCTTGTTTTCCGAGATATTACATAAAAACTTCAGTTTTTTCATATGATGCCGTGTTACAAAATTGCGAATGAAAGAAACTGATTCTGTGTAGACATTNAAATTGGTTCTGTAACATCACATTTGATGTTTACCACAGATAATGTCAGTATGTAAAAGTTGATTCAAAATATGTTGGACAAATGGCTCACTAACCTAAAATATATATTTGGATATTGTGTTGAAAATATGTCACCACTTCTTAAAAGTCACATAAATATAGACGGACCTCTAAAGTGTAACTTGTCTGAATTTTCCGAGAGTAGGTTTCTTGTTTTCCAAGATATTATATAAAAACTTCAGTTTTTTCATATGATGCCGTGTTACAAAATTGCGAATGAAAGAAACTGATTCTGTGTAGACATTATTGGTGTTGTAATATATACTGCCGGCATACGAAGATAAGTCGAAATTTTTTTCATGGTTCCGTAGATATAGCATAATAAGCTTAAATGTTTATATGGCCGCCATTTTGAACATGCATGCCTGACTTACTTACAACATAATCGTTGTAATACTTTTTTTTGCCAAATATGGTAGTAATATGTTGATTGTTTCCCGAAATACGACTTAAAAACTTAGTTTTTAATGTGGCGCTATCTTTGAAAATAACAGACAGAAGAAGCTATGTATTGACATGTTTGATGATTGTAATATACCTTAAACTCTCAGGATACCATGTTTGATGAAAATTTGTCAAACGGTATATAATACATGAGAAATAAACCTTAAATATGTATACCGCCGCCATTTTGAAAAAAAGTACCCAGCGTGGTTGAAAACTATGAAAGGGAGGTGTCCTTACTAAGAACTATGTGCGTTCAGAATTTGGTAAAATTCGGTTCACGGGTTCAAAAGTTTTCAAGAGAGACACACACCCACACATACACACACACTCTCTCTCACACACACACCTACACACACATATAAATACAGATACACAGTTAGGATAATGATCTCGTAAGACTATCTTTCCTTTAGAAAGTAGGCAAAAACCACGCAGAAGTTAATAAGCGTATTATGAAATGAAAATAAAACTATATGTAGCAGTCAGATACGTAATAATGTTCAATTCTGAACGTTTATAGCATTCACTGTAAGTTTTTTTGTAAATCTTGCCGCTTGCTAGCGTTAAAAATTAATTACAAATCTTTGTTCCTTGGCAAGAGGTCTCACCCCCATTTATTCAGCTTAGCTCTCGAATTAGCCACCCCTATGTTGAGAGTTAACGAGATGCGTTCTCCATAATGGAGCTTCCTCGCACGGACTGTTAATTGCAGCTGCGCAGATTCTCATTCTCGCAGTGGGAAACTTCTACTCCAGCGCCAGCTCTGCCCGGCTTCCAGCTCCAGGCGAAAACCGCTCGCTGGAAAACCAAGCCGGAGCACGCAACCAGAAACGTACTTCTGTTTTAGAAAAATTCTCAGTTCTAAATATGTAATATTGCAGAGAGAAAGTTCAACACTTATGCCATCCATACCAGTGTACTAACCTGTGTACATTACGCACGTGTAGGTACTTTTGGTCCGTACTGCACACTACGAAGCTCAATGACAAATTATCTTATCTGTGGAAAATTATTCGCAAACCGTCTTACCGGGCTAGGCCATGATTGGTTAATGTAACTGTAGCGAACACACAGCTTACAGCTCATTGGCTGTGACAACGAAACAAGTGTCGTGTCGACTTACGTACAGCACGCATCATAACATTAATATTTGTTTGCAACGCCTGAAAACCGTAAATTNAGCACGCAACCAGAAACGTACTTCTGTTTTAGAAAAATTCTCAGTTCTAAATATGTAATATTGCAGAGAGAAAGTTGAACACTTATGCCATCCATACCAGTGTACTAACCTGTGTACATTACGCACGTGTAGGTACTTTTGGTGCGTACTGCACACTACGAAGCTCAATGACAAATTATCTTATCTGTGGATAAATGATTCGCAAACCGTCTTACCGGGCTAGGCCATGATTGGTTCATGTAACTGTAGCGAACACACAGCTTACAGATCATTGGCTGTGACAACGAAACAAGTGTCGTGTCGACTTACGTACAGCACGCATCATAACATTGATATTTGTTTGCAACACCTGAAAACCGTAAACTAAATTGAGTGAAGTGAGTTAAGAGATTTGGGCGTGTGTCAACATCGCGGTCTTGAGAGCCGATTAGGATGANGGGGGGGGGGGGGGAGATCACCGAGAAAACCCGTTGACCAGCGGCATAGTCCGGCACGATTCCCACTTGCGAAAATTCTGGAGGGACCCGGCCGGGGATTGAACCCGGTTCGGCTTGGTGGGAGGCGAGCAGTCTAACCGCTCAGTCACCGGCGGGTTTTCTCGGGGATCTCCCGTATCCCTCGGCCCTCGGATTCCGGCGCTGCTCCATACTCATCTCGCTTCATCCTAATCGGCTCTCAAGACCTCGATGTTAAGAACAAACGAAATATCTTCACTCACCCACGAAAATTGTATTATTGGATTTTGTCGGTGCCGTCGACCAACGGTAATTCTGTTATAGGTTCACGAGAGCAAGTCATTAGAAGGAATTCCTAAGTTCTTCTTAGACCAAAGACGTCCTCTTTTGCAGCACCTGGAACGAGGAATGAACGAGTATGTTAAGAGGTTAACGTCCCAGGTACAGAACATCTCGACTGAGAGGGTAGAATTGCATAAGGAATCACGTGATCACGGTTGATCAGGTGAAAATCCCATTTCCCCCATAGATTAAAGGTGTGATAGAGCGATTATTCTTCTTATTCGCATGGACCCAACATTGACCTACCCCAATACAACACAACTTTCAAAGCCACGTGGTCAACACTGATAAACGTGTTTGTTTCTATTTTAATTTTGAAAAGACAAGCGTTTTTATGAGAATAAAATACTTTCGCCAATTTTACTTTAATCTAATTGCATTTTAAATTGGTTTGAGGATGTATACAAACATCGTAAAGCACTTGTTTACATAAACATCCAATCCATGCTGTTTATGATAGTCGTGTTATTGGCAACAAAGAAGTTCAATTTTGGTACACGGAGTTTGGTTGTGCGCAGCCAGCGAGATCTCTCTCCCCCATATTCACTCTACGATTTTACTGAATGATACAACTGATATCAATGTTGCGATCGTTTAGAAAAAAATATTTTATCAAAGAGAAAAAAACGGTTATTTTGAAGAGTCCATTAGACTGGCATCCTAACTTTTATTAATCCTAAATACGTTACCGAAAATAAGCTGGCAAGACAAAACACAGGCGTGTTTTCTCGCAGAAATTCCCATTGTGACCGTTATTTGTCTTTAGTGTATTAAAAATTCTTGAGGAAAATAACAATGTACAATTGATATTTCGCAAGTTATGTGATAGGCAATTGTTTTTTACGTTTAACACATAACCACTACCAGTTTTTCCAGTACAAGTATATGATTATTACAAGTTGAGAGTTGGCATAACTATTATCACGTTGATAATTTCCATTACATTACCATAAACGTAATATGAGCGGACTGATTAATCGCAAATCAATGCTTATAAACATGGCTTTTGCAAAATGTGCACTTCCAGAGTTTTATAAATATTAAATATGCACTTTTGTAAAATATTTTGTCGTGAATAACTTTAGATGTGTCATATTCATGAAAAAAAATTTTAAAATCTGTTTGGGGATTAAAAAATTACGCACACACTCATGCAGACCTTCCACCGATTTCTCAAGTCTATCTTCCAAAGGAAAGAATGCCGACGAGGACAGATAATCCGCATTCCTTATCTAAGTTTGATCATTAGCAAAGAAGCCAGAAAGATATATTGAGATGAAGACTTCCATAATTTCTTTATAGATTGCACAGGAACACCGCATTCCGGGGAAAACAGGGAAGGAAAAGGAAATAAAACAAGTTGCCAACAGTTTTTTTCTTCTCCCAGCAGGACTCAGGTTTAATTTACGCGCAGGAAGTGACGTCTTACATGGGCTCCGTGCCCAAGTCATTTGGCTGGCAGACGCACGACCTGGTCGAGGTTTGGTAGCGAACTTGCGAGCACACACACACACACACATGCAGAGAAACCCGCGGTTGAACATCTGCATCGGCACACGTCCACTCACATCAGGCGATCGTATACCCCACGCTTAAAATGCGTTCGAGTATGTTTGAAATAAATGATCTCCGACGGAAACATTGAGTGTGTACCCAGTATGTTCACCTACACAATATTTTTTTCCCCGTAATTTTACAAAGAAATATTTAAAAACCCTGTTGCAAAAAGAATAATTTGTAAGATTTCTAAAGTTTTTCGTGTAATTAATACAATGTCCTACTAAGATCACATGCAATATATGTATTTGTAAAATTACAATTGATAATCTTGTATTTCGAATACAGTGACAAGTAACAATTCTAAAATGCCAATTTTTAATGTACTCCCGAAAACAAATTAAATTACTACAAAACTGTGATACAAAAATTATTAACAATCATCTTAATTTACGAAAAACACGACGATCGAGGCTCTAACCAGCGCCCTGAAAATCTAGAGAAAATTACATGAACCAATACACCAGCCCGTCACACAGTTTGTGTAGTTGTTATACTTATAAAAACTCAATATCTATTAACTTGGCAGAAAAACCTGTTACGTTGTTTTTTAAATTAAATGTTTATAGGCGGATTACATATTTGAACATTCGCCGCTTTATAATTTCAGAACACATTCTCGTATGAAACATTGCATTGGGATGACAGTAGATAGGAAAAGCCGATTCCAGGACAAGGGCTAAAGCGCCGAGGCACTGTTAACCATCTTGGAATTCCCAGCTTTTAACTCAAAATTTCCCGTTTTAACCCAAAATCATTTTAAAAATCAATTATTTTACCCAAAATATCCCTTTTCCCCCTTAAAATTTCCCTGTTTTTCCAAACATTTGTGAAAAAAAAGTGCTTACTCCTCAATGTGTCTGAATGTATTAAAACGTCAGTAAAAATAAGGAATCTGATAAGCCGACAAAATATAATTAATTCAAAATAGTTTTTAAATTAAAATCTATTTTTATACTTAGAAAATTTTGAGGTGTAAGTATTGAGTGTTATACATCAAAGAACTCGTCTTTTCAAGAAGCAAACGATCGTGCTGTAATATCGATTATGTAACACAATCGCAGGACAACCACGTTGCATTTAAGAGTTACGCCCCTACACACTGCCCAGCACATTTTCACACACCACTGTCGCGGGTCAGGCAGCTGGTTTACCTTGTCAAAACAATCGTAAAATGATCAGACATCTAGGAATAGATTCATTTATAAATAAGTAGAATTATTTTATTTAAATTAATTTTATTTATCATTTGAAAGATGCCCAAATCTAACAAAAAAAATACAGTAAAATATATTGAAATGTAATTATAATGCAAAATCGATGTATAAAAGTAAAATTATGCAGATTTTACACTTTCCCATGACATTTGGTAACATTAAAAATAAGAAAAAACATGAATGGAGGAATGGGGATTTAAACCTACAACCTCTCGAATAGGAGTGGGTACTCTAACCACTCAGCTACTTAAGCAATAACAGGAAAGCTTTCTTAAAATCGGCTATAATAGACACCAAACGAAGAGGCTGCCTATCCCTAGTACAATTAAATAAATTTTTAATGTATTAAAAATTTTATTTTATATTTTTTTAAGCAATGCATATATGGCTTATGTCCACATTTGTTGGAGAGCTTTTTCAGTTTATATTTATCGTATTAACAATTTTAAAGAATTTTTAAAGGCAAATTTTGTATATAGATAAACTTAATTTATTTACTTTTTATGTACATTCTATCTTTCTAATTATTTTTTACATTCGATCTTTTCATTTAACTTTTGTTTGCAAATCATAGATAGTAGCCAACAGTCTCATATGATATAACACTGATCCTTCAGTTCATTGACGATTGAAGATATCTCAACAATGAGCGAGAGATCTCCTCGTTTCTGCAGCTCAATCAAATGTCTGAGTCATCAGCAAGTTCATTCGGGTCCTCAGGAAACAAGTAGCCAGTATTCTCAGCCTTTTCTGCCTTCTTCGTGCCACTCGTTGCAGCAAATGAACGAGCATTCTTGACGCCTTCGGCCTTCATTTGTCGAAGGAAACTCGCTGGTGAAATGTGTGGGAACGTCGAGGGAATCATCATTCTTCTCATCAGACACTTCATCAACACTGTCTTCATAGTCATTATCACCAATGCTTTCTTCGTGATCATCTTCGCCTCCTGTTTCATACTCAATATCAAGTTTACTTTTTTGATAGGAGTCGCATGGTCATCATCAGTATTTAGAGCTGACGGCCCTTTATTTTTAAGTTATTCGACTTCACCCGAAAGTCTTGAAAGTGCACATCCCACACAGACCGACTCTACTGCACTCATTCTGTCATTAGAATTAACTGTCTCATCATAATCGCCTGCGTAATCAGTACCCACCTATGCAGCATGGGGTATTGGCGACATCACTTGCTGGTTCCCAGTAGACGAACCCTTGCAGATCTCGATGTGTTTCTCAATGTATCCCCTTGCATAAACTGCATACGGTCATCGTCGTAATGCTTCATCATGCGAGTTCCCTCGAATTTTTTATGAAGTGTATTAACATGAGGTAACGAAGACACCACATGCTGTTTCTCTGTGGCATTAAAAAACACTACATGTATCAGCCTTGATGTGTTTATTTAAGTTATCACTTCGAGTGAACTGTGTGGAACATTTATAGCAGCTTAGAAAAGCATGAGATGAGTTATCAAAACGGTCACTCTTCTCATGTCGCTGTGCATTGCGACTTTTACTGAAGGACTTGGCACAGCATTGTTTTCCATGTAATTGTTGGGCAGTCGTCGAAGGTATGCATGTAGTCGCACAGGATATACTCTATTTCACATCGTCAGTGGCTTGCATCGTCTTCAAGCATACATGGATTCATACACTTCAGTCCTGCAGACTGACTCCTGCCGACTGACTCCTGCCAAGATGTTACTGATTTGCTGGTTAAATAACAACTAACTTCTAGGTCATGTATATATACATTTATATATATGCAGATAATTCATCGCGTTCATTGAATGTCGTGTCAGGTATGAGCCATTTGTCGTATGGCGCATGGCCGATGCTGTTTTACAAGCTGTTGTCCAACGAATTCTCGAGCTAAAGGAACAGACGCAGGGGTAACTCGCCATCCATATCGCTCACTCGCGAGCATGCTCATGATAGCCAATGTAGCACCATCTGATCGGGACTCAAACCTACGACACACTCTCACCATCATCTTCGATGCCCAGAAGCATGTCTCCCTGTTTGCGAAGCATTTCACGAACCATTCATCCATTGTACGAACTTTCCCTCTTGAATTCATTTTACTATTCACATTGTGAATAAAGAATCTAATTGGAGGAACATTTCTTGTACTGCTCTTTTCAGGAACCCGGCTTATGATTACAGAAGGTACTCTTCCATACATAAAAATATATTAAAAATATATAATATATTTATCTATCGATGGCAGCATCTGTGGGTTTTCCAATTATATGCGGTTTCTTCTAGCGCGAATATGTATAAGGGTTTTCTCAGCGTGTTCCCATAATTTTCGCAATAAAAATGATATATTTTTTTATATTTATAATGCATGAAAGTGCGTCTTCTGTGAGTACAAGCCGGGCTCCTTAAAAGAGCAGTACAACAAATGTTCCTCCAAAAGTCAGTTAGACGTGCTGTAAGTACATAAATTTAACCAATTTATATAACTTATTTTTTCGTACAAATCTGAAAACTGAACTTAGCTAACACGTCAGGCTACACATTAAAATAAATTATGTTTCATGTCATCAGAATGTTACGAAGAATGTGTTATCGGGCCACGAGTTCTCGTCATGAGTTTTCTGTCTCCGCAACATGCACACTGTATCGGACACAGGGACCTAAGGGTTAAGTAACAGTACATTCATAGTATCGCCACAGAACAAATGATCACACAGAAGTGGAACAGCTTCTTACCCCTCGAACTCCAGCCGTGCACGCCAGCAAAATGCCGGAAACCTTTTGCCAACCGACGTCTGGTAACCTGCTTGCCGGCCGGCAGCGTGGCCAATAAGGAACATTCCGTATCACGCAGTAGCCAATCAGACACAGGGCCTTTCCCCAAAGCTTCGCGCAGCCAATCAGAGGTTGGGCACGTCCACATCAAAAGGAACCGCCGTTTCATTTCGTTTCGCCTTTCAGTACTCATCTGCTCTGCGGCATGGACGTGTCATAACACCGGAGTGTGTACTTGCACGCGATGAACCATGTTCAGAGGCGTATGTAGAATGTTGATATTCCCTTAACATACTATCCCGAACAAATTCGTTGAAGTCTGGCTGGTCGCAGAATAGTTGAAATCATGGTCGGTGCTGTTCAAGTCCAGAAGCTAGCACCAATACGGACGTTACCTTTCCCTGGGCAATGCTGTTTGTTGCTGCTTATATAAGAACTATTTTACAGTTGGTTGGATATTGTGCCATGGATCTACTGAAACCGTCTCCATAGGCTCGGAAGTGTCAGTTGTTATAAGAAATTACTTGGTAATTTTCACATAAAATATTTAATCTTTTGCACTGTACTTGAAAAGAAAAATTTGCGTGTACGTAAAGGGGCCAAACATTGTCAGTAATCAGTATTTTGTATGCTCATTCCCCAAGGAAAATTTATTGCTATTCCTGGAAACTATACAATGGAAAATTGCACATATATAGAAGCAGGTATACCATGCAACTAATCAAAAATGTATTCTTTACTGACCAGTAATGTTTCTACAGAAAAATTTTAAAGATTGGTTGGAGAAATAATTTGATTTCTATCTCATCACCCACGTTATTAATGTGAGCCATTAAAATAAATCAACTTAACACTTTCAGACCCACTTTAATTTACTGTTTTAGGTGTTGCAAACAAAATATGTTATGATCCGTGCGGTACTTAAATCGACACAATACTTGTTTCGTTATCACAGCCAATGAACTGTAGAATATATGTTCGGCTACAGTTATATGAACAAATTTCGACCTATATCAGTAAGACGGTTTGCGAATCATTTACCCGCAGGTAAGATCATTGGTCATTGACACTGAGCTTCCCAGTGTGCAGTACATACCAACAAGTATATACACGTCCGTAATGTACTCAATTGTGCACACTGGGCCTGAATGGGTTAGGAAATTAGTGATCAAGATTTAACACGACTATGTTCAGTGTAACCGAAATTGAGCTGACGGTAGTTACCATAAGTTGAGCTATCAAACATTCATTTTCTTCGTAATTTGTAATTTACTAAACTTTTATCTTTATAGATTCATTCTGTTGTTTCGATGGAATTAAATTCTTGCAGCGATAACATGTATTCTGTTACTAGCATTTTATTTATCGAGCAGATGATTCACTGGTTAGAGATGCATACGAGAGTTAAACGAGATTTCAAATAATTTATGAAAATAAATAGCCCATACACAAAACGAATCTGTAGAAACTTCATAGTTAGGAGTTTGGATCAAAGAATTGTATTACTGAGAGGATGCATCTCGCGGGTAATGAATCATTTCGTAATACCTTAATCGTTTCTAGTCGTAAATAATCACGGGTGTTTGTTCCAGTATGCGTGGTGCAAAATGGACGGCTGTGGAGTAAATGTCTGCCTTCTATGGTCAAGGACTGCCCTCTACTGCGCTTGAGTGAGCGGAAAATTGCTTCATCAAGTGGAAAATGAGTGGTATTGGAAAGGAGTAAAACGAGATTGATATTGTGTTCGCGATACACGAGGAGGATGGGGAAGGGGGGTGGAATGAAACAGGAAATTTTTACTGACGTTTTATTACCAACCATCGTGTTTTCGTCCTACCAAGAACACCTAAAACGAGAGAGAGTACAGTGATAAAGTGGTATTAAGATATGTACAGGAAGCATAGAACTAACCAGAATATAACTACTAACCAGAGTTAACACTCAGTTTAGTGAAGAGATTGCCACGTTATTTAAAAGATGCACCCATGTTTTATGCGTGTACTCTTAGAAGAGAAACGGCGATGAATTCGAAATTAGTTAAATTTTTGCTGCAAAAAAGAATTTGCAAACTTGCTGATTATTAGGTACAAAAAAGGCCCTTATTTAAACAATGTTTCGCACAATTGTATAGCAAGTTTTTTAAAAATTGAACTCAGATAATTTACACATGTACGGAACTGAGCATATAATTATGACCAGCGAGCACATTCTACAAAATTCTAGTAGTTTCAGTTCCAATTTTAATGGAACGTATAAACCTATGGATTTTTTTTATACCAAGTTATGTATGTATCCTGAATTTATTATTTTAGTTTGCTAGCTACTAAACATCCAGTAACCTCGGTTTATTATAAGCATTTTTTTTTCTACAAAAATTAATTTAACGAATTGGCACCTGTTCATTCTGTAGAGTTTCGATTTCTGCTTCTCCGTCTCGCCACGAGTTTGTAAAAATGTATCACAATCGATTGTAAACATTTTTATGACTTTTTTTAAAGCTTGAAAGGGAAGGGCAGAAACCTACTTGACGAAGCAATTTTATGACAGGAATTTAATGATGCCACATTTTATTTGGCGTGTTCAACAGTGGTCAAGTGAGTTTCATTTCAAAGGATACACTGTTACGAGCAGTGATCAGACCTTAGCTGAGCGGTCTGCCTGATCACACCTTCACATATTTATCCAGGGCACGGGTCGTGATTGCTGAAATTAGTTATGAAATCGCAAATCACAGAAACCCCCTCCACCGGTCAGTAAACGGGGACAACCCAGCCGATATAGGGCAGTGTAGTCCGTGGGCGGTGTCTTTTGTCGTCGGTACCTTGGAACGAAGACCAATGAAGATGGGTGTGTCCAGGCATCTACTTCCGCCTTCGTAATAAGCCTCCGGAATCATGAACAAGGGAGGGACTCTCCAATTAGACTTTACTCAGAATGTGGCTGGTTAAATATTTATAATTTAATATAAATTAATGCTTCAGTATATTTGTATAGCCTCCCCCCCGCGTATACTTCATAATTTTATATTGAAATAATATTGTACAACCTTAATGTTAAATAAACCCCTTTTATGTAGTGTTCATTACATAACTTTTATCAATAACTTGCATTGCCCCTATAGCCCCGTTAATGTATGATGATGAAACCTAAAAGAATACCATAACAACACGTTGAAAAAATTAATTCAGAAATGTAATTTAGAGCTTCCATGTAATGTAAAATAAAAGAAGTTCAGAGTTGAATGACACTCTCAGTAATAAGTGTTATTAAATGCTCCACGTAAAATACCAAGGTCAACAAAGATATTTTAATAACGCCTCGGAAGGCGCAGTAAAGTATGCTATGATGGCAAGTTACATTCTAAAGAAAGAATAAAAAATTATTAAATATTCATTATTAACTTTTGCTAAACGAAAAGTGAAGTGGATTAGAGAGGTTTGGGTGGCTATCAACATCAGGGTATTGAGAGACGATGAGGATGAAGCGAGGTGCGTGTGGAGCAGCGCCGGAATGCAAGAGCAAGGGAGGACGGAGTATCCTGAGAAAACCCACCGACCAGCGGCAACCCGAGGCCGTGGTTGGCGTAGCGGCTAGAGCGATCACCTCCCGCCAAGGCGAACCGGGTTCGAAACCAGGTGGGGTCACTCCCGGATTTTCGCACGTGGGAAACGTGCCGGACCATGCGGCTGGTCAGCGGGTTTTCTCGGGGATCTCCCGCTCTCCTTCAACCATGCATTCAGTTTCCACATAGTTTCACCATCGTCGGCTCTCAAGACTTCGTTGTTAAGAGTCCTATATGCACCTGGAGGTGTTTAGGACATTCGAGGCACAGAAGCGAGGATGCAATAAGGGCGACACCGACCCGTGTTCTTATCGCCCAGGCGCACCTACACACAAGGTTCTGAAATGGCGTGTAGTGTTTCTGTTACACCGCTGGAACTATGGGAATTTAAGCAGCGACCCCATCATTTTATTAATGCATAGTCTGCAGCAAAGCTCAGTTCACGTCCCTACACAAGTTTAGAGTGTTTGCGATCAGTACATTTTGAGATGAGGCAGTGTGAAAAGGCAGCTTATAGCTTTGTTGCAGAGCTCTTGCATATTGTTTGTAATGAGCGTGGTGTCTTGAAAGTAGACTTCGTACCTCGTCTCGAGTGTATTTTCTTTCCATACATCAGTACCTACGGTGCACGTAGAGCAGTTCCGTAAAAACAACGTGAACTTCACACACTCTGCAGCGCAGTTCATGCTGGACACACATAGTGTTTTTTCTNCAGTACCTACGGTGCACGTAGAGCAGTTCCGTAAAAACAACGTGAACTTCACACACTCTGCAGCGCAGTTCATGCTAGACACACATAGTGTTTTTTTTAAGAGCCGCCCGAGATTATTCATCTTACTCCACAACAACCTTGTCGCGTCCATCATGTTTACAAGCTCTAATTACGACTAAACTTCTATCCCTTCCTGGCCGTGGACAGTTGAGAGGCGCTGCCGTGCAAATACGCGAGCCGTGACGTTGCACGCGTGATTATCTGGAGTCATCAGCGTCACAAACATATCATTTGAACATATTCTCTCCGCTTCTTGGTGTTGCAATATTTCGTTCGAAAAAATTCAGACTTTTAACACACTTTGAGTGCTGATTACGTAATATTACGTTTCCTAAATTCAACAGATTTATATGGAAATTGCCGCATGACGTCGTCTGAATTTCTTGAAGACATCGGCGACGTAATATTACCTTGTCTGAATTCGACAGATTTATTAGGAGACTTGCCGTGATACAACGTCGTCCGTATTCTTTGTAGATATTGGCGACGTAATATCACTTCGTCTGAATTCAGCAGATTCATAGGGAATTTGCCGCAATGTAACTTGGTCCGTATTACTCGAAGACAGACGTAATATTATGTCGCCAGCAGTTTTCATGATGTTCTCTGGAAGGTAATAACGCGTCAGCAGCGCTCAAAGTGAGTAGATTATTTATTTGAACATAATGGATTGCATTCAATACCACGTAGGAAATAACATTACATTGGCACATTGACAAATTGTCATCATGTTAGCTGACTGTTGGCCGGTGAACGAACGTTGCACAGTGTCGTGCGGCGTACGGTGTATTGCGGACCGACACGGAGATGGTAAGTGGGAGTACAGACGCCGACAAAACTACGTCCATGCTGCGGGTTTTATAAGCGACTCACAACTTGTCTTGTACGTCTGCAAATGTGTACTTCGCTGAAAGAGTCTGGCTGCATGCAACGGATATCCCCCAAAGCACGAAACATTCGATATGTCCTTCAGTCCCCCTCAATATTTATTTTTTCAAATACTTAAACCTTCTGGTTTTACATATAGCAGAGGAAAAAAGACCGTCACTATAAGATCTGTAAATGAATTCTGTGGTGTATGGAGGAAAAGCCCAANACAGTGTCGTGCGGCGTACGGTGTATTGCGGACCGACACGGAGATGGTAAGTGGGAGTACAGACGCCGACAAAACTTACGTCCATGCTGCGGGTTTTATAAGCGACTCACAACTTGTCTTGTACGTCTGCAAATGTGTACTTCGCTGAAAGAGTCTGGCTGCATGCAACGGATATCCCCCGAAGCACGAAACATTCGATATGTCCTTCAGTCCCCTCAATATTTATTTTTTCAAATACTTAAACCTTCTGGTTTTACATATAGCAGAGGAAAAAAGACCGTCACTATAAGATCTGTAAATGAATTGTGTGGTGTATGGAGGAAAAGCGCGAAAAAACGAAAAACTTCTATATTATTATGCTGTTCTTCAAGTTACAAAATTTTCACACATGACCAACAGGGTCATCNAAAAAACGAAAAACTTCTATATTATTATGCTGTTCTTCAAGTTACAAAATTTTCACACATGACCAACAGGGTCATCACATGACCACAAACTCTTGTACATATAAATCTCGAGAAACCCTGTACAAATATCTTTGCAAGCATGTTTAAAAAAAAACCAATAAAATAAAGTTAAAACGCATAAAATATTAAAAATTATTTTGATTTGTTTGAAAACTATACATAACTTTGTCTTTTCTCGTTTCCTACTTCAACCCCCCTCCCCCATAATTATATCAAACGGAGGATAATTGCCTTTTAATGTCTGCCGTTGGTGTCTGGTTCTCTCTGCTTTGATAATTCCCCAAATGAGTCTAGTTATACAAAAATGCTGGGTTCCCGAAGCACTTGTTTCTTCCATGCCTTCTCATTGGCCAGCTCGAAACGCCGCCTCGCGACGTGGTCGAAGATCGTCTGCTGGAGCGGGTGTAGGAGTGGTAGAGGGGGGAGACGATCACCATGCCTCTCCACCCTCACACATGTCAGTCCTTGAACGACCAGCTATCCAGTTGGCCGCTGCTCCAACGAGGCGCCCCATCTCTCCGGCAATACCATGTGTGGTAATGTCGGCGTACATTCGCGACGGTTGATTCTCCTTTTCATGGGAGGAAATGTGACACAACGAAGTCACTAGCGTTAGGCGTGAAATTTGATTNGCGACGGTTGATTCTCCTTTTCATGGGAGGAAATGTGACACAACGAAGTCACTAGCGTTAGGCGTGAAATTTGATTGCCTACACACGGGCTGTACAAAAAGCGGCCATGAACCACGTGTGGCCACCGAACGGTAATTATGCCCGACACAAGAAAAATGTACGTGTGTTAGAGCTAAGAGAGTGGAGTAGAAAAATTCTGGCGGCTCTTAACATCGAGGTCTTGAAAGCCGACGAGGGTGAAGCGAGGTGAGTATGGAGCAGCGCCGGTACGCATGGACGGGAGAAACGGGAGATCCCCGAGAAAACCCGCCTACCAGTGGCCATNGAGTATGGAGCAGCGCCGGTACGCATGGACGGGAGAAACGGGAGATCCCCGAGAAAACCCGCCTACCAGTGGCCATCGTCCGCCACGATTCCTACGTGCAAAATCCGGTAGCAACCCCACCGGAGTTCGCACCTAGGTGGGATGTGAGCAGGCTAACCACTTCACCACCGCGGCCCCCTTCGTGTGTTCGAGATAGGTAACAGGCACTGGCGTGGATATTCCTGAACTGGCAAGTTCTCCGTATCAACCCCACTTGTCACACAAAACTCTCTTCTAGTGTTTCTCTGGCATTCTGTTGTTTTATTTGGGGGATGGTTAAAATATTGTAAGATATAATTAATCGAAATTAGTGTTACATATTATTGAAAATAACAATTTTTATTACCATAATACTCATGTTATGTTTTGATGATCGTCTGTTAATTTTTATTCATTTAACACCCAAATTAAATTTTTTTTCTGGTTTCGCCTTCCACTCAACAGAAAACAACATACATGACCCTCGGTTTGAGTATATTTGGTAAACACTGGCCTGCAAGTAAAAATCAAGTATTGGAATAGGTTTTCTCTGATGCAATGAAATAACGATAGATAGACTTCTGAGCGAAAAAAAATTAATAATTTCGATCATACACAGAATAAACATTAAATTAAATGCAGAGAGATACACAAATTGATACCAAAGACGATGTTTCTCACCCAACATTCAGAGAGACTAAGTTAGTGAGCGCCGAGTAGAGACCAGATTATTCGCACATTGTAATCAAGAGTTGTTATCATCTTAAACGTTGTAACTTAAACGCAAACATTTATAGGCTTTTCACACTTTATTGAGCACTTATTAAATCAACGTTTGAAAAACGCCCAGCAAAGTTGGTGACGAAGGAGGGAAAGTAGTTTCATCATAACATTGAATTCATTGTGTTCGGTAAATATCTATGAATACTAAAGTTATATATATTTTTTTGCGATTTCGGGTTTTTTAACACGTATAAGTGTAAAATTTAGACAACTTGCAAAATTATTTACATTTATAATAATTTCAGTTTCACTTGACCAACACATGAATAAAGTGATCAGCCTTATGACTATGTTAATTTTACATTAGGTGTAAGAATACACAACGTGGATTGAAGTAGATCTTAGGTAGGGCTTTCTAAAGTGCTAAGTTTACCGTTTCCTCACGCAAAGCCGTCACATTTCCAAGTATAAAACTCAAGTGATCCCTCGTAGTTTGTTGGAATCTACTAATTCGGGGTGTCCACCCGTAGAGAGAATTCAGGGAATTTCATATAACAGGGACAAGTCAGGGAAATGTCAGGGAATTTTCACCTGGCTCAGAGAAAATGTGGATAATTGCTACTTTGCAAAAGATGTTCGTTGTTCGAATACAGTACAACGTAATTGTGAGCACATGCATTGTAAAATTTTCATTTTCAAGTTTGCGAACTGGCAATAACACATCTCCGCCAGTTTAAATAGGGCATTTAAGTTGAAAAAATAAGTTTTCTGTGTTTGTGACGGGCACTAGTGCGAAGACAGTAGCTTNCATTTAAGTTGAAAAAATAAGTTTTCTGTGTTTGTGACGGGCACTAGTGCGAAGACAGTAGCTTGTATCGTGAGAAATATTGACGACTGAATCAAATAATGGCCCTGCTTACTCGGTCCATGTCGGTGTAATTTAATTCTACTTCACTGATAGCATAGTTTTGCTGTCGGCGAAGGGGGGATGAAAATGGTACCGGAAGGTTTCGGTCCTGAAAATAGGCCAGGGGAAATGGCAAGATTCTGCCTGGAAAATGGGG
Organism: Clitarchus hookeri; assembly: GCA_002778355.1. Classification (NCBI taxonomy): domain Eukaryota; kingdom Metazoa; phylum Arthropoda; class Insecta; order Phasmatodea; family Phasmatidae; genus Clitarchus; species Clitarchus hookeri. The sequence continues at coordinate 122,896 of NQII01002311.1, forward strand.
AAAAGTCAAAATGGAATTACAGTGACACGCTGTAAATTGTTCTAACTCGCTGGCCAACTAACTGTGCCCCCATGTCCTGAGGCAGGACACGAGGGTCCTTGGCAGAGGACACTCGCACACGCTCACGTCTGTCCTCGGTGCCTGCGGCCCGCGCAGCTGTCGGACGGAACTTCCTTAGTTAAAATGCTCAGGGTTCCATCTGCAGAGCCAAATGAAATTCTCTGTGTAGTTCTCGACCTCAGAGAGGGGAATCGTCCGGCGGCCGGCCGGCTGAGACCCTAATGAAATATCTATGGTCAGGTCTCGGGTCCTGTTCCGGGCAAGAATGAGCTCCTTCATCTGTCTGTTCCGTGTCTGAGCGTGGACGTGCGAACATTCGTACGAACGCACACGTGCGTGTTTGTAACAGTTGTTCGCGGCAAAGTGAGCACTTTGGGAAGCCCTGCTTCAGGGGTAACTCTGCACCACTCAGAATTTTTGCTTGGGTATAATTTGTGAAAAGAAACAGAAGACTATAGCTAGACATTTTAAATTTTGAACGTTACCTACCCGATAATATTTGCTACCCTTTCACAAAATGGTACCTAACCTAAACAAATATTTTGGGTGTTCAGTGCTACCCCAGAAGGTGCTTCTATGCACATTGTGTATTCTTCCATCAAATGTTAAACTAACATTGAAATGGGCCCCATCACTTTATTAATGCATAGGTTAAGTGAAACTCTGAAATTATTAACAAAAAAAATTTGCTTATTTTTACACTCCCGTGCATTATAAAAAGCGGGGGAAAAAAAGAAAGCAAAGGAAACCATTTCTCTATTCACAAATGCTTACCTACCATTTTTAATTGAACGCTGAGACGTTGCCAACTTTATTGGGTGCATACCGGTCAGTTTACCCATTAAAATATACGCAGGTATAGGCAGTAACATTTTTCAAAGGTTGATTTCAAAAGTGCTCAATTTACCATGAATAGCCTTTAAAAGCTGTTCACGGTTATTTGAGGAGTTTGGAAATCAACCTTACAAAAATGTCGGGGTGTGTATATTTTAATAGGAATACTGACTGGTANCAAAGGTTGATTTCAAAAGTGCTCAATTTACCATGAATAGCCTTTAAAAGCTGTTCACGGTTATTTGAGGAGTTTGAAAATCAACCTTACAAAAATGTCGGGGTGTGTATATTTTAATAGGAATACTGACTGGATGTCCCCAGTAAAGTTGGCAACGACGCAGCGAAAACAGTTCTATGTCTTAACGTTGAATTAAAAATGGCAGGTAAATATTTGTGAATGGTAGAATTCTTTCCGTTGCTTTTTGTTTTTTTCTAATGCATAAAAATAAGAAAATTTGTACAGTATTTCCTTTCCTAGCAATTTCATAGTTTCACTTGAACGGTGCATAAATAAAGTGATGAGGCTCGTGGAAATGTTAATTCTTACATATAGCGGAAGAATACACAATGTGCGCACAAGTAGATCTTAAGCAGGGCTTTCAAAAGTGCTCAGTTTACCGCGAACAGCTAATACGAATGCACATATACTTTAAACCATTGAAGGTTTATTATGTTCGTTGTGAATTATCTTAAAATATAGGGTCTAAGGCTTTACAAAGCAAAGAAAATAATTTAAATAATTTCCATTTCAGAGCTCATCCAAAAAAAGCACATAAAAGTAACGAAAGATGACGAAATCGAAATAATTATCAAACTTATTTCATTCTGCAAGTATATATCCCAGTCATTTTACTATGTTTTTAGATAACTCGGAAGTAAGGTTAAGTGTTTACGAAAATTCCATTCAACTTAAGAAATATTCTTAAAAATCGTTAGATGGTTTTAAAAACCAAAGCATTTATTCAGAAAATGCTTTAATCATAATAAGCTAAATGTTTTATAGCTAAATGTTTTCTGTAGGCGAATATTTCGTTATTGTATTCTACTGCGTCGCTTACTGCCTAATTAAAGCGCCAGCGTTTGCCAACAAATCTAAACAGGAAAATATATTAACTTGAATTCTAATCGTTTTAAAATATAAAATGTAATCAAGCCTGGTAGCACCATAGTCGAGCTGATGGGGCACCCAGCGCCATACAGTCAACTTCATAACACTTTCAGTTTTCATCAGCAAACAATGGGTTATGGGGCCGCGGTAGCTAAGCGGTTAGACTGCTACCCTCTCAATGAGGGAAAAAGGTTTCAATCCCCGGTCGGGTCAGCCCCAGAATTTCGCAAGTGGGAATCGTGCCGGATGATNTCAATGAGGGAAAAAGGTTTCAATCCCCGGTCGGGTCAGCCCCAGAATTTCGCAAGTGGGAATCGTGCCGGATGATGCCGCTGGTCATCGGGTTTTCTCGGGGATGTCCCGCTTCCCCCGTCCTGGCATTCCGGCGCTGTTCCATGCACGCGTATCGGCTCTCAAGACCTCGATGTCAAGAGCCGCCCAAATCTGTGAACTCAACTCAACAATGAGTTGTACGTCCGTGGACTGAACATGCACACAATAGAAAAAAATTTTTAGCTGAAATATGTTACATTGTTTCAGAAATGTAAAATTTTCCCAGAAAATTTAAACGTCCATCATTTTCGATAGTATAATGTGCTCAGATAACAAAACAAACGTGCATGTTACCCTCCAATACTTGTGCATTTAATTAGGAAATCTATTAAAGATTTGGTGATTAAAAAATAAGCTCATTTTGAATGCTGCTTACTTATACAATGAAGGATGAAGAGTATGTTAATGACTGAGTTCATTACTCATATTATACTGTCAGCATGCAAATTTGGCTTAAATCGGCTATATGGTTTCTGCGATATGACATAGAATGTAAAAAATGCCAAATCCATCATATTGACAATAATAATTTCAAAATAGAGTGTACTTACCAGTTACTTTTTCAGTTTGGGAAGCTCAAAGCCAATAGTTTAAAAGATGCAATTTTCACCACCAGGTAGCTCTGGTGTTGCGTATGTACCAGAATTTCTCCGTTGCTGTACGTAAAAAAATGAGATATTTGCAATTTTACATACAAAAAAAAAGNTGCGTATGTACCAGAATTTCTCCGTTGCTGTACGTAAAAAAATGAGATATTTGCAATTTTACATACAAAAAAAAAGTAATTTTGTAAAATGTTCCCATTTGTATTTTGTGGGAACTTACGTAAAGAATTTTTTTTTGTTCGCACTCGAATGAAAATCTAACGAAATACGCCCACGTGATCTTTAATATTCGGCTTTAATACTGCATTTAGTAAACTGGTGGCGTAAAAATTAGTTTATTTAAATGCGACATCTGAATTGAAAATTTCTTTTGATGACAGCTAAGTTTATTTTGCTCTTAAAGTGGTAACTTTTGCCACTAAAATAAGCTTGTTTGTGAACCCTCACTGCCAAACGCAATGGTACTTTCACGGTTTACATTTGTGTATACCATCGGAGGGATTACAAGACAGGTACAATATAAATATAAAATAATACTAAATGTTGTGGCTGGAGCAAGTAAACGACCTCACAAAAAAGTTGGCATACTGTGAGATATGGCAGTGTGGGTGGTAGGGGTTAATGTAGTTCTGTTGTAATCAACAGAGAGCGCACTAACGCATGGAACATGCCTGAGACAAGCTGAAAACAGCAGTTTATAATCGTCCACAACCTCCAGAAACACTTCCAGATCTCATAAGAGCTGGCCGGATGGAATGGTACCTTCGTCCGGAAGACAACATCAACACTTTGACTACAAGCATGCCCCGGCGTGTTAGGGACCTGTACAGTGCACGTGGAGGCCATACACTGTACTAAGCTGCAGTGGGGAGAGAGACACCCTCCCCAGTCAGAGACAACAATACGTTGCTTTTGTTATTTCGTGTTTATTTGTCTGTGATATTGGACAAATGTTTTTTGTTANAGTCAGAGACAACAATACGTTGCTTTTGTTATTTCGTGTTTATTTGTCTGTGATATTGGACAAATGTTTTTTGTTAGGAACAATTTGTATTTCACGTTTTGTATCGGTACCGTTGATAACGTCTAATTGCTACGCTTGCGTTACGTATACAGCATACGTTTGTGTAGTCTGTACNTTGTATCGGTACCGTTGATAACGTCTAATTGCTACGCTTGCGTTACGTATACAGCATACGTTTGTGTAGTCTGTACGTATATTCTAAACTTTTTGTGGGTCATATATATATCACAATTAGGGCCAAACATAAACTTTCACACAAAACAAAAAAGATTTCTCCATTTACGGCCAACTTAAATATTTCTTTTTTCAAACTCCAGCACGCTCTGAGGAGGAAGTTTTCCTCGCGCCAAACTCTCCCGAACGCAAAAGGCACCTCGTTTTGTTCTCAACCTGAGTAGAATAAATCTCACCAGGAGCTACAAGTATAAAGAATGTATCGACCAGGTTTGGTGAGATCCTGTGCACGGTTTCAAAAGATTTCGGGACAGAAACACACACACACAGACACACAGACACGTGTACACACACAAACACAAGAATGCGGCCTTAACAGCCTTTCCTTCTAAGGAAAGTAGACTGAAGACTCTGGTTTCTTGAAAATTTACCTTATTTAAAGTTATTGAACCTGATTTTGATTGTACGCTGAGATTAAGAATTGGTTCTCTNAGACTCTGGTTTCTTGAAAATTTACCTTATTTAAAGTTATTGAACCTGATTTTGATTGTACGCTGAGATTAAGAATTGGTTCTCTTTAAGCCTAGTCACGAAACATTAACGAAATATTTCCGTTCCTAACAAAAAGTATATTTTAACCACTTTCTTGGCATGACGGGATGTGTATGAGGACAAGAACTCATTGCGCCAGAGTGATTAAAAATGAGTTTTGCAAGTGGGATTCTTCCCGTATTACTGCACCAGCAGTTCCGGTGAAGTGCGCGCTCGCACATACGAGCTAAACAGAAGCAGAGCCACTTCAAACCCGAGCACTATAACGGAAGTGGGGTTGGTTATTTCCGACCTCCCCTGGCTGAACGGTTCAATATAGGCTCCCAGCAGTCAGCAATGGAAGAGGGGTGGAAAACATCTCCTCGCAGCTGGGGCGGGAGTGCAAGGGAAACAATATTTCCACCCTGGGTTTCTCACTGAAGTTTTTATGTGTGAAGCTCATTGTCGTATTAACGAAACAAGTTATTGGTCAATTTAAGTACAACACGCTTCAAAAATGTTTTATTTGCAACACCATGGATATTAAATTAATCCTTTCAGTCAAAGATAAATACATTGTTTTAGGCGTTGTAACAAACAAATCGTTGTTCGGAACTGTACTGATATCTAGACGACTCTTCGTCTTACATCTGGACCAATAGGAATCTATCTATGCTTTATGTTACTGGCAGCAGNACTGATATCTAGACGACTCTTCGTCTTACATCTGGACCAATAGGAATCTATCTATGCTTTATGTTACTGGCAGCAGTGGTTTATGAGGCTACGGAACATAGCCTCAGCAGCGAATGATGCCTCCCACACGTAGGGAATCTTTCTCAAGGATCTGTTTGTTCTGCTGTGTACAGTGCACACCATTCAAGCCACTTCATATGCAACGTCCCAGATAGAGGACACTGTGTTTGAAAGGGTTAACTTCGTGGGCAAGCNACCATTCAAGCCACTTCATATGCAACGTCCCAGATAGAGGACACTGTGTTTGAAAGGGTTAACTTCGTGGGCAAGCAGTGGTGTGCGTACCTTTTATTCGCGAACGAAATAAATGTTTATAGTTTTATTTGCTGCATTCTTTGACTATGTCGAATCGTGTCGCAGAGTACTTAACCCTTTATAGTGATTCAAATTAGAAATTTTTATGATGCGAGCTGTACTTAAACTGGCAAATAACTTGTTTCGTTATGACAACCAATAAACTGTGGTCTTTGTGTTAGGGGATCAGTAATATGAACCAGTCATAACTTAGAAAAACAGCAAGGTTTAGGAAACAGTAGCACACAGGGAAGATCATTGGGCACTGAGCCTCGCAGAGTACAGTCCGGTCAAATATAAGCTTGCTGTGAAACATGTTGAAGATTGTCTACAGTGTGCATGAAATGGTTAATGCTAAAAGGACGAAACATACACTAATACCTACAGACCTGAAAAATTCGCGTTTTCATTTCGAGACAAGCTAGAATTCGAAACCGCGTACGTTTGTATGGCTAATGCTATTGGTTCACCCGTTAGTTTACACCTCCTGGACAACTCTGAGCCTATAATAAACGCACAGTAAAACGCAGGCCGAATAACCGTATTCCGCTAATACAACAAGCAACCACAGTGATATTTGCACTATTTTACATACGACAAGATAATATAGCCTACCGGCCGTTGAGCTCACGAATACCGCGAGCCCCAGCCGCACACGCCGGGAACATGTCGGTACGCCGTTGGCCAATCGGTGTTTGATAACTTACTTGTCAGTCGCAGCCCAGCCAATAGGGAACATCTTGTAGCACGCGGCAGCCAATCAGNTCGGTGTTTGATAACTTACTTGTCAGTCGCAGCCCAGCCAATAGGGAACATCTTGTAGCACGCGGCAGCCAATCAGGCACGAGGCCCGTTCTGAGAGCCACGCGCAGCCAACCAGAGAACGCGTGCGCCAACATCAAAGAACAGCCGTGCGTTTGCTTATCTGTAGTGCAATCCACGTTAGATACGACTTTTCTGAAGCCCTGCCTAAATCTATACTTCCAGGATATTCCTCCGCCTCATGCGAACAAAGCTAGAAAATTAAACCCAAAAGGACAACGCACCGCATTCGTGCGCACTCATTCATAATATTTTGCACTGTAATTAAGTATTTCTTACAAGGCATTACCAACACACCGGTGGGGCAGCTGTGGCGTTGTGGCCAGGGCGCTCGCCTCCCACCACGGCGATCCGGGTTTGATCCCCGGTGGGTTCACTCCAGGATTCTCGCATGTGGGAATCGTGCTGGACGATGCCGCTTGCCGGCGGGTTTTCTCGGGGTACTCTCGTTTCCCCCGCCCTTGCATTCCAGCGCCATTCCATTCTAGGGTTTCACTTCTGTCATGCTTGGGGATGATCATGCTCGGAGATGACGGTCACCTACGGGTCCCAGCTGGAAAGACCGTCACTCGGAGGGTGTTGCCTTGTCCTGGGTGCACACGCCATTATTATTACCAACACACCTATTTTCTTCCTGTTTTAATTCATATTAATTACAAATAAATTGTTATAATTTATAAATAAAATGTGAAGTGAAAATTCAATTTAGTCAAAAATAACGTACTTTTGTGTTAACAGAAGTATACAACGCTTGTGATACACGAAATATTTAAGAAACAACCAGACATGTCGTATATGGGGTGATTTTTCAAAGGTTTGGTTCAAAAAGTATAAAGAAACCGCGGTTGGGTGTACTCGGGTGATCGTGTCATTCATTGACGGAGCTACAACCCTGCTGGCTAGGAGAGACTTTATAGACGAAGGGAGTTTTGACGTACCGGCCTGAAGCGACCTGCATTAATTTATTACGCTTCTTTCATGGCAATGCAGGGAAGGAGGCTTTAAGGCCAGCGATGGGNCGTGCTGGACGATGCCGCTTGCCGGCGGGTTTTCTCGGGGTACTCTCGTTTCCCCCGCCCTTGCATTCCAGCGCCATTCCATTCTAGGGTTTCACTTCTGTCATGCTTGGGGATGATCATGCTCGGAGATGACGGTCACCTACGGGTCCCAGCTGGAAAGACCGTCACTCGGAGGGTGTTGCCTTGCCCTGGGTGCACACGCCATTATTATTACCAACACACCTATTTTCTTCCTGTTTTAATTCATATTAATTACAAATAAATTGTTATAATTTATAAATAAAATGTGAAGTGAAAATTCAATTTAGTCAAAAATAACGTACTTTTGTGTTAACAGAAGTATACAACGCTTGTGATACACGAAATATTTAAGAAACAACCAGACATGTCGTATATGGGGTGATTTTTCAAAGGTTTTGTTCAAAAAGTATAAAGAAACCGCGGATGGGTGTACTCGGGTGATCGTGTCATTCATTGACGGAGCTACAACCCTGCTGGCTAGGAGAGACTTTATAGACGAAGGGAGTTTTGACGTACCGGCCTGAAGCGGCCTGCGAAAGGAAAGCCGCATTAATTTATTACGCTTCTTTCATGGCAATGCAGGGAAGGAGGTTTTAAGGCCAGCGATGGGGCGTTTATTCATACCGACCTCGGCACGTAAACCATTACCTTGAACTCTTTCCAAGCCATTAAGAAGGCAATATAGAAAAGAAACGAGACAACTTTCACTTTCATCCCCTTTTCACGAAACGGTTGGGAAACTGGTGCGCTGATGACGAGAAAGCGCATTCGAGTTACGCGAGATGCTGGTCCTTTCTACAGCATCGTGATGCTGTGTTTCGCAAAGAACATGTCGTTATCTCCTAATTATATCGCCTCTCATACGAGCTACGTATTACAGTTACTTGGATTTAATATATAGTAATAAATCCTCATATCACACACAAGGATGGACGCTTCAGTTTCAAATTATAAACTGAACACTGGTAATATTTATTGAATACTGGATTATATTTCATGTGCTTCACTTCATTTTTTAGTCTGTTTCCACACTCTGATTTAAAATAATTTTTAAAGAGTTTACTGGGCTTAAAATCACAGTTTACTTGTACCAAACTATACAGCAATATTTGCAATTTGCATACTGCCAAACTCACTAGTAGACATGACGGAAAATCGCGAAAAATGTTTGAGCAACCATATCTTCTATAACACTCTTGACTCTTTTGACTCGGCTAAGTTGTTTGCAGACCAATCACGAACGTTCTGCCTTATAGTATCAGACTCCTCATTGGCCCAGTGAAATGGGGTAGGAGTTTCATACATGCATGACTGCCAATAGTGAAAGAAAACTGTCGGACGTGTATGAAGTTCGTTGAATCCCAGCAAACAGCAAAACTTTCCCCGCCATGAGCCATTATCTCTACTAGCTGGGCACTGAGTTTCGTAGAGTACAGTGCCCGTCAAATTTAAGCTTTCTCTGCAACCTGTTGACGATCAGTTGTTTGAAAGATTCTTGCAATCGGGGTGAATGATTGGGTGAAATATTTTGAGCATACTCCACTACTACACTATGACGTCACANAAAGATTCTTGCAATCGGGGTGAATGATTGGGTGAAATATTTTGAGCATACTCCACTACTACACTATGACGTCACAGAAAACCAAGTCTGTGACGACATAGTGTGGCAGTGAAGTATGTTCAAAATATTCCACTTGTTGTTGACGATTGTCTACGAAGGGCACGAAAGGGTTAATAAAGATCTGAGGCCATAACTGTGGCGTGGCCTGTACGATAGAGCAGGATGCTGTGACCTGGAGCTGGAGTTGCAATGTTAGAAATTTCTGTAGATTTACGAAACTTTTACGGAGGTGTAGAGTTATTTTACGGAAAGGCACTCCGTAATGACAAACAACGGAAATGAGCTCCGTATATGTAAAATACGGAAGATCTTCGTATTCTTATGGCTACGATTTTGAGACACCAATAATGCATATGATACCTGGAGCGTATAAAATCCCATCTTTACAATACTACTTCATGTAAAATAGTAGGTGAGTGGATAACATGTTGTGCTGCCAGATTTTTTTACAGAGTTCAAATCCCACCACCGTACAATATTTATTACTGTTTTGTAGTCTTTTTTATATGCAGTGAATCACCTACATAACGAAAGTAAAATTTTCTTCTGTTACCTGTTTTTATAATGAGCAGATTAAAAAAAACATACTTGCCATTTTGTGGACATGTTCCGTGAAATCACGGAGATATATGTGAAATAAACGGAGAGAACGTTATTAAAAAAAAAAAAAAAACGAAGAGACCGTAATTTAACGNAAAAAAAAAAAAAAAAAAAAAAAAAAAAAAACGAAGAGACCGTAATTCAACGCTGATGTCAATATAAATTGTAACCGGTATTTCCCGTAATTTCAGGGACAATTTTTCTAACAGTGTGGCAGTGGCCTTGCTTGCTCTTCTTCTGTATTGCGAGGTGCTCGGTGTCCAGACTTCGGAATTTTTCCCGCCCACTTGTCGTGTTGTTTTGACGCGGGCCTCCAAACAACCGTGGTGACCCCGGGGGGTTGGTGGGCGGGGGGTGAAGGTTCACGGAGCGTGTTCCAAAACGTGTAATCTGCGAGAGTGGCAATCAAGAATGAAGGGCTCGCCGAACCTTTCACGGTCCTCGCGTCCTTCTCCCCCCCTCCCCTCGTCAAGGATCACGCTTCTCTCGCTCGTCTGACGCCACCCCCTCCCCGTTACAACCAATATTAAACAAGAACCCCTCCCCCTTCCCCCGGGGGTCGCGTCACATTTCTGCCACGCGCTCGGCAATCACGTCGTTTGCGCGTCACCGACACTCCGACGTTTGATCGCGGCGGTTTGGCGTGCTTCTGGCGTCCAACGAGTTCACACGCGCAGCTGAAATACAATGCAATGCTTTTAATATATATAATTTTAGGCGGCAAAGCTGCTCAGTTTTCAACACAAAGAAAATGTACGCGTGCACACACACACACACAAACGCACACTCCGATATATACATATATATGTGTGTGTGTGCGTGCGCGCGCTATTCATGGTAGAGTGAGCAGCACTCTTTGAAGCTATCTCATCTGAAATAATAGTCAGCCTTAGACGTTAAATTGCAAGCCTGGTGAAATACACACACCTCAGAGAAGTTATGCGCCGCCGGGCTTTGTTGCTCGGTTGCTCACGCCCTGAGAGAAGTTACGGGATGGCATTCACTCCGTCTGCACAGCGGAGATCATTCACGTGCAACCAATTGCAGTTGGTAAAACATATATTTTTTTAAATTTGTGTATATACTGTGTTTATTACTTACAAGGCATATTTATTTTACAAAGGGGTGGAAGGATAAAAAAAATGGCTGATCGGAAAAAAAGTAACCAGGGCCTCAAAAGTGCTCACTTTACCGTGAACAGCCTATATCGTCCTTTGAACGCAAGAGTGCTTACCATAACTCAACAAATTTAATTTTTGCAATTTTTGTGTCGTAAGGAGGATAACATTGTATCACCTGACGGTGGAAGACTGTCACATCATACTTTTTTACGTTTACTGGCTGTAAGGCAGATAATTGAGCGTTGTACTTCAAAAATCACATTTAATAACTTAATATTAACACTTCATTTTTAAACATTCAAGTGTTTCAAAAGGACAGAACGGCGTACNTTAATATTAACACTTCATTTTTAAACATTCAAGTGTTTCAAAAGGACAGAACGGCGTACAGCTACATACTATTACAGTTCAAATACTGCAAATCCCTTGCTGCTAAGATAGTAATTATAAAAAANGAACGGCGTACAGCTACATACTATTACAGTTCAAATACTGCAAATCCCTTGCTGCTAAGATAGTAATTATAAAAAAAACGGCGAATTTGTTTACTCTTGTTTGCAGAATATAAGACATTTAGAGTCACGATAGTCTTGTATTCAGGGGCTATGCATATGTATATATAAAGAGAGTCATCGTTGCCGTTACCCGCGCTTATTTGAATTTCTCCACACTAATATTCGGAAGCACCGGGAAGAACATAGGCCTCGCGAACGACGCACACCTCCACGCCGCCGGGGGACCCAACAGGGGGGTTTGCCAAAGAGTTAGGGAATTCAGACGCTGCCCTCCTTCACCGGGCGATGTCCCCTTACACCGGTGCTTTGACCTCCCCCCCACCGCGGTGAGAGAAGCTTGTGGGTTCGCTCCGCCCCAGCCGGGTTAGGGTCCCAGGTCACACGGAAGGGCAAGCCGCCACCAGAGGGCCACCGGACCCACGGGAAGCAACCCATCCCTGAGGCCGACAGTCTTTTAATCCTATCAGGGAGGCGCGGCCACTGGCAACCCAAGGACGCACCGCGGGTTCGGAGCCGGTACAGCATCTACGCCGGACCAGCAGCCTACAACGACCAATAGGCACCCGCTGCTATCAGTTCCACAGTTTCGCATGATGCCTAGGACATATACAGGATGATTCTAAAATCATGGGACAAACATTGAGGAGTGGTAGAGCTCACTAAAACAAACAGTTATTGTATAGGAATATATAGGCAGAAGTGACGCGTTGAGGCACAAACACAAAAACATAACACATTAACGGCCACCACGATCGCCAGATTTATCGCGTCTCGATTTGTTCCTATGGGGGCATTTGAAAGTCCTCATTTACGAGACTCCAGTTGATTCCATTGAAGACCTCGTCGCTCGACTATCCTGTGCGGCTGCACGCGTGCGTGAAATACCCAGCGTATTTGAATCTGTTCGCCAATCACTCCACCGACGCTACCAAACTTGCATTACTGTCGGTGGTAGCAATTTTGAGCAATTATTATAAACATTGCTGTAAAAAGGCATTTAGCGGCGACGTTGTAAATAAACAATGTGTTGCATTTCATGTGTTATTTTTGTGTTTGTGCCTCAACGCGTCACTTCCGCCCATATATTCCTAAACAATAATTGTTTGTTTTAAGTGAGCTCTACCACCCCTCAATGTTTGTCCCATGATTTTAGAATCACCCTGTATGTACTCACACACGTACACACACTAGGGCAAGTCGAAAAGTTAGATTCACTATTTCTCTTTGAGTAAAAGGGCAAAAGTATGTCAAGACACAAATCGACGCTCAACTGCCTCGCAGCATTTCCGTCGTTGCGCTCAACTGCGGAAATTAGATCTGATACGTTTGAACTTCATTACATGAGACAAAAGACCACATACTTAACTATAGGCGTATACTTGTGCGTCTCTCTTCCTCTCATAGAAACTGCGCAGGAAAACTATAACATATATATTTTTTTTTTTACCATTTGACGATTTTTTTACTACGCGGCCCTAGACTATTGGTTTTTAGCTTTTCTGGCAAAACTTCGCATTCCCAAAGTATTCTTAGCCCTACAGTGACTCTCTGATGGATATCCTTTGGATATCCGGTAGTATATACCAGTTTGTACCATTTACTGGATATCCATTAGATATTACAAAACCACCAGTGGTCATTACTTAAGGTAAGTGACTACATCTCAAAATGTATACAGGGAATCCAAAATATCTATATCACATTTGGGATATTGGGTGGACATTTGGATATCTTTTCGTGTTCTTTTGGATGTAACTTTGCTAATCTTATATGTCCCTGGATACCCTGAATGTCAGAGAGTTACATCCGTCAGATATTCTTTGGATGTCTATGTGCTGTATGGGATCTACCAGGCTGTAGTCTGTGAAACGGAATGATTCATGATCCAAATTGAAGCATTGCGTTGAGAAGTTAAAGAGACTTGGTTTGCGGTATAGGTTAACTGCTAAGCAGAACCATGCAAACAATTACACTACAAAAGCATATTTTTAGCCAATACAACCGCGCAATAGAGACAACAGCAAGATAAAATCCACAACTTTTATAAATATGTGAGATAACACTTATAAGGATCTAAGTATCCTAGTCAAAAATAAAGCGGGGAAAATTATTAAAAACAAAAACACATAAACATGGAATTAGTTTCAACTAACATTGATTCGGCACGAAACACAGTTAACAGAGTGTTTATATGAACGAAAAATCGACCACTTCTTAACACAGAACAAAAGCCAAGAATAATAAGACACAAGCATCTAAGAATTATAACCCATTTTAGAAAAAAAAACACAAAACTTAGAACACAATGAAATGAGAAATGAAACAAATAAAAATATACGCGACACAAGTCAATTCAGATAATTTTAAATTATATAGAATTATTTTTACAGCATTTACCGGCAGTTACTTTTAAATGCATCGATTTTAAAGATAACTGCTTCAAACAAAAATTAATAAACTAGACATTTATTAAGAAATTTTGCAAAATTTTATGTTTCATATTTTTTTCGAAAATTTAATATTAAAATTAACATTATAGAAAAAAAAATATAATATAAAAAAAATTGTTTTTGTTTTGAAGAGGTTACTTTGAAATATATTCTTTGAGGAGGAATTTCTTTAACATTGATTCCCCGTTTAAAGTCAGTGGCTGCAGGTTACCTAGCCAGAACCCTCAAACCCAGAAAAATACAAACGTTATCTTTTATAACCTATTCTGAGACTAAGAACTTTGTAGGGGCCGCGGTGGCGTGGCGGTTAGACAACCCGCCTTCCACATAAGCGAATCGGGTTCGAGTCTCAGCGCGGGGTCGCTCCCGGATTTCCACACGTGGAAATCGTGCCGGGACGCGGTCACTTGTCGGCGGGTTTTCTCGGGGATATCCAGTTTTCCCTGCCCTTGCATTCCGGCGCTGCTCCATACTCACTTCGCTTCACCTTCATCGCGATGCTAAGAGCCGCCCAAATCTCTCCACTCCACCAAGAAAATTGTAATTGTAAACACCAGCCAGTATGCTTTAATTACAGATTTAATTAGTTCTAAAGAAATTAATGAAAGTTTGTTACTGGAAATGAACTTACTGACTTGGTTTGTTTACCAATTTTTCCCACCACAAATCTTACTTTCCTTGAAAACTAGACGTATCCAAAGAGACTGGAAGTGATCGTGGCAACGCTTGATTAAATAACTAAAACATCCAAGTAATTCTCTTTGGTTCCGTAGTTTCCTCTATACTGAATTAACGCATAAAGAAGTTATATTAAAAACGGGAAACATCTAAATGAATAAGTACTTAAGTTTTTTCTCACAGCTTAATCAATTTTAGGAATAATCTTGTAAAAGGTATTTCCTAAAAATTGACTAAAAAGGAAATTTGTGAAAAAATTGTTACAAACATTTGAGTTGCCTGCCTCTGGGAAACGAAGTTGTTATGTATTAATTTTTATTGGGGACAATATATAAGCTAATTGTTTTAAATTTAAACTGCAATGAGAGTCATTTAAACACACATGCATCCAAAATGCCAAAAAAAAAAACCATGAATTAATTAACTTACTCGGAATAATTGTCTAAAACGGCAATCTACTCTACGTAATCCCCCCCAAAAAAATTTTAAATGACGAAGGAAACGACTCACAGTAATAGGCCTATAAATAATTCCTTGAAAAACAAAACTGAACTCAGCGAGAAATAAATTCCGAAATTCTGTTTCCTTTGAGATTCCAGGATTTCCTTCCTTCGCTTTCCCGACAAAAGAGAGAAACGTGATTGTTTACCAGGAGCCGGGGTAAATTGTGGCATTCCTGGGTGTAGTAGAAGATTACATACGAATATATCCTCTCTCCGCTATGACGAGCACGTTACTCCGGTGGAGTCCCGTCTTTCAAGTCCGCCGAATTAAATCGATTGAAAAATTTCACTGCTGTTACCTGCGTATATTTTAACCTGGCACACTGACTGACATGCGCACAGTAAAGTTGGCAGCGCCGGAGGATCGGCTCTCCCTTCAATGAACGGTGTTGGTGCAAACACGTGTGAATACTCACATTATTTATTTTCCTTTCCGGCTTTTTTTAATGAATATAAGTTTAAAAGTTGGCTGATTTGTAAAATATTAACCTTTCCAATAATTTTACAGTTTCACATCACCGACGCATGAATAAAGTACACTGTAAAAAAATTCTGGTAAACTGGTTAAACTGTAATGGAAGTTTTTAACCTTTACAGTGTACGAAAATACTACTACGTATTGGGCTGAAAATATGGAAATGTTTAGCATCGCTACTGTACAAAGTTGGGGACTTTCCTACGCATTTGACTCTTTCCCGAGCAACTGCCGAAGTATTACCAACGTTGTGTTGGAAAATAGTTTACCATTCGCGCTTTGTCACCGTACGTATACACACTGGTGTGGTAAATTTACAAATAATTTCTTAGAGTGTAATGAGGCCCATGGAGATGTTAATTTTACATATTGCGGGAGAATGCACAATGTGCATGCAAGTATATATTAACACGTAATACAGATCTACTGACGGTCTAGACTCGTTAGAAGATAGTCGACAATATACACACGGCTGCACAGCCACCAGCAGAGACACCTGAATTTCGCGGAAAATATTTCCTCGCAGGATAGATTGCAATACCCTACGGACGTGCCAGTAGTTTTCTTTTGCTTATTGGCGACGTGTCTTTGTGAGAAGACATTTGTCTACGTCGCAGGAGTCAACTCCAATACTNAGTTTTCTTTTGCTTATTGGCGACGTGTCTTTGTGAGAAGACATTTGTCTACGTCGCAGGAGTCAACTCCAATACTGTACGTCTGTGATTCGCACGCAAACACTTCAGACGCGTGACATGGAAGCCATCCAATAGCGAAAGTGGATCTGAGCTAAAGTGTTATGAAATACAACTGGTCGTGAAATATTTTCGCGAAAATCGGGCGTCCACAGCCATCGGCTCCGTTCGCCTCTGTATCCCCACATACAGCCCTTTATATACTGTGCAGCTTTCGTTACTTGCAGTCTCCCTGCCAGTATCATGCCCAGTTGAAACTTTACAGAATAACATCCTGTTCACTGACGTAAAATTACGTCGTAGGGAATCCTATAAAAACTACTGGCGATATAACATTTCTTCGCCCTGTTACGATTGGTCTCGTTGTGCAACGCCTGCCTAAGTGGAAGCCGGGGGCGTCGTCCGGCAAAGAGCCAATCAGAAGGAATTGCGTCAATACGCACGTGGAGGGGCGAGAATAGTGAACTACGACGCCGAGGACCGACATCGACACAGTCTGCGTGAGTCAACAGGCGAGTCAACTCCAGGTCCGAGGGCGTCGACGACAACGAGGCCCGGGTGCGAGGCTAGGGCGAGCTCCTTCTATATCATGTTATCTCTCTCCTAAGTAACCTTCCTTTACTCTATCTCTTTTTCTTTTCCATTGGACTCTTATACTAAATATCCATGTAATAGAAACAAAACTGTTGAGGAAAGTAGAGATTCTATTAACTCATTGTAATTCTTCTTATTCTGAGCTTAGCCTAGTTCCTTATACTATCCCTTAATATCCTAAGAGTTTATGAGCAGGTAAGGCTCACAACAACCCGTATCTTCAAAGAATGTGGATGTCGTAACGTTACGCCCGACTCCAACCCAGCTAAATCCAGGCGATTGAGCGAAGTGAGTGATTGAGTGGCGAGATTTGGGCGGTTCTCAACTGCGAGGTCTTGAGAGCCGACGAGGGTGATCGAGGCGAGTATCGGGGCAGCGCCGGAATGAAGGAGCGGCGGAAACGGGAGATAGCCGAGAAAACCCCCGCAGACAAGCGGCGTGGTCCGGCACGATTCCCACATGCCATAACCCGGGAGCGACGACGCCGGGAATGGAACCAGGTTCGCCCGGCTGGGAGACGAGTGGTCTGACCACTACACCCCCCAGGCCCCTGATAATCCAGGCGACGCAGTATTGCGTCTGCAGCAGACAAGTAGTTCACACTCTGAGTGCGGTTCACGTTTACTGGGAGTTAAGACCAGCTTGACGTGAGTCACGTATATTCACGGTTGCATGACCATCAGTTCTGTTTGTATTCCTATTCACAACCGCCCTACTGTTTCACACGACAACGGATATGCTTACTACACTTGTACAACGTTAACTACTGGCCGGCTCTCTACCAATATAATGCTGACTTAGAACTGGCCAAACAAAATGTTCTTTCCTGCCTGCAATAATGTACAATCCACCCTGTTAATTTGAGAAATGCNACTTAGAACTGGCCAAACAAAATGTTCTTTCCTGCCTGCAATAATGTACAATCCACCCTGTTAATTTGAGAAATGCACACTTTTGAGTGTTGCTGGTGTAACATTACGTCACACAGAACCCTATGAAAACTGGTGGCGAAGCAAGCATTTTTCGACCGTGTTTTCAAACAATACGAAAGCCGCAATTTTACGACAAACACCTTACAACTCAGTTAAATACAGGCGGCGTAATATTACGTCTGTATCACCCAAAGTGTTNCAATTTTACGACAAACACCTTACAACTCAGTTAAATACAGGCGGCGTAATATTACGTCTGTATCACCCAAAGTGTTAAACAGGGCTTTCAAAAATGTTCGGTTTGCTTTGAACAGTCTATACTTACCCGCCATTGCTCCGCTTTCCAGACACACTGTCATCCTTGATCAACACCCCCACCCCCTCCCGCTCTATCCAGGGACCAAGCTCCTCAGAGAATAAAGGCCTGAGGAAACGTAAAGACTTAAGTCGCCAGGGAGAAGAAAAAAAAATTGATTAAAAGTTTCGAAAGAATCCGATATAGGAAACTCCCATTCACTCCCGCCTCAACGGGGCCGCAGTGGCGTAGTGGTTAGACTACTTCCCTCCCACCGAGGCGAACCGGGCTCGATTCCCTGCGGGGTCGCTTCCGGATTTCCGCACGTGGGAATCGTGCCGGACGATGCCGCTGGTCGGCGTGTATCTCCAGTTTTATCAGCCCTTGCATCACAACAGTGCGATGTTTCCACGTGGTTTCATCCTCACTCGGCTCTCAAGACCACGTTGTTGAGCCTTAGGAACGTCTAACATCTCTCCACTCCACTGCTTACCACAACTCACCCTCCTCAAGTTGGCGCTACTTGCATCTTCAGAAGTTGTGAACGCTCAAGGGCACTGCCTACCAGCTGGCAGCTGCGAAATTTAAATAGTAAATCCCATGTTAAGGAAATTCCGCCTCAGTGTGTTAATTATAAAGATAGGCGTTTCAAACAAAATGCATTCTTCACGAATTTTTTAGGAGAATCTCCCTACATCGGATATGTTTCCATAACACGTATAACCTGTTTTAAAATTTATGTTTTACAAAAAGTAGCCTACATACTGCCTTCTATATTGAACATATACGGTCGTAGGGATCTTCTGAAAAATTCGCGAAGAATACATTTCGTTTGAAACGCCTATCTTTAAAATTAACACACTGAGGTGAAATTTCCTTAAAATGGGATTTACTATTTAAATATCGCAGCTTCCAGCCGGTAGGCAGTGCCATTAAGGGCGTTAGTTACCAAAAAATTAATTATTCAATGATTGTATCAAACATTGTTTAGCTTGTATGCGTTGTATGTGACTACAGTTTCCTCAAATACGAACTGCATTGTATAAAATTTAAAATGCGCATTTATTAATTAATTTACATACACATTAATATTTCAGTTCAGGTGTTGGAAAAGAGGAAATTTTTAACTATATATTTTCCATTTCGTCAGTAAAATTTTTGTATATTACAGCACAGCGGGCAAAAAAATAAAAACTATTACCTGTACAAGACATATTTACTGTGCGGAGAAAGGTGGTCTTCAGACACATTGAATTAAAAGTAACTAAGTTGTACAAATGAAAAAAAAAAAAAAAAAAAAAAAAAAAAAAAAAAAAAAAAAAAAAAACGTTAACTAATTTCGTGGGCTGCCGCGTGATATATATGTAATCACCAAATAACAGTTACTGTATTGAAAAAAAAAATTGCAAAAATTAATTTATATTAAAAATTGTTTCATACATATCGTATGTTATTTTGTGATTACATATGTATAACCTGGTAGCCCACTTCATTAGTTTACTTTGCAAATTTTTTTATCCGTGCAACTTATTTAATACTAGCTTTTACCCGCGGCTTAGCTCACGTGGTTATAGTAACAAACTTATAGGGAGAAATAACGATATTGTTAGTAGACAGACACTGATCATAAGCACAGAACAGAGCACTATTTAGGACGCTACTGTACACGATGTTGTAAGTCCTTCCATCTGGCGCTAAGATGTAGAGATACTGGGCATTGGGCACACGCGAACATGTGACATGGAGCGGGCCATGAGAGAAGTACGGTTTTTCCAAGCGCACGCCGCTACCTGTAATGTTTGCCCTTGCGCTTTGATTACTGTAATAGCAAAACTAAGCTTGAGAGGGAATTGCAGCCTTTTGAATTGAAATGGGAGGTCTGTGGGGATTATAGGGATCCGGGGGGTGATTACGTTCTCGCCCTCTCCTACTCGTGTCAGAATAGTTGCACCAATTATGTTCTGCCCAAGTTGTGTGACGCGAAGCCTCGTCCCGTTACATAATCGCGGTGCATCTAAATTTCCCATAAGCATGACCGGAACACCTAATTGTAATTGGAGCTCATGTGAGGGCACACCTGACAACTCTAGAGCATTCAGGAACTCTACAGGATATGAAGTGCTCTGTTCTGTGTCCATGACTGTGTCTACCGACAAATACTCCGTTGTTTCTCCCTGTACATCTTTCAAAATGTTAGTATTAATTTTATAAACGATGCCATTTTTGGTGCTAGAATCGCTCTTTTACACAGCCACTGGTCGTCATTTATAATTCTCTGTAGATCTGGGCAAACGCTAGCAATCAGTTCCGTATCACTCTGCACCAAATTACTAAAATACCCCGTTAGTGACACACAGCTTCTCGGCATCTGTTTCTAACAGCCCATCTCCAATTTTTAATAGTGTATCAGCATAATAGCCTGTATCAACGTCATTGTAGAGGTGCACTCTCATATTTGTCATCAAGCTGAATTTCTTGACATTTGCCCATAAGCTTGACGACTTGAGACAGGCTTTGATTTCATCTGCAGGTGTGCCCCTCTGAATCACTGGTAGAGTTTGGCGGAATTCACCAGCCAATAATGCAACCATTCTTCCCATAATGTCTGTATTTTTCGTATATCCTGTAGAATTCGGTCTAGGGCCTCTAACGCTTTTTTGTGTGACATTGTGCTTTCGTCCCACACTAACAACTTACATTGACGCAGTATTGTGTCCCGTAGGCTATTTTTACTAAATAAAATTTCCTGAGGGAATGATTTATTTTTTAGGGATAAAAAGTAGCCTGTGTCACTTCTCGGCCCTCCAACTATCTCTGTGCAAAAAATCACGTCGATCCGTTGCTCCGTTGCGACTTGAAAGGACAAACAAACAAACAAAAACACTTTCACATTTATAATATTAGTTAGGATTCGTTACCATGACTGCAGTAAAACAGGAAAATTTTGGATTTAATATAAAATTATTAAAAAAATGCAAAATGTAAAATGTTTTTATTCAAGGAAAACTGCAATTACATACAACGCGTACAAGTTCAACAATGTTTGATAATAAAAAATTTAATTATTAATTTTTTTTTTTGGCATACACTCTTAACGGGAATCTTCCCCCGTCATAAAAGATTGTAAGTTTTTCTAGCGTGTTTGTATTTTTTCAATAGAAAAATCCAAAAATACCCTTAAACCTGTCGTGTGACGGTTTAGGAATTTTAGAGCGACGCTGGCCCACAACCCCCCCCCTCGCATAACCAGGGTAGAGACACATGTCACTCCTAGTCACTACAAGGGAAGGTCAACTCGAGAAGGATGCACGTGACGACTATAATACGTGTCGCGGAGGAGTCGTCCACTCCCCCTTCACCCACTCACCCCCCTAGGCCTCTCGCCTGCCCGGGAGATCTGTGGAGCGCAGAGGTTTCATGCGATATCACCAAATAATCATGTGTATTTCGCCTAAACTCAAAATATACGCACCACGGAAGGAATAGCTGACGAGCTGGATATTGGTGCCGAGAACACCCCCCTCCCCCCTTAGCTAACCACAGGACAAGGTGGAAACGCCCCGAAGAAGTAGCTGACGAGAGTAAACTAGGGGCGATGTACTACCCCTCCGCCCCCGCCCCTCCAAAACCTTCAGAAACCAGGACACGTGTTTTGAAAGGCATAGTTCTGCGTTTCCACCCCCCTCAACTCCTCCCCCCCACAAGGCGACACGTGCCGACAATTAAGACTGGAGGCTGGCAAGTATAAAAACCCCTTTTCGAGAGTAGTGGGGTTAAGTTGAGTAACCCCGTCGTCACTCAGGGACCTGTCCTGACACCTAATGCCCCTACAGCGTCAGAAATGTAACCAGAACTTTGAACATTGTAACCAGCCCTTCAGGCCTTGAACTCGCAGGGCGTTAATGTGTGAGAAAATCCTCGGCAGCAAGTATGTGTAAATTCCCGCAACAGTGCCGGGAAGGTATAAGTAAAGTCTCGTTGAATAAACCTGTTCCAAAACTACGAAGTCGTGATGAAGTCCTTTTGTGTTTTAACCCCTTAACCTTCAGGCATCATATAGTTGGTGCCTGGGGGCATTAACAACGACACTATAAGCCACTCTGTCTTCCACAGTGGCGGTATAGCGTCATAGTTAAAACCTGACTAGTAGAGACCTGCAAAAATCGCGCTTTATTTGAAGACAATTTAAACTTAAAACACTTTTACATTTGCAATAATTTTGCTATTGGACCATTATATATTTGACACGCCCCGGGTAACTCTGCGCCAATAAATGAACACTTCGCAATCGTGTGCCCCAATCACGTGTAGTTCACTCAGAAGGGGAGTGACTTCACATCTATGCAGCAGCCAATGGAGAAACGACGCCGGCTCGAATATAAACAGTAGTGTGAATCTTAGCTTGGTGCAAAAATTAACACGAATTTTGCCGGTCCCTACCAACTAGCTATTTATAGAGACCTGAAAAACTCGCGGATTCATTTTAGGACAAGGTAGAATTCAAAACACGTGTATTTATATAACCTAAACGATTGGTCCACATGGTGTTTGACACCTCCTGGAGAACGGTGACCCAATCGTTGTCTTCCACTGTGGCAGCAGACAACCAATGTGCAGTGGATGTTGGCATATTCGAACATAAGACTGTAGAGTCTGGCCTGCAGGTAATTGAACTAGCTAATTTTTCTGGTCTCTAGCTATTGATATTACACAGCGGTACAGGTATAACGACTCAACTACGAACTCATAATTATTTCATAATATTAGTTATGCCAACATTTGATAAAATTAATATTGTGACATAATACAAATTCGCATTTCAGTTGTTATGTTTGCAATGCTGTGTGAGTTCAATAGCTAGTTAGGTATAGCGGTCTTTTGGTAATTATCTTTTTTAAAAATTTTAACAAGATAGAAAAAACAATCCTACAATATGGTGGAAAGTTCCTCTTAAGGCGCCATTTCCTCTTGAATATGAGGCCAGGAAAATGACGATACATGACAACCTCTCGGCCTTGATTGACAGTCACTTGATCAAGCTCTTGTGATTAGGGTCACCTGTTTTTCACGAAAAGGTTTGTGCGCAAGACAGACACCAACGTTCTACGTACGCACAAGCAGGCATCCTCTGGCCATTGGCCGGGTGTCTGTGCGAGGACACATTCTCTGTTTGACTGGGCCTATCACAGATAAGTTACCCCGGCACTGAACTTCCGTGATTGGCTGACAGACACCTCAGACGCGAGAGAATGTTAATCATCCAACCACGAGCGAGTGAAGAGATTTGGACGGCTCTTGACATTGGGGTCTTGAGAGCCGATGAAAGTGAAGTGAGCTGAATATGAAGCAGCAAGGTCGGGGAAAACGGGAGATCCCCGAGAAAACCCACCGACCAGCGGCATCAGTCCGGCACGATTCCCACATGCAAAAATCCGGGAGTGACCCCGCCGGGAATCGAAACCGGTTCACCTGGGTGGGAGGCGAGTTGTCTAACATCCACACCACCGCGACCCCCACAGATTAGGTAAATATACAGAAACGAAATGGCGTGCCAGTTTCTTGAATGTAAGCGAACTCGGTCGCTGATTGGAGGCGCGAATCTGTGGAAACGGGCCTGGGATCCGATTGGCTACTGCTAGAGCCACCTGCTTATCTCGTAAAGATTTACGCAGAGGCTAGACTTCAATATCGTATGTGCACACTTGCAGTCTTCCTTTGGCTATTGGAAGCTTGGCAACTTCGTGCTGTGAAAGTCTGCTACTTTAGAGAACCAATCAGAAATAAGTTTCTCCGATGCTGACCGTCAGTGATTCGCGGGCAGACGGATAAGACTCGTAACAATCCAAATATTCCAATCACGAAAGTGGTTCTGAACTTCAGTGTTTTGGAACACAACTTGTCCTGAAATATTTTCGTGAAAAACAGGTGCCCCTGGCTATTGCACGTTATGGAATATTCCCTATTGGTCGGGCTGGCAAGGCAAGTCCATTTCCAGTAGCTGATCGGCGAAGGACGTTCCGCCATATTGCTGGTTGGTGAGGCCATTTTGCTGGCTCGAGTTCATACTTCACGCTACTATTTCACCTCTGTAGTGTTAAGTACTCTGCGACGTGGGCGCACCCGTACGCTGATTGGCCCGAGCAAGGCTGTGGGACGGGTCTTGTGTTTGATTGGCTACTGCGTGCTGCGATAGGTTTCCTATTGGCTGGGCTGCCGTCTGGCGAGTACGTTACCAGGCGCTGATTGGCGAACGGCTTCCCGAGGTTATGCTGGCCAATCAGGCCATCTTGGTGGCGTGTGCATGTGAAATTCGCTGCATTAGCTGTGTACACATTTGTGTACATTACGCATGTGTCGGTAATTTCTGGTCTGTACTGTACACTGCGACGTTCAATTACAAAAGATCTTACCTGTGGCTTAATGATTCGCAAACCGTCTCACTGGTCTAGATCATCATTGGTTCATNGATAGGTTTCCTATTGGCTGGGCTGCCGTCTGGCGAGTACGTTACCAGGCGCTGATTGGCGAACGGCTTCCCGAGTTTATGCTGGCCAATCAGGCCATCTTGGTGGCGTGTGCATGTGAAATTCGCTGCATTAGCTGTGTACACATTTGTGTACATTACGCATGTGTCGGTAATTTCTGGTCTGTACTGTACACTGCGACATTCAATTACAAAAGATCTTACCTGTGGCTTAATGATTCGCAAACCGTCTCACTGGTCTAGATCATCATTGGTTCATNTTCAATTACAAAAGATCTTACCTGTGGCTTAATGATTCGCAAACCGTCTCACTGGTCTAGATCATCATTGGTTCATATAACCGTACCTAAACATATAGCCTACAGTTCATTGGCTGTGATAACGAGACAAATGTTGTGTTGACTTAAGTACAGCGTGCATCATAAAATATTTTGTTTCCAACACCTCAAACGTGGGGTCTGAAAGGGTTATGTATAGGGACAGGTGTATTTCGCGAAAAGATTTCAAGGCCAGCTATACTCCATTACACTCTTGTTCATATGCACTTTCGTGGTTGGATGATTTTAAATGTCACGTGCCTTAGCTGTCTGTCCGCGAATCATGGACATTCAGTATCGGAGTACTTTATTACGATTGGCCAAGTCAAATAAGAACACGTCTTCTCATGTAGGCACGCGGCCAATAACCAATGGAAGTTGTGGTTGTGGACATAGGATATTGAAGTCTAGCATGACCATAAATACTTTCGCGAAAAACACCTGTCTTTTGTTATGTACGCTGACACACAAACACAAATAATTCACAGGTGAAGTGAGACCACGTTGTGAATAATAACGTATTCCTGCCAAAAATCGTGGGTAAGCGATTAGGTAGTTTTTTTTTAAACTCGGCTATCCAATACGCAGTCTCACCCGTTTTCCCGCGAAAACATTCACTCGAAGGCTATACTCCGATGTCTTATGGCTAGAGACCTGAAGAATTCGCGGATTCATTTTGGGACAAGCTAGAATTCAAAACACGTGCGTTTATATAACTTTCGNATTCGCGGATTCATTTTGGGACAAGCTAGAATTCAAAACACGTGCGTTTATATAACTTTCGCCATTGGTCCACACGGTGTCTGACACCTCCTGGAGAACGGTGTCCAATCGTCTACTTCCACTGTGACGGTAGACAATCAATGTGCAGTTGTTATCGGAATATTTATACCCGAAACTGTAGAGTGTAGCACGCAGGTCATTGCACTCGCGAATTCTTCAGGTCTCTACTTACGGCGTACGTGCAGTTTTTTTTTTTGGTTATCTGCCGCGTGTCTTTGTCGGGAGACAGTTCCTTACACGACTGGGCCCGTCAGAATGATGTAACTCCGACAATGAGTGCCCGTGAGTCGCGGGCGGACACCTCCATTGCGTGACAGTTGAAATCATCCGATGACGAAAGTGTTTTGGAGTACAAGCAGTCCTGAAATCTTTTCGCGAGAAACAGGTGCCCATGTAAATACTGAATTTTTGCGTGGCCACGCAAAAGGACACGTGTTAAGTGCATAAGCGTACAAGAACATCCTATTGTAGGACTTCTGTGGATGTCAGCCTGCAACAATTTAACGTCGTACAGGATGGTATAGTGTCCGTCGTGGTGTCGTAGACCAATAAGGAACGTGGTAAGTGGGATTACGCAGACCAATAGAACTTGTTTTCCTGTTGAGTTGGATGTAGGACTTGCTAATGTGTAAATATATCCTGACCTCAGATTGTTAACCCCCTTAATTTAGGCAGTCATTTTCCATTCTAGGTGCTGCAAAAGAGGAAATTCTTGGTCTAAGAAGTACTTACGAACTCCTTGTGATACCTTACTCTCTTGAACGTTTGAATAGGTTTTCCATAGTCTTATGGCAGCGACAGCACCCAATAATACAATTTCGATGTGTCAGCTTCTGACTTTGTACAGTACCGACCATGATTTAACGAACGAATATACTCGTCATCGCGTAATAAGTTAAGGGATTAAAGTAAAACCATCCCGTCCTCGTATGGAGTAGCTGTATTTTCTTTTCACATGTGAACATTCTGGGGACACGCTTAAAAGTTTCGTCAAAAACTCGTATTTTGAACTCGCTGCAATGGGGTTCAAGCAAAAAGCGGGCAAGCGCTTTAACCGTGAAATTTTCCAAAATACATATACGTAGGGTTCGTGATTCGTGAGCAAAC
Organism: Clitarchus hookeri; assembly: GCA_002778355.1. Lineage (NCBI taxonomy): Eukaryota > Metazoa > Arthropoda > Insecta > Phasmatodea > Phasmatidae > Clitarchus > Clitarchus hookeri. The sequence goes on from NQII01002311.1 coordinate 149,647, forward strand.
GGTTAACACGGGCCAGAACATTTTTTAGCCAATCAAAGAAGCTGGACGACCCTACGGTGCTTTGGACTGTATCTTGTCTCGAAATCTCTTCGCGAAATGTCACTACCCCCACATATACGTTAATTGAGACAAACTATTGATGGTTCTGCTAATACTTTGGTATATTGTCTTTCCTATAGTTGGCCCAGTCCAGGGAGTTATTAGTTCTGTCTGCGGCTCGAAGCTCTCCGCCTGTTCACGGGAGGTTCAAGTTTAATTCCAGTTTAATTTCCTACTGGGGGACGCGCCCCTAATTATTCAGCTGGGCCGCCGCTCGCCCGACAGGCCAGGGGACATTTCCGAAACTCCCACCGCCCACAGCGCGCTTTGTCGACGGCGTTAATTGGATATCCGCGGCCTCCTCGCCCAATCACCGCCATTCTTCGCCCCAGGAGCGCACCTTGCGTAACGAGCATCCATTCATTTCTCGGCGGTGCGGGCAGACATCTCCAACTTCCGTCACCGTCGCTAATTTATACCGCGATCGAGATATCATATTCAGTGTCCCGCTGTTTCTTTCTACAAACCACTGTAACAAATTTAATTCGCACATTAATTTACGACTTGTGGTGTTGCGAATAAGACATATTTGATGCCTGTGTACTTAAGGCCCCAGTCTACCTGGAACTTTTTCCCACGTCTAGGCCGAGAAGCGCGGGAGCGATAAGGGCGACACTGCCACGCGCGTCAAGTACGCCATCGCCGCTAAGCGCAAGGCTCTGAACTGGCGTGCAGTGTTCTCGTCGTGCTGCCAGTACCTATGGGACTTTCAGCGGTGACTATATTATTTTATTAGTGGCAAGTCTTTAGGAAGGTTCAGTGCAAGCCACTAAAATAGTTTTGTATGTATCTGATGCGTGCATTTTGAGCTACAGCGCCTTGGAAAGGCCGTTTTTTTTAGTGGTTTTGGAGTACTCTGAATTGATGTTTCTAACTTACGTGACATTTTGAAAGTACTTAACAGCTCTCGTATGAAGGGTGTGTTCTTTTCGTAGATGAGCACGTTGGACGCACGCTTAATAGTTTCGTTGAAAAACGTGTATTTGGAACACTCTGCAACGCAGTTCAAGCGCCAGGTAGACGGACGCCTTAAGTTGACAAATGACTTGTTTCGCTAATACGACCAGTGAGCGGCAGACGTTGTGTTTGGTGGTCGCAGATATGAACCAGTCATAACCTAGAGAAGTAGCACGGTGTACAGTCAGTTACTAAGAGGGAAGATCATTGGGTACTGAGGCTAGCAGTGTACAGCACCGAGTGAATATAACCTTCCCGTGCAACATGTACACAATTGTCAACATTGGGAGTGAAAAGGTTAAGGCTCCCGCCTACATAGCACTTTTTCCGCGTTTGAGGCCGAGAAGTGCGGGAGAGATAAGGGCGACACTGCCACGCACATCTAGTGCGCCATAGTCGCTAAGCGCAAGGCTCTCAACTTGAGCACAGGGTTCCCGTCGCACTGCGTGTACCTATGGGGCTTTCAGCGGTAACACTATTATTTTATTGGTGGAAAGTCTGTAGGAAGGTTCAATGCAGGGCCCTTGAGTAGTTTTGTATGTATCTGATACGTATGTTTTGAGATAGAGCGCATTGAAAAAGTTGTTTTAGCCACGTTACAGTGCTGTGAATTTTGTTTTTCTAATGAGTGTGACGTTTTGAAAGCACCCAACAGCCCTTGTCTGAAGTGTGTTTTATTTTAGTAGATCGGCACTTGGAGTGAGTGAAAAGGTTTGGGCTGCTGTTAACGAGGTCTTGAGAGCCGATGAGGGTGAAGCGAGGTAAAGATGGAGCAGCGCCGGAATGAAAGGGCGGGGGAAACGGGAGATCCCCGAGAAACCCCGTCGACAAGCGGCATCGTCCGGCACGGTTCCCACTTGCGAAAATCCGGGAGTGACCCGGCCGGTAAATGAACCCGGTTCGCCTTGGTGGGAGGCAAGCAGTCTAACCGCTCAGCCATCGTGGTCCCATTGACTGTCCCAATCGAATGATCTTATCTATGCACTACAGTATACTGCTTGTTAATTCAAGTGTTTACACATATTGATAACGCTAACATTATATGCTTTTGCTGAAAACTTAGTTTAAACTGAGAGAGAAGTAATTTTACGTAGCCAATATCTTTCAAGTGTGAGTATGTCGTAATAATACCAAAACTCCATTAAACTCTGTTGGACGCAGTTGACGTAATATAATGCCAGCTTGTTTGTGATTACTTGATCACCTAACACAATAACTACAGATTATTGGTTGTGATAACGAAACGAGTTCTTTTCCAGTTTAGGTACAGCGCGCATCGAAAAATATCAAATTTGCAACACTAGAAATTGTAAAGTAACCTGGAAATGAAAGGGTAAACACAATAAAAAGTTAATGGGGATCAGTCCCTGCAATCTTGGAGTAGCGGAATTTTCACCGTAACTTGCGTCACATATGTTATATTATATATTGGGACACGACAAGGAATAGGGGATTGCTTGCACATGTTCTAAAACATGTATTGCTAGACAGCTGTTGCTAGGACTATATCTGTAACAGTTTGCAAGACTAATTTACTTATTTCCAGCCGGCAGTCAGTAGTAAACCATTAATAAAGGCGCTTTAGTTGTAAAAGTTTGATAAAATTTTACAAATTATTATAAAGGCCATGCCATGCGAGAAAACATGGGTGCGTGTACTTATGTACGCGCGTTAGAAGTTATACTTCTTTGGCGTGACTAAAATAAAATTTTATTACGTATGAAAATAATTCATGTAAGTAGGAAAACGATAAAATGACCGAAGAAAGACATTAAATAGAATTAATAAAGGTTTGATTAAAGAACATAGTTAAATACTTAAAAAAATTTACCTCAAATACTTAAAAACACTTTCAAAATTTTATTATAAAATTTTTGTCACTAACAAATTTTTCACGGCACAATGTAAGTAAAATTAATTTATAAGATATGTATATGTTCACAATTAATTATTAATATAAGTGAAATGTTTTTCAATTTGCTTATTACATGAACTGATTTTCTGTCTGTCTTAAATATAACCACGTGCTATGTTGTGTAAATTGCGTTTTTATATAGCTAGACGATACGCGCATGCGCGTTGGGTCATAGCCCTACCACGTTCACTGTCGAATTTCGTTACACTGTGCGCGCGCAACTTCCATTGCACTAAACTTTTACCCTTAATGCGCCAAAAGAAGTATTACTTCAAAAAATTGTTAAACATTCTTAACAAACTTACAGTCGGTGTACGTAGTTATGTACATTACGCATGTGTAGGTAATTTCTGGTCCGTAGTGCACACTGCGAAGCCCAATGACCAATGATATTACCTGTGGGTATAAATTATTTGCAAACCGTCTTACTGGTAGAGGTTATAATTGGTTCATATTACTACAGCCGAACACAAAGCCTGCAGATCGTTGGTTATGACAACGCAACAAGTGTTATGTCCAAGTACGACACGCATCATAACATTTCTTGTGTGCAGCACCTGACACCGTAAATTAAAGTTGGTATGAAAGGATTAAATGTAACTCCCGGCAAAACTAGTGAAAATCCAAGATGGCGGGGACCGATCCTCCCTAATGAAACGAGTGCTGGGAGGTTCTTAGGTGGCGCCTCCTACGACGTAGAGGTCGCTACCTCGACGCCCGCCATAACTCGGCAAGCGAAATGAGAATGCCAATACCAGACACGCTCAAGGCTTCGAGGGCTGGGAAGAAAGCCAAGGGAATTTTGGCCGTGTTGTTTGGGCGAGGCAAGAAACTTCTGCCTTTTCGTTAGCGGAGGGGAACGCATTAGAACCGTTCGTTGCTTACGGGAGAAGCAGAGCATATACGACCACGGCACCCTTCGTCTGATTATTCCTCGTCGTCATTTGTTTGAAAAACAGAGTTCATTTATAGTTTTGTGTTCGGAGAGTTATTTAAACGAGATAAATAAACACGTTTATATTAGGAAGAGATTTATTGTAAATATAGTCTCTCATCGGTTAATTGAGCATTTCTGAAATAAAAAATTGAAAAATTTCGCTCCCCTCGTTGCATGTATTTGAACAGGCGCGCTGACTTGCACGCACGCGGTGAAGTTGGCAACAATGGCGTGAAATTATTTCTATGTTTTAACGTTGAATTGAAATTGTTAGGTATGCATTGGTAAACGCTAAAATTATTTATTTTGCTTTCTGTTTTATAATACATATAAATCTAAAAATAAGAAAATATGCAAAATATTTACTTTTCTTATAACTTTACAGTTTATCTTGAATAAAGTGATCTGACGTATGGCAATTTAAATATGCGCATGGATACATAATTTTCATACGTGTAGATCTTAAGCAGGGAATTCAAAAGTGCTCGTCTTATTGTGAACAGCCTCAAATGAATGAGACATGCACATACAGGAAAGTGGTACATTTTTACAATAGCCAATGAACTGTAGACTATATGTTCGACTACAGTTATGAGAACCAATTACGACCCAGACCAGAGACCAGTAAGAAGGTTTGCGAATCATTTCCCCGCAGGTAAGATCATTGGTCATTGGTCATTGAGCTTCCCAGTGTGCAGTACATACCAAAAAGTATCTACACGTCCGTAATGCACTCAATTGTGTGCACTGGGCCTAAATGTGTTAACTCGCAGGTGCCCCTTATATGTCGTGTTACCTGGATTACCGTGTTATAAGAGATTGGTCGCTCTGATGTTAGTCCTACCTGGTGAAATACGCACCCATAAGCAGGGCCTCCTGTCTTTGGTAAACAGTTTTATGCAAAAGCTGGACTTCAACTTCTAGCGTGCTTTCAAATATCCCTTCGCTATTGGCTGCGCGTCTGTGCAAGAAGACATTTTCTGCTCAGCTGGACCAATCAGAATAAAGTTACTCCGGCACTGCAACTCCGTGATTGGCTGGTAGACGCTTCAGGCATTTGCTATTTTAACGAAATCTTCCAACCACGACGTTGGTTCCGAACTGATGTGTTTTAGAGTGCAACTAGCCGGGGAGTATTTTCGCGAAGGTTGGACTCCAAGGTCCTATGGAATACTTGCAGTTTTCCTTTGGTTATTGGCCCACGTATCTATGTCGGGAGACAGTGCCTTACCTGAACGGGCCAATCAGAACCAGGTAACTCCGACACTGAGTGTCCGTGATTCGCGGGCAGACTCCTGGAATGCGAGACAGTTAACACTTTGTGTGCGGTAGAGATTTACGGACAAATAAGACAGGCTAGAAGTAAGTCACCTACATGCACAACTGCACTACCATCAGGACTGTTGGTCTCTCCGTTCCCATTCACAACTCTCCTACTGGTTTACACAACACCGGATACACTTACTACACTGTACATATACTCACCGGCTCTCTACCAGTGTAATGCCGAGTTGAAATTGTCACAATGAAATGTTATTTTGTGCATATAATAATTTACAATACATTATGTTTATTTCAGTAATGTATAGAGACCTGAAAAATTCACGGATTCATTTTCGGACAAGGTAGATTTCAAAACACGTGTATTAATAAAACTTAAACCATTGGTCCACATGGTGTTTGACACCTCCTGGAGAGTGGTGGCCCAATCGTCGCCTTCCACTGTGACAGCAGACAACCGATGTGCAGTGGATATTGGCATATTCTTACGTAAGACTGTAGAGTAAAGCCTGCAGGTCATTGAACTCGCGAATTTTTCATGTCTCTAGTAATGTGTAAGTTGCAGAGAACCTTACGAACACTGCTTTCGAAGTAATAGTTCATCGCTACTGTCTTCAAACAATGCAGATGTCGCAATGCCACAGCAAACCCCATACAACGCAGTTAAATTCAGGCGACGTGACATTACGTCGGCACCATCCGGAGTGTTTAAATCATCCAGCCTCGAAAGTAGATCTGAGCTCTAGTGTTTTGGGGGACAAGAAACCCTGAAACATTCCCGCGAAAAACACGCGGCCCTGCTTTTAGGGCTCTGAACTCACGCGTACCCTAAGTCCGCACGCATTATACGCAGCGAGCAGCGGCGCGTCTAGAGCTTCGTGTTTTGGTTTGTGACCCACACAAACCTCGGAGTGGGCCGAGTTCTTTACACCCGCACGTACGTGTTGCCATCACGTCCTCCCCCCCTAGTCCTGCCACTGTAGCACGCGTGCAGGGCGCTGCTGTAGGCTGGAGGCGGCATTTACAGCTACTCTCGCTGCTTTACACTTCTGTAAACTCTGAAGCGTCTCCGTCGGTCGTCACCTCTGCTTCTAACTCCTCCGGATGCCGGGTCGACGAACGCGCCTTCGTTGTGTTTACGGCCAGGTCTCGCGTCGCTGACGGGGCTGCGGTGAACGAGCGTCTAGACTGCTCGCCCATATCCCACCAAGGCGAACCGGGTTCATTCCCCGGCCGGGTCACTCCCGGATTTTCTCAAGTGGGAATCGTGCCGGACGATGCCGCTGGTCTGCGGGTTTCCTCGGGGATCTCCCGTTTCCCGCGCCCTTACATTCCGGTGCTGCTCCATTATCATCTCGTTTCACCCTCATCGGTTCACAAGACCTCGTCGTTGAGAGCGGCGCAAATCTCTTAACTCAACTCAACTCACGTCGCTGATATTCAAGAACCTAATATATAGGTAGAGCCAGTGACTTTTCGCGTAAAAATCGGAGCACACAGTAGACTTCAATACTATATACACACCTCAGCTGTTGTTATACCTCCATTGGCTGCTCGTGCCATGTCCGTCTTTGACCAAGCCACTCAGGACTAAGTAACTCCGACACTGAACCTTCGTGATTCGTGTGCAAACGGTTAACACGGGCCACAACATTTTTTAAGCCAATCAAAGAAGCTGGACGACTCTACAGTGCTTTGGACTCTATCTTGTCTCGCAATCTTTTCGCGAAATATCACTGCCCCTCTATATATGGACTGGAAAGTTCCCAAGTGCATTTTAGAACAAGCTAGACTTCAAAAACATTTACATTTCTGCTATGCTTGTAATTGGGTCACAGTTGATTAGACTCTGAGCCAATAACAGACCGAGTCCCTTGCCACCTGGCCTGAGGTTAAACTGGCTGCACACTTGGGCAGCAGCCATTTACATTGCTAGTGATTTTTCGCGAGAAAATACGAGTGCACGGTAGACTTCAGTACTGTAAGCACCCAAAAGCAGTTTGACTCAGAATTCAGCAACATCGGTGCCACTCCTACGTGATTCGTGCGCAGACAGTTAACACGTAGCAAAAAGTAATTCAGCCAATTAAGATACGTGAACGACCCTACAATGTTTTAAAGTACAACTTTTCTTGAAATATTTTCGCAAAAATTGAACACCCCCAGCCTTTGAACACAAAGCGGAAGCTCTAAAATACACAGGACCATGGAGTCTAGCGTACAAGTAGTTTTAAACACAAAATGTTCCTCGCTATGGACCAATAAGACGGCAGTATGGGTCATAACAAAGACGTGCAGAATTTGCGTCTCTGCAGTGGTGAATATACGCGCCTGATTATCAGCTTGTCTTGAATTACTTTAAAAGTGTACTTATCTAAAATAAATTAACGTAGAGCTTAATTTGGTACAACTGCTTGTACAAACGAACTAGTCTATTCAGGTAGCATACTTATTGATTAGTTGAGTCCCTAATTTATTTGCCAGGTCAAGTGTAGAGATCGTTCAATATTCTGACGTGCTCTGTACTTGTGAGCGAGTGAAGGGATTTGGGCGGCTCTTAACATCTAGGTTTTAAGAGCCGGCGAGGGTGAACGATGTGGGTATGGATCAGTGACGGGAGGAAATGGCGGGGGGAAACGGGAGATCCCCGAGAAAACCCGCCGACCAGCGGCATCGTCCAGCACGATTCCCACATGTGAAAATCCGGGAGCGACCCCGCCAGGAATCCAACCCTGTTCACCTAGGATGGGGTGGGGGGGGGCTAGTAGTCTAAGCACTACACCAATGTGGCTCCTCTAAAGACGAAACACAAATTTTTTCTCAAATGTAATGTAAAATATTTTTATTTTTATTTTTTTTTTTCGTTATTTCTGCAGTAAAATATATTATATATTTAAAAGTAGGAAGCACTCGCTACACGCCAAAAGATACCGCAGAACTAGTTTTATGATTCTGTAATAAAGTGAAGAATAATGGATCTTGTTTACAGGTCCTTCATTCTCTGACAGGATCGATATGATCGGCGCATCTTCAAGTTTTTCATTGCTCTGCTTGCTTGATACTCACACAATTTGGTTATCTTGCTTGGCGTTTACAGCCATCAGCAAAATCAAGAAGTCTACAACGCAATGTTGCCAGATACACTATCTCTAAACTTGTTATTTATAATAATTAGGGACAGGTGTTCTTCGCGAAAATATTTATGGTCATGCTAGACTTCAATAACCTACGTCTACAACCACAACTTCCTTTGGTTAATGGTCGCGTGTCTACGTGAGAAGACGTGTTCTTATTTGACTGGGCCAATCACAACAAAGTACTCCGATACTGAACGTCCGTGATTCGCGGACAGACACTTGAGGTACGTGACATTTTGTATAATATTTACTTTTCATGTCACATCTTTGTGGGTATTTTCATACCGCGTTCGTATGTATCCCTTTCTCCCTTCTATATTCTTCGTACCAATATTTTCTATAACCTTACTTCCCAGCAGCTTCTGAAGACAATTCCATTCATGTTAGGCATTTTCTCCTTCTGGCGTTTGTTCAAGTCGCGCATTAGGGCGTTGTTTATATGGCAACACTGTACTTGGTTCCCTTTAAAGACCTTGACCCACTTGGTAAGTTATATCTCTGTTGTAAACATTGATTTTAATTATATGTTTTAAATATTTAGAAGAAACACCTAATGGAATTGCTTCAAAGGGTGGGCAGATTCGATTACAGTTTCTCTTAAAACTCTGCAGTTTATTAAAATCCCTGAAAGTTTCATGTTTTATGTAGCATAAACGATTTCGGATCTCTAGTTTTAGCTGAGAAAGTGAAGTTATGACCTGGTTTAGGCGTATACACTGTTTTCATCCCTTTCACTGAATAAACAGTTTACAGTTTCTGTTTTATATTTCGTTCTTCGCGTGTCCTATGGAATGGCGTGTTTATTTATTTCAGATTATGCGTATAAAGTCGTGCACCAATAAAAAACTACTGCTTTTATTTTCTTAATTAACGTCTTACAAGTTTTGATAACATTTTATTGCTTCTTAAGGGCTGAGCTTCCCACCAAGGCAAACCGCGTTCAATCTCCGGCCGGGTCACCCCCGGATTTTCGCAAGTGGGAATCATGCCAGACGATTACGCTGGTTGGCGGGTTTTATCGGGGGCATCACGTTTTCACCGCCCTTGAATTCCGGCACCCCTCCATTCTAACCTCATTTCACCCTCATCGGCTCTCAAAACCTCGTTGTTAAGAGCCTCCCAAATCTCTAAATTCAACACAAATTTAATGCTTCCTACTTTCACAATTTCTTAGACATTTTGACGTTCATCCTTAATTTCTGTTGTGTATCGCCGATACATTTAACTTTTTGAGTGCGTTACAGATTTAATGAAGAGGACAAGCTAGAAGTGAATCACATATATTCAGGTCTGGACGACCATCAGTTCTGTTGGTATCTGCAGTCCCATTTACAACCCTCCTATGGATTCGCACAACACCGGACACGCTTACCGCACTGTGCAACGTTCGTGACCGGCCAACTCTCTGCCAATACTACCCGACTTGGAAGTGCCCGAATCAAATGTTGTATCCCACGTCGAATGATATACAATCCATCCGGTTCATTTGAGTGACATACACTAGAGTGCCGCTCACGCAATATTACGCGGCAGAGAACACTGTGACAACTTCTGGCGAAGTAATATTTCTTCGCCAGAAGTCTTCAAATAATACGGATGCGGTAATGCTACGACAAACTCCGTACAACGCAGTTAAATTCGGGCGACGTGATATTACGTCGGCAGCACTCAAAGCGTTAAGTTAATTAAAAAATCCTTTCATTAATATTACTATAACAACGTGTTTTATATTTGAGTTCCTCATATGCATATTTATTAGCACGTAAGCGTTAGTGAAATAGTCTCGCCTTGTGTAACAAATCTCTAGAACCCTTCGTTTTCAAGTAACTTGTACTTAAGTGTTTATCAAAAATTTCTGTCGCATCGGTAAAATAATCTAGCAAAATCACAGCCTTAAACAGACTAGACGTATACGTTTGTATACAGGAGTATGCGAAGAGACGAGTATTTCATTGGCACATCTAAGAACAACCAAACACGTTATACGTGGGGTGATTTTTCAAAGGATTGATTCAATAAGTGTGAAGATACCGCAAATATAGTCTAGTCGCGGTTTGTTTACACTTTTTGAATCAAATATTTGAAAATCCACCTGTGCTGGTCGCGCCTCTTTGTTTCCTGTATCACAAGCATTTTATACTCGTGTTAACATAAAATCACCATATTTTTGGTTGAATTGAACTTTTACTTATATTTTATCTACAAGTTATAATATTCCATTCATAATTAAAGCAGAAAGGGGGG
>NQII01002311.1:181682-194680 GCA_002778355.1 Clitarchus hookeri
GGGGGGGGGGGGGGTGGAACACACAGCACGTCTGTTGTTTGATTTATTTCCCATTCTGAGCGCGTGATTCACGACCATCACGAGTCGTGGCCATTTACCAGGCATCTGGAAGGAAGCCAAGGCGATCTGATTTTGGAAACCAGAAAAAAGAAACTCACTTCTCACCAGCAGCTACTGTGTTATCCCTCTACCACCCCCTCCCCAGCAAAGCTACTCGAGAGCATGTCGAATGGTGGATGTGGTAGGAACAACACACTTCACCCTTCAGCCTACATTGTGTGAACCAGCTTGGTCGCACAACCGGACATTACCGGTGATGTAAAACAGTTTAGTTGTCTTCACGCGGTCTCACAGATTGTAAGGGTTGGTTCGCAATAAAAATAAAACTTGGGCACAGAGTATAGAGCATGTTCACACGACTACAAATCCTGTGCGAAATTGATTCTTAACTAAATACCTACGCACACTCTCCGTCGAGTCTGGCGTCAGTTGGTAGTGTTGGTAAATAATGGTTCTTCGTAACCCACTGCGTTGTGTTGAAAATTGACAGTGATTTAAAATATTCAGCATATTTGCTTTTCTTTAATTATTTTTGCGATCGTAAATATGTCAATAAACTTTAAGAATTTATGTTATTAAACTGTTACACGCTATCTCCTCTAAAGTTATTTCTTGCGGAATTTCTTCGTTTCTGCAGCATAACCGTTCCTCCATTTTAAACAAACGACTTCGTTGACAGTTTCGTAGTGTGATACGATTGGCTGTTACCCTCAAACGCCTGCAAATAACATGAATTGTGACCATTTCCTTTGAGCACACGTCAGGGCTTTCTCATGCAGTTGTGAATCAACAGGTTCGAAAACATTACGTTTAATTCTTGTGCGCGCAACCTGTGCGCTGCGGTTAATGCTATGCTTTCAATTGTGAGCCAAGATCACGGCGTATCAAGGTCGAGCAATAAGATTCTAGTTAAAAACAATTGCCACAGCAGGGAGTGTTACGTTTCGTGAAAACATTCGTCGTGTCCGAGCCGACCTCCCTTATTAATTAAGAGACAAGAAAGTAATGAAGAAGCGGAACTGGCTGCGAATGAAATTCAAATTTGCAGCTGGCAAGACCGTTTCCGACGGCGTGCTCCAGAGTAATATAAATGTTAATTTCTTTCTTGTCTTCGCTGCGGACGGCAGAGACGAGAAAAAAATGAAATTTATCAACTTCCTCTAATGAAGAATCGCGTGCGTTACATGTAATTTTTTTTTTCGAAAGTATTAAAACAATCCGTACTTGTCAACATCCGCGCCCAATTCGACTGCAGCAAAAAAGAGATAACATCTGTACGGCTTTCCTAAAAGAAAATAAAAAGTACGAAGCGACATATTTAGATAAATCCAGTGTCTTTCGTGGCGTATAATAAATAATATTCTACTGTTACAGATCTAATTTTCGAGAAATTCTGATACCAGGAGCCGCATGGCCCAGCCTTGGAGGGCCCGTTGCAATGCTCCCTTATAACACGACGTGACCTTGAGGTGTTCAAAATGTTTTACTAGGGGTTTACTTTGCGCCTATAGTCAATTCGCGGNTTATAACACGACGTGACCTTGAGGTGTTCAAAATGTTTTACTAGGGGTTTACTTTGCGCCTATAGTCAATTCGCGGTTTATTCACACTTTTTGAATCAAACTTTTGAAAAAGCATCCTATGTACGACGTACATGGCTGTTTCTTAAATACGTCATGTATAACAAGCGATTTATGTTTTGTCAACACAAATATACTTTATTCTTAGTTACACTGAACTTTTATTAACTTCCGTCTATAAGTTATAATACTTCGTTTGTAATTAACTTGAACGAAAAACTGTGAGAAAATAGGCTGTTAGCACCTAGCAAGAAATAGTTCTTATGCAAAATATTATTACACTGAGTGCGCACGAATGCGGCGCACTGTCCCTCTGGTGTGATTTTCTAGACTCCGCTGAGCTTTGTTTGCATGAGGCGGATCAATATGCTGGAAGTAGAACTTAGCAGGGCTTCAGAAAAGTTGGTAGTAACCGTGAGTGGACTGTGCCTGAATGCACACTGTGTATTCTTCCGCTATATGTAAAACGCACGCTACCATTGTCCTGATCACATTACTCGCGCTTCGTTCAAGTCAAGTTTCGAAATTACTTGACAGTTGAATAATTTACAAATTTTGCTATTTTTTTTACTTTTACAAGCATTAAAAAGAGAAAGAAAAATAAATAATTCTGGTGTTTACAGATGTTAACATNTTATAACACGACGTGACCTTGAGGTGTTCAAAATGTTTTACTAGGGGTTTACTTTGCGCCTATAGTCAATTCGCGTTTTATTCACACTTTTTGAATCAAACTTTTGAAAAAGCACCCTATGTATGACATACATGGTTGTTTCGTAAATACGTCATGTATAACAAGGGATTTATGTTTTGTCAACACAAATATACTTTATTCTTAGTTACACTGAACTTTTATTAACTTCCGTCTATAAGTTATAATACTTCGTTTGTAATTAACTTGAACGAAAAACTGTGAGAAAATAGGCTGTTAGCACCTAGCAAGAAATAGTTCTGATGCAAAATATTATTACACTGAGTGCGCACGAACGCGGCGCACTGTCCCTCTGGTGTGATTTTCTAGACTCCGTTGAGCTTTGTTTGCATGAGGCGGATCAATATGCTGGAAGTAGAACTTAGCAGGGCTTCAGAAAAGTTGGTAGTAACCGTGAGTGGACTGTGCCTGAATGCACACTGTGTATTCTTCCGCTATATGTAAAACGCACGCTACCATTGTCCTGATCACATTACTCGCTCTTCGTTCAAGTCAAGTTTCGAAATTACTTGACAGTTGAATAATTTACAAATTTAGCTATTTTTTTTACTTTTACAAGCATTAAAAAGAGAAAGAAAAATAAATAATTCTGGTGTTTACAAATGTTAACATCAACTTTGAGACACGGAACTACTTTCCCTTCGTCGTTACCAACTTTACTGAGCGCATGCCAGTCAGTGCGTCCATTAACACATATGCAAGTGTAATCCATTAGCAGCATATCCGTACTTTTTTTTAAAAACTAACCTCTGATAATTTACTTATTGTGTGACGTGTTTGATTGTTTCCTAAAATTGTCGTTTGTCAGAAGCGTTTTATACTTCTTATTACCTATATGTAGAGACGGTGGTTTATCGCGATGAAAGTTGACTGTTTGCTAGGATTCAACATACTGTACACATGTCTGACAGTTTCATTTCCTTATTGGCTGTCACGCATCTACGAAGATACTACCCTTTTTCACTGGACCAATGAGGATTCTGATACCATATGGAAGAACGTTCGTGATTGTTCTACAAACAACTTAGCCCTGTTAAAACCTTGTTCGTCCAATCATGAAAGAATAAACTAGTTAGAGTGTCGTAGAAGATATGTTGGCTCAAAACATTTCCGTGATTTTCCACCATCTCTACTTATTGGTTATCCATAAATTATAATATTTCATTTATAATTAATTAAAATAAAACAAAGAGAATATATGTGTGTTATTAATGCCTAGTAAGAAATAGTTCTCATGCCAAATATTATGAAACACGCACCGTGTGAGGTGCGTTGTCCCTCTGATGTAATTTTGAAATCTTACATAAGCTTTGTTTGCAGGAGGCGCAAGAATGCCCTGAAAGGAGACCTTCAGCAAGGCTTCAGATAAGTTTGAAGTAGCCATGAATGGTCTATAGGGACAGTGAAAGTTTTTAAAAGTTGATTTCAAAAATGCTCTATGAACTGTGAACAGCCTATATATAGTGTTTACGGGCAAACACGCACCATGCTCAAATTAGCGAATGGAAGCAGCGGAATGCGTAGGCGTGTAGCATGATTCCCTGATGGACAAGTCGTAGTCATTCTACCTCGCCGAAGAGCTCGAAAGTGTACGATTACGTTTTCTCATAAGGGTTGGAAATGAATGTTCCGTCACGTTCAAATTAAGTTTGTCCCTGGAGCCCGAGTGCAGCTGTGTCTGCCAGGCAGCGAGGAAGACGAGAACCGTCAAAAGAACTCGACTTGGTAATTACAGAAGGAACCCAAGCGCGAATGCCCCAAGAAGGGCCACCTGTGTTAATATAAATAAAGTAGATCCTGGGCCGGCTTTACAGCAATGGTCAGGAGTATTACCACTACACTCTAGACACTACATCCTAGACACTTCATCCTAGACACTACATGCTAGACACTACATCCTAGACACTAAATCCCAGACACTACATCCTAGAACCTACATCCTAGACACTACATCCTAGACACTACATCCCAGACACTATATCCCAGACACTACATCCCAGACACTACATCCTAGACACTACATCCTAGACACTACATCCCAGACACTACATCCTAGACACTACATCCTAGACACTACATCCCAGACACTACATCCCATACATTACATCCTAGACACTACATCCTAGACACTACATCCCTCTGTGATGTAGGATCTGTGCTGTTTTCGTATAAAATTTTCATTTTTAAGCTAAATAAACCTGCAAAGTAAAAAAATTTTTGTGCACTGCTAACCCGTTCAGTCCCGATTTAATATATGAGCACTAGTGTTACAATCGTTAAGAATGCACTTTGTGTTCGTTGACGTCGCTATTAACAATTCTCAAGTCAGAGGTGCATTAACTTCCACAATAAAAAATTTTTTCCCTAGGATTATACTCAAAACATTGGCCATTGATTCCATGTTATGTACAGTGTTGGCTATAAATTTCCTTNTTTTTTCCCTAGGATTATACTCAAAACATTGGCCATTGATTCCATGTTATGTACAGTGTTGGCTATAAATTTCCTTCATGCGCAACATGTCCTCGATCATCGACAAGGGGTTTGAACGGGTTAAAATTTTCGTACATTCACGGAGATTTTTACGGAAATATAAAGCCGCAATTACATAAAACGGAACTTCGCTCCGTACGTACAAATTACGGAACCTCTTCGTCTTTTCAACATATTCGTGTTTGATGGACGAATGACGCCAAGGTAACTGTAGGAAATTATTGTTTCTGAGGCAGTTTAGGAATTTCGTGCCACTTAAACTTATTCTTTCAAACTTAAGAAAGTAGCACGAACCACCTGCAACAGTTGGCAACATTACAAACACTCCAACATTAGAACATCATGAAAAATTATTTCGTCCTTCGTTTTCCTTTTAATAACATATTAACACTCTTTTAGCGTAGCAGGATGTGTTAGCGGCAAGGTAAGAATCACCTTATACACCGGTGTTCAAACCCTGCTACAAAAATTATTTAATACTAGCTTTTACCCGCGGCTTCGCTCGCGTGGTTATAGTAACAAACTTATCGGGGGAAATAACGGTATTTGTTAGTAGACAGACACTGATAATAAACACAGAACAGAGCACTAACGATGTGATTTTTTGCTGCTAGAATCGCTATTTTACATAGCCACTTGTCGTCATTAACATATTTGTTTATAGATATGGGTAAACGCTAGCAAACAGTTCCGTATCACTCTGCACCAAATTACTAAAATCCCCCGTTAGTGACACACAGCCCTCGGCATCTGTTTCTAACCGCCCGTCTCCAATTTTTAATAGTGTATCAGCATAATATCCTGTATCAACGTCATTGTAGAGGTGCACTCTCATATTTGTCGTCAAACTGAATTTTTTGACATTTGCCCTTAAGCTTCACGATTTGAGACAGGCCTTGATTTCATCTGCAGGTGTGCCCCTCTGAATCACCGGTGGAGTTTGGCGGAAGTCACCAGCCAGTAATACAACCATTCCTCCCATAATGTCTGTATTGTTTCGTATACTGAAGAGCCAAAAAAACTGGCACACCTGCCTAAAATCGTGTAGGGCCCCCGCGAGCACGCAGAAGTGCCGCAAGACGGCGTGGCATGGACTCGACTAATGTCTGGAGGTATGGAGGAGGCATCGAGATCTGCGCCAATTTGAGAAAGGGTTGCACGTCTGTCACGTTTAATGATCGTTGTTTGTCCCGTTCATTCACCATCTTTTTCCGGCCGCAGCGATGTCGAAGATGCGATGTTTTACCGGATTCCCGATATTCACGGTACACTCGTGAAATGGTCGTACACGAAAATCCAAATGTTATCGCTACCTCGGGGATGCTATTTCCCATCTCTCGTGCGCCGACTATAACACTATGTTCAAACTCACTTAAATCTTGATAACCTGCCATTGTAGCAGCAGTAACCGATCTAGCAACTTTGCCAGACACTTGTTGTCTTATACAGGCGCTGCCGACTGTATCGCGTTACTCTGATTGGTTCCATACATCTGTTATTTGCATACGCACGCCTATACCAGTTTTTTGGCTCTTCAGTGTATATCCTATAGAGTTTGGTCTAGGGCCTCTATCGCTTTTTTGTATGACATTGTGCTTTCGTCCCACACTAACAACTTACATTGACGCAGCATTGTACCCCGAGCGCTATTTTTACTAAAAACTTTTTTCTGAGGAAGTAATATATTTTTTTGGGATAAAAAGAAGCATATGTCACTTCGCGGCCCTCCAACTATCTCTGTGCAAAAAATCACGTCGATCCGTTCCTCCGTTGCGACGTGAAAGAAGGACAAACAAACCAACAAACACACTTTCGCACTTATAATATTAGTTAGGATTTACGAGAAAAATAAATATATTTTTTTGCACTAGTAAACACCCACGTAACAAAAATAAGACTTTTCTCCCCGTAAAATTTCTGTATAACCTGGAAATACACAGACATTTAGTAGCTAATTTACGTAGGAGTTGCGTTGATTCAAGGACGGTTTTGGGAAATTTACAATAAGTCTGTTATTAACCCTTTAATTCCCACATTACTTTGTGGTTTCTGGTGTTGCAAATAAGGAATTGTTTGATGTATACTGTACTTCAACTGGCAAAGAACCTGTTTCGTTATCGCAGCCAATAAACTGTATGCTTCATGTTCGACTACAGTGAAATTAACCATTCATAACCTAGGAGAGCATTACGGTTTACCTACAGGGAAGATGATTGGGCACTGAGCCTCGCAGTGTCAAATGTAACCTTCCTGTGTAACATGTAGACACTTGTCTGTAATCCATTCACGGTTACTTCAAACTTTCCTGAAGTCCTGCACAAGTCCTACTTCCAGGATATCCCTCCGCTTTGGCCAACCAAAGCTTAACTAATACTAGAAAATTACACCGAAGAACAACGCACCGAATCCGTGCGCACTCAGTTGTCATAATATTTTGCATGATAACTATTTCTAACTAGACGCTACCAACACACATGTTTTCTCACTGTTGTTATTAATTTTTATTGTAAGTGAAATATTACAATTTATAAATAAAATATTGGTAAAACTTTAATTTAACGAAAAATAACATACTTTTACGTTAACAGAAGTATAAAACGCACGTAATACATGCGATATTAAGGAAATAACTAAACATATCATGGGGTGATTTTTCAAAGGTTTCGTTCAAAAAGTTTGAAGAAACTTTGAATAGACTATACTCTGGGTATATGAAAGGCTTTAAAACAAACTAAATTTGTGTGTAATTTTACGAAGATTTCTGGCTAATTATTTGGTAGTATTTTTTTTTTTTTCATAGTTTCACGTAAATGTTTCCTAACAGTGTAACGTACATTTACGTAAGAATGTGGATGGATGCAGAGGAAACGTGCAGCGGCGCGGTTATCGCGTGGGTGGCGTGCGCACTCCTCATCTGCGGCATCTCGGCTCGGCATACGGCATCTGCGGCACGCACCGGCCTTGCTGTGACGTGCCGTGACCGCGCGTGAACAGCATCTGGCGACTACGTGACCAGAACGCGGGGAGACTCCTACGTGCAGACGTCGGAACGCACGTGGCGCGCTACTTTCGCGACTAGCGCGTTAGCACACGCTATATAGCCTGTCCACGACGAACTGAGCGCTTATGAAAGCCCTGCTTCCCATCTCATTGTCTCCTTGTTTTGTACCCTTCCGCCGTATGTAACATTAACATTGCTATTTGCCGTCTCACTTTGTTGAGGCGCCATGCAGGTAAAAACTAATGGATTTTTAGGAAAGTAAATTTGTTACTAATAAGCATATTCGTATAATATAAATAATAACAAATGTAATAAATATATTAAAATTTATATTGAAATAATATAGTGAAATAGCAACAACAATAATAAAATATAATACTATAGTAAATAAGACTAACAATAACAATATAAAATATATATCATAATATAATAATATAATCAATATTCGTATAAAAATAATAAAAAATACATGTATATATAAATTTGAAGACGCCAGAATCCATAAATAATATATTACTCTCTCGAAATAACTTTGTGCCCACTAAGTTTTAATTTGTAAGTCAACTTTTGTCCATCAACTTTACAGACTTTCAGGAAAATAGTATACATATATATATATATATATATATATATATCTCATGCTAGTACACTCAAATACGCACTGCAATCGTAGTGATTTATATATACATATATGTATAAACATCGTTATTATTGGAGTGCGTGTTTGATTGTACTAGCAAGAGCAATATTGAAGGAAAGCTTTTTTTGGTCTATACCGAGGCTTATGCACTCCACGCACAGGCGATTTTCCAGTATTTTGTGTTTAAATAAAAAACCAATTTCAATTATACAGAATTAATTTATTCACACTCACCTCGCTTCACACTCGTCGGCTCTCAAGACCTCGATGTTAAGAACCGCCCAAATATCTCCACTCAACGTATCATTTCTAAACAAATAAAAATAAAGAAATGGATTATTTTGATACATTCTCGAATGTATCATTAGGTTATATTTCTGAAGATAGTTTTTTTTTCCTTGTTTGCAAATAGCCACAGAAGGAATACAACACAGCTTAATAAATGACCAACAGCTAGTTTATATATTTAGAGAATGTACACTGCCCATAAAAAGTTAAGCATATATCAGAATACAGGATGTTATAGTGAATAAAGACAAGTCATGTTCTTCTCCTAATAGCACGTTAAGTTGTTAGGGGCGGAAGGGGGGGGGGCACAATTCTAGTCTACATCATCCCAGTATGAAACAAACAAAACGCCTAAACGGTAAAGCAACTGAAACAAAGGAATCTCATGTGTTTCGATAACAAAAAAAAAATATGTCTTCTCAGATGCATTGGCAAACTTCAATAACGTGCAGGAGCTCCACGATTCCTGAGGCACGCTTGTATCGGACGAGGCATGCAATAAACAAGACCAATAAGCATTTCCTGAGGAAAACTGCCCCAGTCCTCAACTGAGGCTGTTTGTAATACTTGAGGTTGAACCTACATTGTTTGTGTGCGTGCAATACGCATGTCTCTGGAGAATAAGACGCCAGTGTTTACATGATTCACACAACGTAGGTACGATACATTCCTAATATAAACTTACATATTAGCTGCGTATTAGTTGGCAAACGGGGAATAAGCTAAACTTTTTGTGAGCAGTACATCGTTAAGTAGCATCGTTCTTAACTTGCTTTCAAATGCAAACCGATGGCTATGTATTCCAAAACAATTCCACGTGGCGTCACACAGAGGTTATAAGGCCTTGCAGTCTCGATGGTCACGGTAGAGTCCCCCTCCCCCAAGGTATCCACCATATGAAACATATCGACGATCGTGGGCGCGGTAACTGAAGGTGTTGATTTACGGTTTGAAGATACGAGATGTTGTGATACGTGCTGTACTTGGT
The DNA here is from genome assembly GCA_002778355.1 of Clitarchus hookeri. Taxonomy (NCBI): domain Eukaryota; kingdom Metazoa; phylum Arthropoda; class Insecta; order Phasmatodea; family Phasmatidae; genus Clitarchus; species Clitarchus hookeri. The sequence continues at coordinate 191,445 of NQII01002311.1, forward strand.
CGACACAGCACTGTCTTGCTTCGTTGTCGCAGCCAATGAGCTGTAGGCTTCGTGTTCGGCTACAGTGACACAGACTAGTCATAACCTAGACAAGCATCATAGTTCAAGAATCATTTCTCTACGGTGAATATTATTATTAGGGCCAGTGACTCTTCGCGTAAAAATCTGAGAACACGGTAGACTTCAATACTATATACACACCTCAGCTGTTGTTATACCTCCATTGGCTGCTGGTGCCGTGTCCGTCTTTCACCAAGCCATTCAGTACTAAGTAACTCCGACACTGAACTTTCCTGATTCGTACGCAAACGGTTAACACGGGCCAGAAAATGTTTTCAGCCAANTTCAGGACTAAGTAACTCCGACACTGAACTTTCCTGATTCGTACGCAAACGGTTAACACGGGCCAGAAAATGTTTTCAGCCAATCAAAGAAGCCGGACGACCCCGCGAAATATCACTGCCCCGCTACGAAATAACCTTCATGTGTGTTTTGCTCGCACTGTACACTGGGTCTGAGTACGTCAACTGGGAATGATGTATAGTATGTTCACGGTTAACTGAGTACGCCGACTGTCATGCGCCCAGCAAAGTTGGTAACAGTGGACAGTAAGTACTTCCATGCCCAAACGTTCAATTACATGTAATAGGAAAACGTTACTAAACATAGAAATTATTTATTTTGCTTTGCGTTCTTTTTAATGAAAATCAAGTGTAAAAATTAGCATACGTTAGAAAATATTTACTTTTATAATAATTTCACAGTTTTGCTTGACCGGCGAATGAATAAAGTGAGCAGGCTCACGGCGACGTTAATTTCACGTGTGGCGTAAGAATACACAATGCGCACTGAAGTAGATCTTCGGGCATTCAAAAGCGCTCAATTGAGCGTGGAAAAGCCTATAAACCCGTACATTTTCGTTTTTATTATATTAAGCGTATTCTAAGAGAAAAATATTTTGGAAATAGTAAAAAAGTCGCCTTTTTGGAGCTTGCCCGCGCAGTTTCTTTAACAGCTAGGAGAAAAGTAAAACGGCACGGCCATAGTTTAATCTGTGGGATTTCGTCGCGTGTAATAAAGTCCCACTGTTACAGATCTAGTTTGCACAGGGGAGCGTGACGAGGGAGGTATTGCACTCCGCGCCTTGCGCGTAGGAGCGACGGGACGCCGGGCGGGCGTGTTATTGTCGCCCTTATCGCTGTGCCTCGAACGCGGAAAAAATAAAGAATCTTGGGTCCATGTACACTTAAGGGCATTGGTATACTCTGTTAGGTTTGTTTGAATGAGGTGGAGAAAAATTCTGGAAGTAGACCTTAAGCCGGGTTTCAGGAAAGTTGGTAGTCACCGTTAATAGACTATACCACAAGAATAGAATAGATTGTGTGCACGTATCAGGTTTAAACAAAAACAAGGAAATATAAATAGACGTTCGCCCGTATGAAATACGGCAATAGTGTTGAAAGTGTTAAGGTGGTCGCCTTGGTAGGCCGCCGAACGGCGTGCAGAGCTCCAGCAGAAAACGTTTGATTAATAACCGTGCCCAACGTGTCTGAGTGAGGTCTGCTTACGAATAGCACAAAAGAAACGTTACGCGTCTGTATACGTTTTACAAATCCTCCATTTTTCTCTAGAGTATGTTTCTGCGATAGTGGAAATGGCTGAAGCGGTTGTTTTCACGGTCAGTTTTAGGTATGAACATTCCGGTACAAAACATTTAAAAAAGGAACAGCGACGTGCATAAAACCTTTATTTTTATTATTACGTCGTAAAATGGTAGGGTTTCCGCTACAAGTCTAGTAGAGGCGCGTAATCAATGGCAAAACTGCACGCCAGGTTAGTGATTAGCGCGTAGAGGCGATGAGAGAGTTGATGCGCACGTCTCGGTCGCCTCTAGCGCTCCCACGCTTTCAGGCCTCAGACGTGCAAGATTCCTTCGACCTTGACACGACGGTTATGTTGTTTGGGATGGGAGATGAGGAGGTGCGTTTACGACGGAGCTCGACGCTCGAAGGAAACTCCGCCGCTGTCTGGGTGACTGTGAAACTAATTCCGAGTCAATTTGCCGCGGGAACTGCCGACCCAAGCTCCAGCTCACTGGAACACTAGCGACAACTCGCCCCAGTATTCCCGAGGCAAAGGAATGCAAAACAAGAGGAGCGTGGCGGAAACGGAAGGAAGCGAGGGAGTAGTTCTGGCAGGTGTCGCAACCTTCCCCGCTATTACCAGGGCTGCCAATTTCAACAAGATGAAAGACGTACACATAAAAAAAAGAAATGCTTGAATTCACGAATCGTGACGTACATAAAAAAAGAGATATACGACAACCGAGAAGAGGAAAATAAAACAATTGAAAAAAAAGAAGACTTAAGTTTAAACTTTACTAAACTTAAATAAATTAATACTGCGTTTAAAATCTTACTGTAGTGAAACTCAAGTTCAAAGACATATCACCAAATTGCGACGTCTGCTAAGATTACTTCTTCTTATGCATTTTAAGCAAATACGTAGCATTCCTAAGCAGATTTATAGTTATTTCCTGGATGCAGCAACTTCCAGCTTTCCAATGGTATCAAACGTTTCGACAACCCCAAATTGTTCGTTGCGATATCCAATATAATGAGTAAACCATCATTAAAGGCACTGTTCGTGGTGTGCTTTACGCGCTGCTAATCAGGCTGGAGGAGTTGATAATAAAAATAATAAATCAAAGTAAATTTTTTTTTAAATCTGACGTGTTATTTTTAATTTCCCTCTACCCTGTCCCATTATTTGTGATATCTTCCTTATAAGACTGAATATTTCAATAACGTGGTAGGATATAAACACATGGTGTTTATTTACATTTGAACACTCGAACTTCAAAATGGAAACACTCTTGTTCGTACTTTCTTAGTCAGTTTAATGTAAACTGCTAATACTACGTTCATGCTTATGGTGTAAGTAGATTTATAGTATGCTATTGTATTTCTTCTTGTTTTTATTTATGTGTAATCTCCATTCTCATCCAATACAGTAGAATTGATATTTTATAATTTTTTTTAGAGGAAACCAAAAGTACTGAAGGAAATTAAAGTGAAGGTTTATCTCAACAACAGTTTAACGTCACCTGAGCACGAAAACATTTCCAACAAAACAACATAAGTTATTTGCCACATTATTTATACCTCAGGACTCGCGGTTGGCTCACGCGGTTAGCAACTGGCCTCCTACTGCTGATGTCGCTGGTTCGATCCCTT
>NQII01002311.1:194806-225246 GCA_002778355.1 Clitarchus hookeri
GAGAGAGAGAGAGAGAGAGAGAGAGAGAGAGAGAGATAGAGTGACAGAGTTGTGTTCCTAGGGTATGACAGCTGCCTCTCCTTACACAGTACACACGTCAACCTGATTTACACTCTAAGTCCGAATTAGTGAAATAACGTTCACTCAAAGCCAGTTGATAAGCTACTGCTGACCGGCGAACCAAGCGAATTAACTGCGGAAAAGTGATTTATAGCAGTGGAATTCTTGACAGTCACAGGGATATCACAAACACATAAGTGAAATTCAACAAATATATTAATTTGTTACCTGGCACTGTTTATCAGTTCTCATTGTTTCCACTGATTTGGCTCAATTCTCACTGTTTCATGTTTCGAGTGCAGGCGGAAAACTCATGTGAGTTTTCATTTCTGTAGTATGTTTGCGATATCTTCACACTTTCTGAATCAAACCTTCTAAAAAATAACGTACGCATTACGTGTTTAGTTGTTTACTAAATACGCAATGTCTCACACGCGTTCTATACTTACGTTAACATAAACGTAATTCATTTTTCGTTAAACCAAAATTCGTAATTTTATTTTCTCTGTATATTATAATGTTTAATTTCAATTAACACGAATGAACCCTTTAGCGTATTATCCTGAGTATACTCATTCACGTTTGACATGTTGCAGAATATGTGAAGCCTTGGTCGGTACTGTACAGCTCCAGAAGGTAGCGCCAATGCAATGCGGCCTCTCCTTCCCCTGGCCAATGTTATTGGCTGCTGCTCACACACCAACTATATTATAACTAATGGTTTATTGTGCAATGCATCTACTGAAACCATTCCCGTAATTTACCAAATGTCAGCTATTGTAAGACATTTTGTAAGTACTTCTCGCAAAATAATTTCTCATTTTCCAACACCTTGAAGGAAAAATTTATGTGTAGGTTAAGGGGTTAAAACAGAGAGAAAATGTGATATTGGGTAACGCCTAGTAAGATACAGTTCTCAACAAAAATTATTATTAAACCGGGTGCTTACGAATGCGACTTGTTGTCCCTTTGGTGTGATTTTGTCGACTCGGTTAAGCTTTGTTTGCACGTGGCGAAGGAATAGCTTGAAAGAAGAATTCCAGTAGGACTTGAGAGAAGTTGAACGTAAACCCGATTGAACCGCACCTCGCTTATCCGTTTTATCTGACTGGTTGACGTAACTAGTGGAATATGCGAGAAGAGACATTCGGGTGGCGTGTCAAAGTGAGGGCAAGAAGCCCTGGCGAGATCTGGACGAACGGCAACCCTAGCCATTTCTCTGACTGCTTTGTGTCACCTCAGTCAGTGGCGTACATACACGTGTATCCTGGCTGGGGATGAGAGGACACCTTCACTTACAACACAGATTGCATTTTGCACGCACGTTAGGTATCTTCAATTTGATGATCCTCTTCAAATGTGACTTTACGTATGTGTTATTGTTTTACTAGCGTGTCGCCCAAAACATACTTGTGTAAATTGTCTTTCCAGAGAAGTGAAATTTAGAGCACTACTGAAAAAATATCACTGACGCTGAAAATGTTAACAATAAACTGTATTTAACATATTAGATTATTAAAGAATAAATATTTCACAAAAAAAAAAATTAACATGGCACCTTAGTCTAAGCGAGCTTTGATAAATCTGTTATTATTTAGGACGTAAGTTGGTAGTATACGGAATCTGTCGTAGGGCGCTTGCCAAGTTAGTGTACGAGGGTCGTACGTTGATCGTAGTTGCACAGAACTTGACCATTTGGTGAAATTAAGTTACTAACTACGTATAATTTGAACGCATAAGCTATTTCATATGGCCTACACATTTTACACGATGTTGTAAAATTCGCTTGTGTACAGCAAAAAACATTTTTTACTTATTACTTTTTTTCTGCAGAAGTTTTTTTGTTCTATAACTGTCCTGAATTATTTGTTTCTACGCGTTCATTGTTAGCATAGAATTTTTTCAATTTCCTAGCGTGGGTTTAATGATCCTTTAGATAATGGTCCTTTGGATAGGGTCCATATTTTTGTGTCTCCATTTTCTCATTTATGAAAACAGATACATTACTTCAAATCTCGCAAGAACAATGAAAATACAGCATACGTAATCGCATGGTAACACCGCATGCAGCTAACCTAACATGTTTTCAAGGAATTGCTAAATGTATAAATAAGATAATTTATGTTTCCAGAAACTTGTAAAATATAGTTTATCTTTTAAAGCAGGATTATAACATTTTCTTTGGTTTAAAAAAAAAATTACAAAATTCATCGATCAGAAAATTGGTGGTCTGTTTCTGGATAATTAAGTTATTTTTATTTATTGGAAGACTCGCTCATTATTATCATCCCTGGGTAAATGCCTGTAATAATCTGCCAAAACCAGGAAAGCTTGTAATGCACAAACGTAACATTAGATAAAAAAAAAAGGAAAGGACATCTTGTTGTAGCGAACGTTCTGATAGTCAAGTAATCGCAACTTACGTTTAATATATGCATAGGCTGCAGGTTAAATTTACATGACTTTTATTCTAACCACACATCGAGGAAAAGTAAATGCTACTAAAAATAACTTAGCTATTTGGTTAGAAGTCAGAACGAAACCAGACTATCAGAAAACAGCACTTAAGATAATAACAAAATTACACCTCCGACAGCCATACGGCCACAATAAAAAAACTCTTTATATATAGTTTCTTATAGACCTAGTTTATATGTAAATATATTTCATTATTGGTTTTCCGCTTTGGAAGACCATTTAGGAAACGTTACATGATCGTTAAATGTTTTTTTTTTTTTGCGAGGGAGACTTTTACGATCGTGTTATGTATGGGAACTGCGATGTAGAATATTGAAAGTAGAACAGGGAGGTGCAGAACACTCTCTATCTTTATTATTACAGCATCAAACGCACTGCAATCCACGTATAAGCACGCAGCCGCCGGCTGACTGCACGCCAGTTCAGTGCCTCGTGCGTACGGGCGATAAGAGATCTGAAGCGCGTGCCTGTGTCACCCTTAGCGCTCCCGCAAGTCTACGCCTTGACACAGAATAAACATCAGTACAGAGGTTAGGCACACCAAGCCTGCAGCTGCGGAATTTAAATGGGGAATCAATGCTAAAGTGGAGGGAGATATGGGCGGCTCTTAACATCGAGGTCTTGAGAGCCAATGAAGGTTGAGGTATACTGCAGGCTTATCTAGGCCCCACGTTGGGGAAGCCAACTTAACTTGAGGTTATGTACTGTTACACTGATGCTACTGCTGGGCCCCACAGTTGGTCGCCAAATAACAATGACGCTGTACCGCCACTGTGGAATACAGGGTGACTTAGAGCGTCGTAGTTAATGCCTTCAGGCACAGACTATATGATGCCTGAAGGTTAAGGGGTTTGCAATAAAGTAGTCTTTTGCTGTTTCATTTTGAAGGAAGAATATGTTGTCTGGAGTTTACACAAGAACTACATCCATCAACACTTGAGAGGTGTGGTGCTCTAATTTGGCTATTTGACTATTCGGATTAACTGCGGACGACTTCGTGGTTGGGTGGGGGGCTTCTTTGCACGGCGATTGTATACTTAGCTCTGGCTGCTGTTGGTGCGGGTAGGCTGTCAGCTGTGGATGATCTGCGGTGAGTTGGGCGGCCTTTGGAAAAAGGCCTCTCGACCAACTGACTAACCTCTCGGCTCCGCAATAATCAACTGACTGACCTCTCTGCGCAGTACTAATGAACTGAATCCCACTTCTCTCGTAAAGGGGTTTTTATGCTTGCCAGTGTCCCCCCTTAAGTGTCGGCACGTGCCTCTATTATTGGAGGGGAGGGGATGAGGTGGTGGAACGCAGAACAATGCCTTTCAAAACACTTGCCCTGGTTCCTGAAGGTTGGGGGCGGGGTTGGGGGGTAACACTTTGCTCCTAGCTTGCTCTCGTCAGCTATTTCTTCTCGGTGCGTTTCCACCTTATCCTGTGGTTATCTAAGGGGGGGAGGGGGTGTTCTCGGCACCATTATCCAGCTGTCATCTGTTTCTTCCGCGGTGCGTGTTTTCTGAATTTAGGCGAACTGTGCATGATGATTTTCTATCTCGTGAAACCTCTGCGATCAACAGATCTCACGGCTTGCTAGAGGCCTAGGGGGGCGAAGGGGGGTGGTAGGGAAGGCCTAAGCCGCGCGACACGTGTCACTGCATTTCCGCCACCTGCCTCGTGGCACGTGTCGACTGAGAGGCGCTCGCAAAGTGGGTCAGCGAGGCTTCAGTTCCAAAAGGTTCCATCAAGGTGAAGCGAGGTGGGTATGGAGCAGCGCCGAAACGCAAAGGGGTGGGGAAACGGGAGATCCCCGAGAAAAACCGCCGACCAGCAGCATAGTCCGGTATGATACTCACGCGGCAAATCCGACGGTGACCGCACCGGGAATCGAACTCGGTCCACATCGGTGGGAGGAGAGCGCTCTATCCACTGCCCCACAATGGCCCCATAACAAATAGTGAAGTGTGTACTGTAGCATTTGTATATTTGCAATCGCATGTTTGGTAAACTTTGTATGCTATACGGGTTTGAAACTTCTATTACATAGTGAAACCCCTTAACACATTATCCCGAGTGCACTAGTTCACATCTGACATGTTGCAGAATAGGCAAAGTCATGGTCGTCGCTGTGGAAGGTCAGAAACAAGCACCAATACAGAAAGCGCCTTTCCCAGCGGTTAATGCTATTTGTCGCTGCCGACACACCAACAATTCTTATTGGTCACTTCTAGTGCTACGGCTCTACTGAAACACTCTCCTATGATTCCAAAGTGTTTGTTGTAATAAGTAGACATCTGAAAAATTCTCGAGTTCAATGACCTGCAGGCTAGAGACTACAGTCTTATGTACAAATATGCCGATATTAAATGCACGTTGGTTGTCTGCTGTCACAGTGGAAGGCGACGATTGGACCAGCCTTGTCCAGGAGGTGTCAAACACCGTGTGGACCAATAGCTGAAGTTATACAAACACATGTGTTTTGGATTCCACCTTGTCCCAAAAGGAATCCGCGAATTATTCAGGGGTCTCTTAGTAATAATAAGTTCTTAAGTACTTTTTGTATTATAAATTTATCTTTTGCAACACTGAAATTAAAATTGAATATGTGCGTTAAGGGGTTAAAAAGATAAGTGGGGAAATGTTTACAGTGCGTTCCTTTCATGTGCCTGGCGACAGTCAGGCAGCTTATAAGTCTTCTGAACTGAAATGAATTTTAATTTGGCGTTATTAAGCGTCCATTTTGTAGTTTTATAATGCTTTGACCTCGTAATTTTGTTCGATTCATTTGTAACCTTTCTGAGTCTTGGCATTTAGCGCTCCACTTCGTAAATTGGCAAATCACTCACAAATTGCCGTCGTGATATACATTTTATTGATTGTAAGGAAATGCACCCCGCCTCATTTCTCGACTGACAACTGTGCTACTTTACAACTATTCTATTACTTCTCCACAGCGTAGCCATTAAACAGCTGTAGTTTCCGCGAGTTATGTGATCTCACGTCAATGAAACATATCTTTGTCATGGACTGATGAGCACCCATTTATTTTAGAATCATTATTTCCTATACTTTAGATGTTCTTACACAGATATCATGTGAGGCAATCTTGCCATTTTACTAGAATTTGCCTTGCCGAGCAAGCTTATAATTTCACGTGTGGTTCAAACTTGACTGAAACCAAATTTCCCATGACTGCACAAAAAAAAGTCTGATGTTGTTGAAACAAAAAATTTGCTATTGTGGCATTTCTTTAAACTTTTATTTTGTAGTAAAATCAATAATGTTAACAATTTATAAAATACTATGTTACTATTATGCAAATATACTGTTGGAGTGTTAATTTTAATAAAGCCTGTAAGTAATGTTGACGCAACCAAATGCTGTATTACGGTAAAAATAACAGGAAGAACAAAAGTATTACTGAGAAAGTAAAGTTATGTCAAAGGCAACACAAGTTTACACTGACTTGAAGTTGCAAAACGGCGGATTATAGTGAGCAGCGATCACCTCGTGAAATGACACCACTACATTTAGATTGTGAAGTATAGTATGAGAAATAAATGCAGCTTAGGCCAGCTCCCAAGCCTTGTAAAGCAGTTAACGTGCGCCAAATGTGCATACAGTTCTAGAGCATTGAGTATTTACACATAACAGAAGATAACTACAATTTGTCGTTATGCAGTGCTGAATACCCAGAATATGAAACACTACTGCCACGAATACCCACGATGTGAAACACGTTCAGACATGTTCAAGTAGAGCAGTTGGTAGAAAATTAGGTTTCGTGAAGCGAAGAACGTGAAGCACTCGGGGCGCGGGATCGATTCCTATTCCAGCCGGAAATATTTTTCTTCGTCGGTAATATTTATTAGTGTGATAAAATAATTGTACTTGATTTGTTTTACATCGGAATGTTTCTTTAAATCAAAGGAATTACAAGAATATTTTAACAGAAATGTTAACATCGATTGAACACAAAATTTGTTTCGCCGCAATATAAACACCACCGTCATGTCGACTGTGCAGTAAGGAGGTAACGTTGTTGCAAAAGTACTTATAGTTACATTTACATTAATAGCTTAACAGCACATTACATTAACAACAACATTAGTTACCGACAACTCGCATAAGACAAAACGTTACTGCACTAGCAACATTAATCCCACTGGCGCAACATTAGACTTTTATCTGTGTGGCACATACTTGCCAATAGCAGGCTTGTAGGTGGCTTGAATTATGTTTGCAGGTTGCCAAGGCCAGTCTCTGGAATACTTTACCAATCACGCTTCCTACAACCTTGACATGTGGAGATTGGTTAGCTCCATTCAAGCTTGATTCAAACATGTTGGCTTGAGTAGCAAGCTTACAGACTTTTCATGACAAGTTCGATCAAGCTTGGCTGAAGCCGGTTGTGCTACTGGGTATACTTAAAAATTATTTAAATTTATTTAAAATAAGTTTTGGTATCACTGTCACCGAGTCGCAGTACACACTTCTGATTTTCTTTCAGAATCTGCACGTCGCTCAATGAAATCACTTATTTTACTGTTGGGGCAAACTGTACAGCATTGTGTTGCTGTCCTTAATATGTGGGTCTGGCCTATCGCAAAGACAGATACACGAACTAATTAGTGAACCAAAATTTAATGTAAAACCTTAAAAATAATTTATCTGAGTTATTTTTTTTACCACATAATGTTCTATCAGAATCATCGTTTTTTGTTACTGTGTTTCCGCTGCTCATGGTGAGGGCGCTTGTACGAGTATTTCTATAGACATAAGTATAGACTATTCACGTAAAAGTGAGCACTTTTTAGGCCCTCTCATCTGGCATAATAACAAAAAAAAGTATGATATATTGTGGTCCCAGACATTAACTTTTGAGAGTTATTTAATGTATGCACTTATTAGTCACATGGAAATTTTTATATTAACAGTTGACCAAAGGATACAAATTAAACTAACGTTTGTGAAATATGCGCACCATGAATGATACATGTGATTGAAATTAACTTTATATCACAGATTAGGCACATGACAATACACTATTGATTAGGATTACAGAACTGTACATGATCTCTGTCCTTGAGAATTCAGTAGGGTGTGAAGCCCCCACGCATTGCAATCAGAGCTCCTAAACGTTGTGGCATGGAATCAAAGAGGACCTGGATATGTTCCTGGGGAATCTCCCTCCACGCGGTTTGTATGCGAGTCCACAAAGCATCAACAGTGGTTGCTGGAGGAAAGTGACGAACAAGTCGCTGACACACCATATCCCAGACATGTTCGATGGGCGACATGTCAGGCGAACGTGCAGGCCAGGGAAGCAGTGGTACCAGTCGTTTATTGATGAAGGATTGCACATTCCTCGCCACATGGTGTCCGGGCATTGTCCTGTGGAAATATGCCATGTCAAGTTGCCCGAAGGAGGGGCAGTACCTCGGGCTCTTAAACCTCCCTGATGTAGCGGTTGCTGTTCACATTGCCCTCAATACGTAGGAGTCGAGATCGCATGTTGTATCGAATGGCGCTTTAAACCATCACACTCGGTGTTTGTCGGCTATGCCGCTCCACAATGCAGGCTGCCAGACTGCGATCACCACGGTAGCGTCTAACATGTATGCGGCCGTCACTGTAGGACAGGTTGAAGCGGGACTCGTCCGATAACACTGCATTTTGCCACTCAGCACGCCAGCGACATCGTTCACGTGCCCAATGCAGTCTGAGGCGTTTGTGGTTTCTGGTCAATAGAAGCCGACGCAATGGCATGCCTTTCACCAGTCCAGCCCGTAGCAGACGGCGTCGAACTGTCAACGCAGACAAGTCCACACCCGCTGCAGTGCTCCAGTGTCGAGCCAACACTGTGGACGAGACTGTGCGGTCCGTTACGGCCTTGCGGGCAATATGGTGGTCATCCCGTGCTCTGGTCACATTGCGTGGTCCAGTGCCCGCTCGTCGCCACGTACGACCCTCTTCTATCCACTGGTGCCACACACACATCACTGTCGTAGCAGCATGCCCTGTACGAGCAGAAATGTCACTGCATGACAAACCCGTTTATCGGGGACCGATCATTCTGTCCCGTTCGTACTTACTCACATGCTGATTGACACCCTTTGACGTCGATGAGGCATACTGTCACGTGCTTCCACTTCGTTTGACGGCTCTTCACTGACTGAGCTCGGCGTAACTCTGACCTCTCCAGTCACACAAGAGAGGGCGCTGCTGGGCCTACGTGCACGCCATATCTCTGCAATCGTAGTCACTTATTGCTGGTACACTGTTATACACATATTCCGAGTTTGGATTCATTCGGGCCATTCTTTACGGGTGTTACAATTTTCACAAACAATAGTGTAGTTGAAAGGCATTGCCTTAAAAAGTGCTCACTTTACCGGGGAAAGCATATAGTGGATTTCTGCAGTCAAGCGGCTTCCAGCAGAAACTTAAGAGAGAGAGTGATTCGTAGATAGGTTAAGACTTGATAACCAAGATCAGTACAGACGACCTGTAATGCCATTCGTTAACTCAAGGCTTATTGAAGTTCCTCAGCATTTCAAAGTATCCTTATGCACTATCTCGTTACAATGTCTGCCTTATTAATAAACATATCAGTGGGAATAGACATGACGCACTCTTTCTAGAATGTTCCTGCGCGTGCACCGACGTGTACTAGATTACGTTCCTTTGGAAGGGAGCTGGCCGCTAGGGCTGTGCAGTACATACGGCAATATGCGGTCACGAAACGCTATTTCTGAAATACAGTGTCTGCAATATGGCCCGACGATGTACAGCGATAAATAGCACATCGCGATCGAAGTGAAATGCGATGATAGTAGGGCCTCCTGTTTTTTTTTGCGAAAATATTCCAGGACTAGTACTGCAAACACACATTAGTTGAGAACTTATATTGTGGTCGGAGGATGTCACCCTTCACGCGTCTTACGTGTATGCTAGCCATTCACGCACATTCAGTGTCGGGGTAAGTCGGATTGTCCCAGTCGAATAAGAAAATGTCTTCTCTCGTAGACACGCGGCCAATAACCAGTCGAGTTTGCAAATGTGCACTCCGAAGCTGAAGTCCAGCATGTGCGTAGATCTTTTTACGAAAAACAGGTGGCCCTTGATATTAGTGATATTTGCATTATCTCTAAATTGTATAAAACAAAGTCGCTTATCCGCGTCTGTCTGTGTATTCGCTTAGTACTTCTTAACTACTTAATGGATTTTGATGCGGTTTTCAAAATCATTTAGAGAATTTCGCAAGGACGATTTTGGTGTGTAATACATTTATATTTAATGTAAGGATAGTAGAGAAATGTCGAACCATTTGTAATCAGATCGTAGAAAACCGCTTTTAGGGAGCTTAAATGACTTGCGCAGACTAAACCATAAGAGATACATAAAATTAATGTACTGCAGAATTGTAGCTCTCAAAAAGGTCTACAGAAAAGTCTGCAATAGCAAATGTTTCTGTTTTAAGGATTACCCACAGTAACAATTTTTGTCTTTTAAAGTATCGCTGTAAAAACTAAATTGTTACCGGGCGAAGCCGGGCCGGTTAGCTAGTTAGTTATATTTGCGATATTATAGATATTTGTGATATTAGCAATGTTTATAATATTAAAGGTTGATAACATTAATGATGTTTGCGATATGCGAGTTTGGCGATATCCGATATTTGCGATATTAACATAGGGCCTAATCGATATTTTTGATTCAATCAGGGAGCGATATATCGCACCGATACCGATATGGTCAACATGTTTTGAAACGATATTTGAAAGTGGATAGACCTATCGCACATCCCAACAGGCCCTGGAACTTATCAAGGATTACAGAGTATGGTTCCTTTCGCCGCCGAAGGCCGTGGGTGGATTCCTGCTATCGGGGTGCCTCGTTGCTTTCGCGCAACTATACAACGGATCCAAACCGAGAGAGCTTTGCTCGGGTTTCACAACGGGGCCAAACCTCAGCCCGCCGCTTTACTTGCAATTCAAATACCAAACTAGCACGTGATACTACGTCACGTGACGTCACGCGTAGTTCACCACACCTGACCTCGGATATCCGGAATTACACGATCATAAGTCATCAGTGAGGAGGTGAGTGTCGCTGCTCCTATTTCCAACGCGAATATTAATTGCAGGTTGCTCACGTTAGACTGCGCGTTTTTGAAAGTCTACCTAACATCTACTAGTAGACACACTGCACACTCGTGCGACAAGTGTAATACTAACATTGTCGAGGGCATCATCACGTTATTAATGCGCCGCCCGGTCAAGTGAAACTGCTGCATTGTTAGATTGAACTAATTTCCCTCCGTTGTCACCAACTTTACTAGGCGCATGTCAGTCAGTGTTCCCGCTTAAACATATGCAGGCCGGAGAAGTGGTATTTTACAAAATTTGATTTGAAAAGTGCTCCTTTAACCGTGAACAGACTATGCAATAAAAAGTACAACATTAAAAATGGTATATAATATTACATTAAGGAAGGTAGCGAAGCCAACGCGAGGTGTCAAGTGACAATATCAAGGCGAAGGATCACAGCATGGCAATTCCAAAATGTCTAGACCAACGTGGCGGCGAGTACTGTGTATGCAACTGTGGAATTTATGTTGGGTGGTGGGGGGGGGGGAGTTTATGAATCTTGTTTATATCCGAACTATGTATTCAACAACCTGATTTCGAAGTTAATTTAGTCGCAAACAACTTCTTAATAATTCGTCCTCGAATACAACTAGATCAGATCTTCCGACAACCCCCTCCTCCACATCTTTCTCAACGTGGCATCACAGTTAAACAACTCCACGTAAAGTAATACAGAGGACATACAGTGAATAGAGTAACTGAATGAGATTCCATTCACCCCAAGAATATTTTCAGTCAAAGCAGAAAATATTACAACTTGGCGGGAGCAACCGTTGCANATGAGATTCCATTCACCCCAAGAATATTTTCAGTCAAAGCAGAAAATATTACAACTTGGCGGGAGCAACCGTTGCAATGAAAATTTCCCAAATTTATTATGACAATCTTTTGATAAATATTTGGGAAAAGGAGAACTCTGCCAATAGTGGGCCAGACGTACGACAAATGCTGTTCTTTGCTGATCACTAGACACGGCAAAGGTTTTCATTGGCAGATACTTCTCAAAAGCCGTACTTCTTATTTTTTGGCGTAGGGGAATTAAAAATAAATTTCTGTTCATAGAAGAATAATTAAAAAAATATCCGATATTGTATAGCTTCAATAAAATATCTTAAGGTAACAATTTTTTTTTGTTCGGAGACAAAGAATAATTTATAGTGCCAAATTTTTTGTTGTGGAGGTATCGGAAGATAACTTTTAGCGCTGCATAGAAATAACGATGATATTTAGAAAATTTTATCGGAGGGTTTTCGTTAATAAAACCTTAGCGTGTTGTGAATAATGATAACCGATGGGTAATGTTGAAAATTGCAAGGAAAAACAAAGGATAAAAAAAAGAAATAAATAGCTTTCGTTGGAAAGTTATATATGAGACGCATATTTTATGTGGGCTAACTGGAAGTCGAATTCGAAGACAAGTAATTTTCACAAGTGGTAAAGAAGAAGTTGAAGATATATTGAGAGAGTTTAAGGTCACTTGTATTAACTAACGGAAATAGACGAAGAACAACGAGCAGCAAAAGAATAATTTATTGCAACTCGTGAAGGAGAACGAGTGCGTAATTAGTGGACAAACATAAGTCAAAATAAAGAGAACCAAATGTAACAGTTATAAGCAGTAACTTTCATTCCTCTACAATTTTTTTTTTCGAACACTTGTCACAGATTAAGTATACGCTATGTTAAATAAATAAAAAAAAACCTAACAATTTTGTTTTGATTACTTTTTTTTTACAAATCCATAGTTTTCATTTAACTCAGCAGAATATTTAAACGCAAACTGGCGATAAAAAATTATGAATACAGATATTAAAATTTTTATTACCATGTAAACGAGTTACATTGACTAGGTAACAGTTAGATTCTAATTACGTTGAAAAAAAATACCCTCTTCTCCACGATATCATGTAGATTTAAAATTCATAAGTGTTCGTTGAAATACAACTGTTAAAGGAATAATAAAATTGTAGCTAAAAATAAAGTTTTATAGAATGTTATAAGAATTGAAATTGTACTACTTCTCTTGTAAACGATAATGGATTTATTGGCGACGAGCTTCTCCAAAATTATGGTTAATTAGTCAGTAACTCACTTTCTCACTCACTCAAGCACTCATTCAGCTGATTACTCACTCTTTTCTTTCTCTATCATTTGAATTCCAGCTTAGCCTGTGTATACAAAAAGAAATTATTAGTGACACACTACGAGAAACATAGGAAAACATGAGCAAAAATATTGCTGGTAACAAACTTTCATGTTAAGCGGGGAGATGTTGCGAATGAAGAAGGACAAGCCAACGAGATTACATAAATATGATAGAGCATATATTATCATTAAAATAGTGCGTAAAGAAAAGAGGTACAAAGAATGATAGAGATGAAAAAAAAAACACGCAAGTTAAGACAACGGTGCACGAAAGAAGTGTATCTGCCCGATTTTGGACATAATTTGCTTTTCAGAAGGTTTATCGAAATTTTCGGGCAGAAAAGACACACATAATTATTTCGTTTACCTTTATGGTCCATTGAGCACTGATGGTAATGATATATTTTTTGTTATCTTCAATCATTGCTCTGAGAGTGATAAAGAAAGTAAATATCTGACAATGTAAGGTGTTCGAAATTATTATTTATATCTTGTCGTGCTCAAGATTTCTAAAAAAAATCCTCTGAAAAACAACATCTAACAAAAATTAGGTAAATATACGGCTTTCGTGTACCATTACCCTTAAAAGCAGTAGAACTGAAACATAAATGTTGGACGCTGTACTAACGTCGGTACACTGAGGAATTTTTTTTTTGTTAAATCAGCAAAGTTTGTTTGGCGCGGCCAAATTAATTGTTTGTATGAGTGTAGTTAAACATTCTGTTGTCGAAACCAAATCATTTTGTTGTTCTTATTTGGTTGCCCCAAACAAAAATTTGGATCTGAGTAACAAAATATTTGTTTGGCTCGAAGTACATCAAACAGTTTCAGTTAATATAAAAAATGGCAGGCCCTACTGAGGTTCGTNAAAATATTTGTTTGGCTCGAAGTACATCAAACAGTTTCAGTTAATATAAAAAATGGCAGGCCCTACTGAGGTTCGAACCTAGATATCCTACGACCAAGCGTTATGCTCTATAAACCTCAGTTAAACTAAGTACTGATGAAATTCAAATGTTTTTCAATACTTGGAATTTGCTTGTCTAATAATTGCACAATTGCACGTGACCGACGTATGAAAAAAGCGATCAGGCCCAAGGCAATGTNGGAATTTGCTTGTCTAATAATTGCACAATTGCACGTGACCGACGTATGAAAAAAGCGATCAGGCCCAAGGCAATGTTATTGTACATCCGGTGGAAGAATACACAACGTACATACAAGTAGATCTAAAGCAGGACTTTCGAAGGTGCTCAGTTTACCGTGAACAGCCTATACCTAGTGGTTTCCGCTATTCTAGTGTGCGAGGGAGTAGTGTGGTGGTACCAACCTCGTAAGTTACTGTATATTGTCTGTCTCATATAAGTTGGCGAGATTTTGACAGCCAGTGAGTGCTAACTTGACGCATATGATACAAACAAATTGCCATTTACAAAACCCTGTATCAGCTGATGCATAAACGAACTAAAATTAATATAACGTTGGCTATTCTGACTGCACTGCCGACGCACATCAAATCAGAAGAAAATACGCTGATAAGAAAGAGTTCCTAGATTAATTAATACGTTTCATTTTACATGGTCATAAAACAGCTGTTTTTAGTCTTAGAAAATAAANAAAGAGTTCCTAGATTAATTAATACGTTTCATTTTACATGGTCATAAAACAGCTGTTTTTAGTCTTAGAAAATAAACTTAGTGCTAAAGTAGAAATGTATAGGTGTTCAAAATTAAAGGCACATTAAAACGATCCGTATCCAAATGAAAGGCANTTAGTGCTAAAGTAGAAATGTATAGGTGTTCAAAATTAAAGGCACATTAAAACGATCCGTATCCAAATGAAAGGCAATTCCAAAACCTATTTTCACGACTTATCACCCCTCTCCAACCATGCTTTCCCTATGAGTCTGATATTAATTCCAAAAGCATAATATTGTTGAATTATTTTTTCTAATAATTTGACTAAATATATTTCAAATTCGTGTCGTTCCTAGCCAGTAATAAAAGAACAGTCAACTTAAAAAAAAACTCTATCTTTTGAGCAAAGCGAGCGGCTCACACCTCGCTCTTGATGTGCTGGGCGTGCCATATATCCGATCTTTTCCGAAGCATTACCAGCCAGAAAAGAATAGCGTTTGTGTGCAATATATAAAAAGTTTACAAACAGATAGCAATAGTTTTATTTTTCGCGAGCTGTGCATAGTTTTTAAAGTAATATATATTTCGTGTACAGAGTTTTTGAGTACTAGTAATTTATATTCTGCCGGTAATCGTTCGTCTACGTTGATTATACGCCATATTGTTCTCCCGGAAACCCATTTTCTTATTTCCGAAGAAAGTGAGACATACGTGAATATTTTTTAAGCAATTCTAACGTTATTCCACGTCATATATTTCCAACTCGAATATATTAGCTGTAACGTCCAAAGTGTGATAATAGCTACAACTACAGTCTCGCAATGATAACCCAAATTCACTGTCCCGGACAAATAAAAAAAAGTTAGCAAATATTAGATATTTTGCAAGGTTTTATATTTTTACTTTTATAACCTACTAATTTTTTTTAGACAGATGTCAGTCTAAAATATGTTAACATTTGTTTAGCATTACAGCTCAATGGCAAGTGGATTAGCTGACAGCGTGTTGATAAAAAAATACAGCCTCCACTTGACGCACCAGCTGATGGCGAAAGGATACATTAACGAAAAGTAAACATTGGCACTACTTTCGTCGAGCTGTCAGAATCTGGCCAACTTACATGAGATAGACTATAGCTTAGTACAAGTTGGCGAACTGAGCAGATTCTGGAGCAAGGTCCGTGAACTCGCGTTCTCACGGGAAACTCGAGCGGTCCACTCGGGCGGAGCTTGCTGAAAATGAGAAAAATCCTTATGCCACATGCATGAATTAGTACGTTGAATGAAAATTACGTTGCTACATATGCTAACACACCGCTGGAAAAATACCCCAATTATGTCATGTTTTTAGGGCCACCTGTTTTTCGCGAAAAGATTTCAGGACAAGTTGTATTCCAAAACGCTTTAGTTCAGAACCACTTCGGTGATTGGATCATTTGGATTGTTATGCATGTTGTCTGTCTGCCTGCGCATCACGGGCGGTCAGTATCGGAGAAACTGAACTGTGATTGGCTCACTCATAACAGACTCTCTTCACACAAAGACAAGGGGCCAATAGCCAAAGGAAGCTGCAGTGTGCACATTATGACATCAAAGTACAGCCCTATATGTTTTTAAAAATTTGGTGCAATTGTGTTGTTTGTTGTTGCAATTGCCAAATATATTTACAGAGAAAAACTATAGTAATTTACACACAAAAATGTTTATCTGAGATCAAGTGAAAAATGCACTAAAAATGCAATATTCATGTTCAAACAGAAAAAAAAAAAAATCAACTACTAATAATGCAGATTAAAAAATGCTGAAATGAAACTGCAATATTTACACAAACAAAGTATATTTAAAAAAAAAATTCCCTAAAAAATATTAATAAAATACAACAAAAACATGACAAAAATCGCTTCATGCGTGCTTGAGGTTACAACATAACAACTTTCTTAACCTTTCCAGTCCCGCATTAATTTTTGGTTTCATATGTTTGAAGGAAGTAATATTTGGGTCGGTGAGTAGTGTATACACGTCGGTTTTGGTGCACGGATGGACGGAATAGGAGCTGTCCGCCATATTTGTTAACGTCACACTGCGATGCAGACACGTGACTTAAGGACTACAGCTTACTGTAGTCCATACTTGCATACAGCATACTCGCCTTCTGTCGTGACTGGTAAAACTTCTTTGCTTGAGAGCGTTTCTTTGTTTCGTTGTCCCATTTTGTTCCTACATATTTTGTCAGTGTTGTCCTAATTTTTTCAAGCAGGTTTCTAACCTTTTTTTTTTTATGTGTTATCTGTTGGTCGTGTATATGTACATATATATTTTCGTAACTAGTTGCTGACCTGGTTTTTGACTCTATTCGCTCTTGGTATTTACTAGTGTTGTATAAATATATATATTCTCGTTCATAGGTTCTTTGTCTTATTTATGTATTTTTTCCTGATCAGTATTCTTTTTCCATGACAGACATCTGCTTCGCAATGGCGAATGTCCAAAAATCTCCATCTAGTCATATTTTATTTCAGCCTTAGACTTTAACTTCCAATTGCGGTGGAATATGTACACTGTGGTTATTACTTATGTGGAAATATTTATTTAAAAAGGTGGTTTACGAATAAAAATTTGCAGAAAATAAAAAGTAACTAGGGTCTCAAAAGTGCTCACTTTACAGTGAACAGCCCATACATGTTCACTATATACATGTTCGCTATATACATGTCACCATATACATGTTCACTATATACATGTTCACTATATACATGCTCGCTATATACATGTTCACTATATACATGTTTCCCATCGTAAACCAATAATGTATTCTGGCACCATTCATAATATAGAATGATTTATATTCGGTAGTCCAGTTTTTTTTATTTCCACTCTACGAGGCAGGAGGTTTGAATGCGAAGCCTGGCCCAGCTGATCGCCTGCAGGTAGTGTTAGGAGAGGGCGGATGGAAGATAGAATAGTGCGCCTCGCTCGATGGGCAGAAAGTGTCTCTCTCTCTCTCTCTCTCTCTCTCTCTCTCTCTCTATCTCTCTCTGTAAGTGTGTGTCTTGCTGTAGGAGCGGCAGGTGGGTCCATGCATCAATAATTCACGCCATCTCACTCCTCCGCTGGTCCAGGAGCGCAGGTTGTACACCCACACCCCCTCCGACACCACCCCTAGGGGAAAAGGGGTGTGCAAACTGCATACTTGTTACACCCCCCCCCCAACCTCCTCGTGCCCAGAGCCTGGCTATTGCCTCCTTCATACCCTCAGGCGTACGGCGGGGAAAAAATCCAGCCTTATGACGGAGAGCACATGCTTTTGTAGTTGTGTGTGAGATAGGCTGAGCTAGAAGGCCCATACGCAATAGGAAACTTCAGTATTTGACTTTACATTTCCTTTCCTCTGACGAAACCACCGATACACAATGCAACTGTGAAGTCAAATTTCCGACAATTCAAAATCGGTTCTGCAATCCTTGTAACAATTTGTATCTTGCTGTAACATAACTTACGTGTGACCATGAACATTATTGTGATCATTCGGAGTAGGGTTTTTATATATGTAAGGCGATCAAGGCCAACAGCGGTCACCGCCCGTAACTGGTGGCCGAGCTTCCAGATATTGCTTTCCTCCACATTTTTTCTTTTGTTTATTTATTGCTTGGGAATATTCTCTTAGCAGTGGTTTTTTGAAAGTCACTAAGTGTGTTATTTCCGTTTTATCTTGGCATTCTACAATAATGCAGTTAGGGAGACGTTACTTACATTCACCTTAGCTGAGCTTCAAATATACGGAAATACTGAAGTTGTTGATTATTTCTACTTCACTGTAAGTGTAAACAAATTCATGTATGGATTCCGCACCTCTATCATATTTCTGTGTCTGCTAATCTTTTAAAAGCAGTAGTCCTGAGGGGAGCTTCAATTTCACGACTGTGGAACTGGCGGCAAAACTCTGCTCCAGGATACTATTTTCATTAAGGAACTCATTAAAAATAAATTTATGAAGATGATTAATTTTCACTATATTGTATAATCGAAAAACTTCACAGTACCCACGGTATTAAAAAGGAAGATAATTATACTACATTGATATGTAAATTATTATACATTTTACAGTAATACACATGACGTACATGTTTTTAAAATGGGTTTAAGCCTTTATAATAAAATTTCATTTCAAAACCAAAAGAACTCGCTTGTTTAATTTATTCATAAGTATCAATTGTTATATTTCCTTATTACATTACATTCGTTTGCCATTTCTTAAATGTAGACGATCTTGGTTTAATATAACAGATGAAAATCACCCTACAACAAACAAATATTCATTCCACGTAACCTCTGTTAGTTTCTCGACAAAGAGGCTGCTTGACTTTTGACTTTTACGTTTCAACTGTTCGAAGTCGTTAAGTCAAGAGTGCTTGTCCTTATCTCTGACAGTTCCATTGCGTTAAGCAAAAGTACACTGAAAACACAGCTTTGTGGTGACCAAAAAAATATGGCTGGCGATCACAAAACTCTATTGTCAATATAGACACGACAAAAATATTGTGGTGCCAACAAAATGTTTTGGTCATTCCAGTATTTAGTAGAAACTACAAAATGTCGTTTGTGGTCGCCCATAAATCCAGTTCGTTTGTAGGCAATAACGTGTTTTTTAGCCGCAGCGAAAATCTTACGACTTTAACGGCCGTCTGGCCAGTAAGGTTCACAAATGTGTTCCGGGGGTTGTAGGTTTTTTATGCAGGCGTGGTCCAACAACAATTAAATACTAAATTCAAAGTCGTCATGAGTGGGGTTCAAACCCTGGGCCTTTCAACTGCGAGCTCAGCGTGTTAGCATTACGCTACCTTGCTCGACGTTAAAGTGTTTTCTTCAGCAATTATATATATCAGAACTCTAATAAGTGGCGTACAAGACAAAGTTTGCAGACTTCACCTCATGGAAAGTTAATTTTCTGGAATCATTTACGTGTAACACTCACATACTTGGAGTAAAGGGATGATATAATCCGTTCGTGAGTACTTAAGAGTATTCCTCATGAATTAGGTAGTAACCTGATGCAAAGAACCGAACACAGACAAATATGACGTCGTGGCCACTTCGAATATGCCAGAGCGCATGCGCACAATATAACGGATGTAGTTCTGCAGTCGCAGCAGATCGTTTTGCTGAGGATACCATGAATGCTGTTGCTGCCAAGTAAATATTTCGTGTCAGCCAATAAAAGTTTTTTTCAATAAACAAATGTCAGTGAGCACTACATAGATTTAGTACTAGTCAATCAACGTCTTATTGAGCACCACAATCCATTTTTTACCAGCAACAAAACTTTGTCTTAGAATTCATCAACTAAACAGTTTCTGTAGCCACTAACAAATCTTTGTTCCGGTGTAGAGACAAATCATAAGTCAAATGCTAGAGTTTTCAACTGTGCAAGGGCATTAACTAAAGTCGATAGTTTTCGAGTTTCCCATGTTGTACTGGATGTATTCGTAATAGTTTTCTTGACACATTACAGTGCGAGTAGCTGTAGCCGTGTTCGCGTGCCAGCAGTGATACGTCACTCTACAAGAAGTGCCCAGAATGTCCTCCTTGTGCCTCAATGTCCTTGTGCCTACACGCGGCGTCATTGATTGTCTGACATGTTCATATATACTCTTGGAACTGCACGTATCTGCAGGCATCTTGTGCCACTCGCTGGCAAAGCAATGCTATGTACGGAACTGGAATTGCGTAAACAACGGCCTGGAGATGTCCCTGCAGGTAATAGTGGATTGAGATCCGGGGTTCTGAGCGCATAGCATTCGACGTTAGTCGGTTGTCAACAGTGCAATGGAACAGGCAATAACACACACACACACACAATTCCAGCTGATCACATCAACAGGCACGCCTCGTGATAGTCTATTACCAATACGCAAGGACTTACTCTTAAGCGTGCTGGCCAAGAATTCATTATTTTACATTCGTATGAAATACCGTCCAACTTGTAGAAATTATTGACAAGTATTACTTCCTCGCGTCATGTGTAGTTCTTGACACACAGATGTGGTCGTTGCAAGTAGCCCTCTGTTACTTCTATAAAACAGTGTTTGCAACTATAGCGTCAATGTTGCATCCCTTCTGGACAGGTTGCCGTATTACAATCCCCTAGCCACCGCTTGACACTCCGAGGAAACCGAAACACACGAAGCTTGTTTATGCTCTTTTCCACCGCCGTCAGAATGCTTGCTTCCTATTGAACGGATGTGACCTTGAGGTGTTGAACATTGTTTACTAAGGATTCCGCGTCCTCGGCGACTGGTGTACTGTGATTACCACTGAAGAAACCCCTCCATTATTGTGTTGCTACAGACTAAATCCCAAGATGTTGTGTGCTCGCTTGACACGTGATATTGGCCGACAATCTACAGACACGCCCCAGTGTCAGTTTTAACCAATAGTGAAGGCCGTGCGGTTGAGCAGCCAATCTCGAGGGCAGCAAGTAATCAGACAGGCAAATGACGCTGTGCATTCGCCAGCAGCGAACGGGGTCGTAAACTTCCCTCGAGTTGGTATACGTCCGCGAAGGTTTAGTATGTTGCCAAATTATTACGCGAATTTCGCATGTCTCAACCAACACGTTTGGTACAGTTTTGGAAGGTCTGTAACTCGGACATGATCGACCCTGGGGCAAGTGTTCATAGCAACATTTTGTGTGGAAACAACGAAACTCTATCTGTGCGAGTCCTGCCTTCAGGGACAGAGGTAATTCCTGATTTTCTGTGCCGAGTGAAGCACTTGCATAGTCCCCTGAGTGTGTGCCGAAGTCGTAGAGGTAACTCGTAATTTCTTTGAAGTACACCGCTTGGTTTACCTATAGCAACGGTTTAACTTCTCACTATTTAAACTTTAAATTTTATATCAAAATAAAAATTGAATTACAGACAAACCACATAATACATTTCCGAGAAATGTCCTTCATGATGAGGGGTCACGGTGCTTAGCGGTTGCACTTCTCGCCTCCCACCACGGGTTCAATCCCCGGCCGACTCACTCCGGATTTTCGCAAGTGGGAATCGTGCCGGATGATGCCGGACGATGCCGCTGGTCGGCGAGTTTTCTATCCCGTTTCCCTCGCTGCTTCATTCCTCACGTCACTTCACTCTCATCGGCTCTCAAGACCTCTATGTTAAGAGCTGCTCAAATTTCTTTACTCACTCACTCACTCACTCCTTCGTGGCATTATAATTACGGAAAAGCTTTTTGATTAGATTCGTTTCAATTTAATATTTTTACAAAAGTATAAAAATTTTAAATTCCTAACATGTTTTTTTTAGGAGAGTAATTTTTCTCCATAACGAAGAAGGATCTTATAAGTAGGGACACCCTAGTTTCGCGAAAAGATTTCCTCGCGATATATTTCAACAACCTACGGGAATATCAGCAGTTTTATTGTGCTTGTTGGTGGCATACCTTTGCAAGAAGACATTTTTCTTACTTGACTGGCCAACCATAATGGGTAACTACGATAACGCAGGTCTGTGATTTGCGGGCAGATACCTTAGACGCGAGACACGGAAATCATCCAATTACGAAAGTGGATATGAGCTAAACGTTTTTTTATACAACTGGATACTAAAAATTGAAAATACGTTTAGTTCATTAAAGGCCTTAAATTAGTGCTGTTTTCTGCTATGTGCCAAGTAGAACACTAAATATACACTAAAGAGCAAAAAAAAAAAAAACTGGTATAGGCGTGCGTATGCAAATAACAGAGGTATGGAACCAATCAGAGTAACGCGATGCGGTCGGCAGCTAGATCGGTTACTGCTGCTACAATGGCAGGTTTTCAGGATTTAAATGAGCTTGAACGTGGTGTTATAGTCGGCGCACGAGAGATGGGACATAGCATCTCCGAGGTAGCGATAACATTTGGATGTTCGCGTACGACCATTTCACGAGTGTACCGTGAATATCGGGAATCCGGTAAAACATCACATCTTCGACATCGCTGCGGCCGGAAAAAGATCGTGAACGAACGGGACAAACGACGACTGACGAGAATTATTAAACGTGAAAGACGTGCAACCGTTTCTCAAATTGGCTCAGATTGGATTTGTGGACTGCCCTGCAGGATTCATGGTGTGAATTGCCTCCTGCATACCTTCAGACATTAGTCGAGTCCATGCCACGTCGTATTGCGGCACTTCTGCGTGCTCGGGGGCCCTACACGATATTAGGCAGGTGTACCAGTTTTTTTGGCTCTTCAGTGTACTTTCTGTGCAACGTTCAATATGTCTACCATCATACCTAGGATGGCTAAAACTTCAGAACATAAGCACTGGCCTTATTTCTCTTACTCATTTAACTAATTTCTATTGGGATTTGAGTAGGTTCATGGTAGGAAAAGGCACCGACATTGACCTCGAATGTGCTTGTGAAATCCACACTGCGAGAAGTCTCCCCCCTCCCCTTCGCCTTACTACCTCTTAGCGCTCGGATCGAACTCGCGACCAGAAGATTGCGAGCCAGACGTGATACCTAATGACTACGCTTATTCGGTAGAGGAGTTCAAGCAGAAGTTGCGAAAACTTCGGGAGGCGAACCCGTGTCTCGAAACTGCCGGAGTATCGGAACTTAACACGCGAGATCGCGAGTTCGAATCCAGTTCGGTATCGTACTCCTGCACGCCAGTCTCCTCCACGAATAGGGTCAAGGTAACTTCATATTCATCATATGAGTCTCCTTGTAAGCATTCCTGTCTATCATAATAAAAAAAAAAAATCTCCAAAATATTTTAGTGTATATATATATATTTATCAGAATATAAATGAAAATCTGTATTTTATTTATTAAAACACAAATTTGGTCGTTAAAAATTTTCAAAATCAGCAAAAATCTCAAATAGTGTAAGTTGTGCTGTGATTACGATTTTAATTCTTCTGTAAAACAGTGTTTTAAACTACAGCGACACTGCTGTATCTTTCCTGTGCAGATTTCTGCATTAAAACACTACAAGTCAGCGCTTAGATTTATGAGGAAATAGAACACACACGAAGGTTGTTTTTGATATTTCCCATAGGCGTCGCAATTCTTACTTTACGCCGGATGTGACCTTGAGGTGTTAAACATTGTTTACATGGGGATCTCCTGACCGGAGTTCTACAGGCTAGAACTGTTTCCCATATTTTTTGCATACATATTTTTTCGTTGTGACATGAAATAATGGTCTCACAAATGTATGGCAACTGAGAAAAATTAGTTTTAAAAAGATAACTAAACGAGTTATAGAAAAGTGGTTAGACTGCATGCCTTCCAACTAGGCGAAGAGTGTTCAATCCCCGGCCGGGTCACTTCCTGATTTTTTTCGCAAGTGGAAATAGTGCCGGACGATGCCGTTCGTCGGAGGGTTTTCTCGGGTATCTCCCGTTTCCCCCACCCTTGCTTTCCGACGCTGCTCCATTCTCACCTTATTCCACCCTCGTCGGCTCTCAAGACCTCGTTTGTTAAGAGCCGGCCAACTACCCATCTCTGGCGCGCACTACGGAGTACAACAAATCTTATTGAAAGTAAACAATCGACACACGCCAAGCAGACAGCCGTTTGACGTAGGAACCTTCTCTTTACATCACTTCGCACAGTTGTGGACTCACAACCATCCATCAGTCACCCGTCCGTCAGTCAGTGTGTCTTCGTCCGTCAGTTGAAAGTGATTCACACAAATCCGTCGTCCGTCAATCCTCCTGTAAGGCAACATATCAGTGCAACAACTTAACATCGTGATCTTTCTTTAGTCGGAGGCAAGTTTTGGTTGCAAATACATTTTCAAGAGAGAAACATTTTGGGGAGATAATTTTTTTTTACGTAATATGAACTTATACCGAGTTATCGTTTGTATTTTAAATTCCTGAATTTACCACCGCCTTGCATTTCATTTCAAAGTGCTTACTCGCTTCTACGGAATGTCGTGAGAAGGCTGTGGCCCATCCGTCGATCCGCCGAAAGTTAAAGTTTGAGAAATACTTAACGGATTGCCAGATAGAAAAAAAAAGTAGCCCTGGGATTGGTTGAAGATCACGTGACCGCCGCGCCGGACGGATGGGCGATTGGCGGATGTGATGGATGGTTGTGAGTCCAGCTTGACTCTGACAGCAGCGGAAACGCGGGTTTGTAAGACATACAGTACGTCAAGCGTGCATATGTTCCCTGCGAGCACGGGGGTGAAAACAAACACACCAGAAACAAAAGGGGAAAGAACTGCGAGCGGAAATGTCCTGATGTTTCGGGTAAATTTTCCTTTTAATATTGATACAACACGGGACGCCTACAAAGCATCCGAGGGACCAGGGACTCGCAGGCGCTTCACGCATGGTCTCGCAGCTCATTATTTATTGGCCTGAGATATCACTTTCAATATTGGAGCTGAACAGGTACCAAGGCAAATGCACGGGCATGGGTAAAGAAACGCGAGAGTTGTGAGCTTACTCCGAGTATGAAAATAATGCTTGTACTCCATTCACGGGTTACTTTCAACTTTTCTGAAGCCTTGCTTAAGTTCTGCTGGCAGGATATTCCTCCGCCTCGTGCAAACAAAGCTTAGAAAATGCCACCAGAGAGGCAACGCAACAGTATACTTGCGCACTCAGTGTAGTAATATTTTGCATAAGAACTATTTCTTACTTGGCATTACCAACACACTTAGTAACTTTAAAAAAAATTAAACTTCTACAACTCACATTTTTCACTGAATGGTTTCTCAGTCTAAGGATTATTGCATCCGTCATAACCTGTTTATACAGCTGTGTTTGAAATGTTACGTAATAAAAATTAATAAACCCACAATAATTACACAACGTTAGCACACAGAAAGTACTAATATTCAATAACAAGTGCTTGGCAAATCTGGATTATTTCCAGTTGGAAAAAATAGTTTTCCAAGATGACATTTTTTTCTTAGTGTCAACTACTCGCTAATACTTAAAGCAATTAACGAACCAACAGACAGCGACATAATTTTTTGTCGGCAAATGTATCACTCTCAGGTGACAAATGCTCTGTGTAATACACGTGTGTGACAGCCTACCTTACATGAGGAATAATTCGATACATTTTCCCCTGTCGGCCTCGTGCCTTTACAATATACTATTCAGGGCATAGATACACGCGAGAAGGGTGCGGAAATCTCATTTGTATCAAGCGAGTATAGTATTCGCAGAAGTTAGAAGCAGCGATTCACGAAAACAAAGGAAAACGTGTGACAGTTTAGTTTGTTACATACAAAGTGGCCGCCGGACGTCAAACATGATTTTTGAGCGCCGCTCAGGCGGAATTCCGCCCGATCTGGCAACCCTGCGGGTCATGGACATCTTCGGCGCCGGTCGGGGTGAAGCTAGATGAAGACTGTGCAGTGAAGAAATGTTTNNNNGGATTCTCCGAGAAGACAACCAGCCATTCACGATGCCCGCCAAGTTTTCCACGCTCGGGAACACGGGAGTGGCCCGGCCGGGAATCGAATACAATTTGCTGTGATGGGAGGCGAGTAATCTAAACTCGATTACTAAACACGGCCTCCGTGAATCAACGTGATAGGCTTGAAATAAATGTTTAGGCAATTTACATATTGCGACCAAACTTGGTAGTACATCTACTCTTCAGGTAGGTGGGTTGAACTGAGCTACCGCGTAATTTGAGCCGTCGCCTCAAACCAAGGGGATCCGGGTTCGAGTCCCGGACGGGGTCGCTCCTCGATTTTCTGCCGGATGATGCCGCCGGCCGGTGGGTTTTCTCGGGATCTCCCGTTTTCCCCCGCCCTTGCATTCCGGCGCTGCTCCACACTCACATCGGCTCTCAACTGCCGTCGTTAAGAACCGCCCAACCCTCCGTACTCCACAACTACTGTTGTATTGGTAATTTGGTTTTGCAGTTAAGACTTGACAAGCAAATTTTCTTGAAAGCTTGGCTTCCGCAATGAATGGCCACAAAACACTCAACAGTAAAGTTTCCTTTCGCTGAAAGGAAATTAAATGATATAACACTTAGTATTAAGTATCAAAATCTAGAAAAAAATATGTTTAATTAGCTTTTTAATTTTCCAGAAGTTTCTGACTTGAACTAATTTCCAGCTCATGATCTTATGTTATTATACCTGCTCCTTCACCATTCGTCTCCTTCGTAGTTCGTTTTGGTGTGTGTGATTAGCGACGTACCGTAGGGCTCACAATATGTCTTTGCAAGTGACATTACATCTAATCAGTTGGAAATCAACCATCTTCAGAAAATAAACTCGGGCTTTCTGTTTATGAACCTGGCCTTGTTTCAATATACGTCAACTACTGCACGTGGTAACCGGGAACTCAATATTTTATGTGCGGAAAAATACAGTTCCTGCGAATGCTGCTGTAGTTGATCCTTACATTCCAACATTAATTTATAATTTCTGATGTTGCAAATTAGAAATTTTTATGATGTGTGCTGTACCTAAACTGACAAAGATCTTGTTCAGTTATCGCGACCAATAAGCTGAAGTCTTTGTGTTCGGTGATATGAACCAGTCACAGCGTAGAGCAGTAGCACGGTTAGAGCACATGGAAGATCATTGGCCACTGAACCTCGCATAGTACAGCACCGGTCAAACATAAGCTCCTTGTGCAACGTGTTGACGACTGTCTACAATAGGGACTAAAGGGATAAAAAAATGTTTTTAATACATTTGTGATCGGCTCTCAAGACATCGATGCTAAGAGCCTCTCAAGTCTCTCCACTCAAATAAAATTATCCCCAAAATTGTGGTAACATCTTATTATTGTTATTTGTTCAGTTATTCCTGCAAATTAAAATACTGAACTATACAACAAAATTTTTTTTCCCAATATTGAGAATTGTTTATATATGAAAAATAATTCAAACGCGATATGAAGCTGTTAAAGTAAATATCTATGTTAGTCGTGGCTGTAATTGCTAACTTCATTTTAATAAATCGCACCGACCTTAACATAGAAACATGTCAACATTTTGAAAATGCGCATGAATAATAGTAGTGTAGTAGTTACTGTAAATAAACAACACATTTGAAGACAGTCGGTCTAATGTACGACTCGGTGTTTTCATACCATTTTAATCATTCTCGTTGTCAGAAACATATTTTCCAGCTGACATATAATTTTAATTTCATGGTTTCGTTTACTTTGCGGAATTAATAAATTATTTTTTTTTGTATTTAATTTACGCGCTAGACATATTTACGCTCGCGTTTCTGCGACGTGAATTGCAGACGAAGACTCGAATTCTCGAGGTCAGTTACGCCGCCTTCCATTGACGCCCTGGCATCTGCGACTTCGTTTGAAGTTTTTAAGTAATTGAGAACGTGAAGAGCTAAGGAATGCGGCTGAGTTGTTGCAAATAAGTGACATTTACTTCTTGTATACTAGTTATTCTGTGGTAGAATCGTTACTGACGTAAAGCATCTGCTTGTTGCACGAAACGGCAAAGACGGGAGCTCTTAAACTGTCATATGCCTGGCTTCTGCGAAACCCGTGGCAGATAATACGGCACTGCAGTTGCCTCAACAAAGAGTAGAGTGCATGACACCTGCGCAATAACAAGTTTGTAGTTAACGGCTTTGCTTTACCGCATGAATTGGGCTAAGTTAATGTTTGCTCAAATTTGTGCCTTTCTTCTGACCAAGATTTAAAGCAACACACCTACATAAAGTACATACTACATACATGCGTACATTTTTACATACTTTTGCTATAAACATACGTACTATATGTACATACATACATCCGTACAGACATACGTACATAAAAACATACATATTTACGTATGTACTTAGATATATATATACACACTTATCCACATGTGTGCTTAGATACGTACATATATACATATTTATGTATGCATATATAAACACTTATCTATATACTTGTTTAGATAAGCACATATATATAAACATCTTCATATGTGCATACATGCAGACATGAAAGCATGCATGCATACATAAATGCATACACATATGCATACATACATTAATATATGCATACATACTTTCATATACGCATACATACATGCAAACATACATGCATGCAGAAACGGTTACAGGCATGTAAATATACATGCAAGCAGATGCAAACATACGTGCATACAAAAATGGTAATGTGCATGCAAATATACATGTGAATATATATAAATGTATACATAAATGCAAACATGAATGCATACTTGCACATATATGCCAACAAACATACATGAATGCATACATGCACATTCATGCAAACATATACGCATACACACACATACAAACGTAAATGCAAACAAATACACGCATACGTAAGTGCAAACATACATGCATACATACACGTAAACATACATACATATATACATGTAAACATAAACACATAAATACGTAGATACATATGTAGATGCATACGTAGATTTATACATGCATGTATAAATACATTTTTAACGTTTTCGTTCTCACTGTAGAAAATTGTGTAAGTTTTGCACAGGAAGCTTATATTTGACCGGTAATGTACTTTGCGAAGCTCAGTGTCCGGTTATCTTCCTTGTGTTTTATTGATTAGTAAACCGGCTGTGATTGACTGTGATAACGAAACAAGTTCTTTGTCAGCTTAAATACAACACTGGTCAAAATATTCCCTTCTTCGCAACACCAAAAACTATAAATCAATGTGGGAATGAAAGGGTTAAAAATCAGACATGTTGGAGAACTAATGTGTAGAACACAAGCGTCACGTCACTGTGTCATAAGATGTGTTTGACACTATTGCAGGTAACTTTCGTCAAGTTGTAAGACAACATGTACATAAGAGTAAGAGTGAAATGGTACTGCTTCATCTTGAGTCAACAAACCCGGGCATGCCAGGCGATAAATGCCGCTGTGGTTGGCGTGCTACGCCAGGTAGCATGCAGACCTCGCACAAGGTAACACGGAACACGGCAGGCAGTGCGTAATACTGGATTTAGCAACCCACCCCAACACACCGCAGAGAAGACGATCCTACATGCAAACAAGGAGAGACCTAATATCATCCAGAAATTACACCGTCATAAATTACGTTTAATAACGCTCGGCAGTACGAGATCTTCATTTAGAGTTCTCCTACCCCTTGGCCAAGTACTGCAACTATTCCCTTAATTTGTTCCCAGAACCACTCCAGATTCTTAATCAAAATTTGTTCGTTATTACTTTGAAACTTACTAACTAAACTATTCTTACCACGTCGTACTTCTTCTTGAATAAGTTATCTGTCGTATTATTTATGAACTATAACGGTTTTTATTTGTACAGAAATAATTTCGCTAAAATTAAAAATTATATTGATAACTTGGGAGTATATCACCGCTGAAATATTCTAAATCAACAAAAATTCTAAAAAAAAAACAAGGATTCGCATTATAATTTAGTATTTTGATGAATAGCAGCGTAATATAGTTTTTTCAAGACTACGAGAATTTAACAGTTTTCTTTGTTCGCGAGAAGGTGAATTTTGAAACATATAAAAAAAAGTTTCCATTCTTTCAGAGAGATTTATACTTATCACATCGGATATTCATAAGTGGGGATCATGCAGGATGATGCCACTGGTCGGCGGGTTTTCTCGGGAATATCCCGTTTCCCCCCACCCTTACATTCCGGCGCTGCTCCATCCTCACCTCATTTCACCATAATCGAAACTCAAGATCTCGTGGTTAAGAGCCGCCCAAATCTCTCACTCACCCCACGCTCTTTAAAAATAAGTAATACTGAACGTGTGTGATTACCAGAAAGCCATGATTGGTTCCACTAACGTGAAGAGGTGTCCACTTCTCTAGGATCAGTGTGTGTTCCTGACTTCCAACCTGGTTCTCGCAGCACGCGTCTCTTGGCCTTTGATGGACACTCTCCCTTCCGCGCACACATTGCCGTCCTGTTTACTTACCCCACCACTTCCACCCCTTGTAAACCTTCTCAGGAGTCGACGAAACCTCCCCTTCAGACTTCCCCCCCC
>NQII01002311.1:225335-289158 GCA_002778355.1 Clitarchus hookeri
CCCCCCCCTAGTACGTTTCCCACCTCCTATCCACTCGCGTTTGTCGCTTTGCCTGCTGTAGTTTTCTCGCTTGTCACTCCGTGTTACTTCACACACGCGTCACATTTCCGTTAGTGCGAGAAAGACTTTTAGCGACTGGGAAATTTAGCGAATTCATTTTAGGACAAGCTAGATTTCAAACACTCGTGCATTTATGTTATTCTCGCCACTGGATCACAGTTTATTAGTAGGGATACCCGAATTTTGCAAAAAAATATTTCACGACTATCTGTATTTAAAAACACATTAGCACAGCTATATTTTCGTTATTGGATTATTTTAATGGTTGCCAGTCTTAATTGTCTGTCCGCTAATCACATGCGTTCAGTATCGGAATAGCCCTTTTCTGATTGGCCATAATTTCTTCACACAGAGCGAATAAAAAAAAAACTCTGCAGGTGTGCACGTAGAGTATTGAAATCTAGCATGTGTAAAAATCTTTCCGCGGAAGTCAGGTGTCGCTATATATTAGACAGGCTCATGTGAACTCTGACTCAACAACAGACCTGTCAGGAAACAAGGACGGGGTACAGTGCTACCTGCTCTCAGCTAGAGCTGGTTACACGCTGGGGCAGCAGCCTATTAACAGGAATATGAGGCTCGAAAATACTGTTGCAATTTTTCAAAAGTCAGTGGGCTGAACCAGGTTCGTTAAGGGATGGAGGTATTAACTAAATAAAAGAGTTAATTATAATTTTCTAATTTTATTTACAACTGCAAACAAAATTCTCTCGACTCAACATCTCACAATAAATTGATATCACTTGCTGTTTACAATTAATGACTTCAACCAATACAATATATTACCGCAAATAAATAAACATGAATAAATAATTTAAAAAAGTCCCAATAGACAGTGTAACCGGATTAAATTATTTTACAAATTATATGCACATATTTGACAGTTCCAATATTTACAATAAAGTTCGTTTCACATGCTATTCAGTCCCACCTCAGTTCAGTCCAGGTCCCACCAGTCCGCAATGTTCTAGAGTTCTTCGAGCGCCCTCACGCACAGTATCCTTCACTCGTCGGGTTCCACGCCTCCTCATCCATTCACACCGCAAACACCTCGCCCGCCATCGCCTCACAATCTCCCGGCGTCGTCCATCCTCTGCACGTCGCTCGATTACCGCTCTAGATAAAAGGCTTCTACCAAGACTGCCGACAGTCCTACTGTGGCTTCTATGTATCGTGTCGTAGGCCATCACCCGTAAATTCCTCTAAATCCCGCGTTGCACTGAGGGTCCTAATTCCCGGAATATTCTTGCGCATCCTCTACACTTGTCGGCTTCTCCAGCAGGGGAGGGGGGTATGTGACGACAGCTACGTCCCCGCTGTCAGTAATTCCCCCGGCTCTCCATGGGAGGGTGAGGGGAGTTATGGCGACGAGGTAGCGAGCGGGTCTGCCTGGGTGGAGGGGATGGTCAAGGGGGTTCAACCCCCCCCCCCACTAGAGACTGAACTTGCATAACTCGAGCTTGCGGCCGGTGCGAGCGGCAACGCATAAAAATACTTAGGATCGTGGAGTATAGCATACAACTTGTTTAATACGGGAAATTTCCGTGTCTTTACCAATCACTGATACCCTCAAACCCGTGATTAAATAACTATTCAGTTGTGGTGTTAGCTTATTGCGATCCCAGTTCATGTAAAAAAATCCAAATATTGTTGAAGTTGTGTTCGAGGTTCTATATGTTTTGTAGTAGGAACGCAGTGCTCTCCTGTCGGTACCATAATTACAGTAGCAAGTACAATCACATACAGGGATACAGCAAACAGTTATATTTGTGTTACTACGTATGTCAGAAATATTTGCATGGTACCTACATGCCATCAGATGTCTAATTCTGTTTTAGCTGTTTAGATGGTTCCTCAAAACATTTTTTTTCTTAGTGGTGTGAAAAGTTTCATCAAAGGGACCAAAACGCATACAAACTCTTACGTGATTGCAACGCTTGAACTCAGAAATGAATGTTTGTGAGCGAGTGAAGAGATTTGGGTGGCTGTTAACATCGGGGTCTTGAGAGCCGATGAGGGTGAAGTGAGGTGAGTATGGAGCAGCGCCGGAATGCAAGGGCGGTGGAAACGGGAGATCCCCGACATAACCCGCCGACAAGCGGCATCGTTTTGCACGATCCCCAATTGCGAAAATCCGGGAGTAACCCGGCCGGGGATTGAACCCGGTTTGCCTC
This sequence comes from Clitarchus hookeri, assembly GCA_002778355.1. Taxonomy (NCBI): domain Eukaryota; kingdom Metazoa; phylum Arthropoda; class Insecta; order Phasmatodea; family Phasmatidae; genus Clitarchus; species Clitarchus hookeri. The sequence goes on from NQII01002311.1 coordinate 227,570, forward strand.
TGTGGGTGGCAATCAGGCTAACCACTAAGCCACTGTGGCCCCAATTAATGTGCAACCGAACGAATTGAAATGGGAATGGTAGGCTGCTTCACGAGGAATAGGTTTTTAAGTCCCGAAGGCCAACACACCCTCCATCCTCCCGCACTGCAACTGTACTCGGGTGAGTAAGACAGTGCACGGCACTTTCTCCTCTTGGTCTCTTCGGGCCATTCACTTTCTTCGAACTGTAACTCGGTATTATACCGGTTTTCTCATTAAAAACCTGTCCTCCTCGCCAATCTGAGGTATTCCGATATACTTTTTGTATTGCCTTTACCTGAATACCCCATTATGGGTCATCATAAATTCGCCTGTACCATTTATCGAATTCTTCGAGTCTTTTGCCAATTCGAGTGGCGAACCTATTCTACAGACTGTGTAAATCTTTGTTCACCATGACTTCTTCAATTCTCCAGTGAATGCCCATGTCTTGAACTTTCTCCTCAACTCAGTTCCTGATGTCCTCTGTCTTGAGACAGTCTGTTATGACGTGACGCATTGTGTCGTCAACTCCGCATACATCACATAGCGGAGATTGTTCGAGCCGGAAGCCACGCAACTTCGCCTTGAAATTTCCATTTCCTGTGTATAGTTGCATGCTGTAGTGGTTCACGTTGATCCACTTACAGCGCAATCTTGTTCTGACATCTGGCAACAGCTCATGTGTTTGCCTTCCCTTGTCTGAGTTTGTCCATCTTGTTTACCATTCTTCTAGAACTTCGTTCATTATTAGATCTTTATTCTACTTAGACATTCCTCCATCTCGCACTCTCTCTGCTACTAATCGTCTGTATCTAACCAGCAGATAAGCAGGAAGCACACCTGTCACCACTGAGAGCGACTCATTAGATAAAGTTTTATATGCACCTGTTACGGTCAGCAGTGCCGCTCTTTGAGCACTTATAATCTTCGTTTTATGCCATGAAAGGTCGGCTCTGTGGTGCCACATCACCGCACCATATGATATTATAGCTTCAAAGACCACCCTGTAGATTGTCCTCAAAGTACTTTAACTCAGGCCCCAGTTGGCGTAGCCTATTGTTCTTAACTTTTTGAAACACAACGACCGCCTTTCACGACACATACTCTTAATGCTTCAAGAAGTTCATCTTATCATCCATAATTACTCCAAGGTACCTGAATTCCTGCACATATTTCACTGAGCTCCCCCCAAAGTACACGGTTGGGTATCTCTTTAGCTTGCCTTTGACCAACATTATCTTAGTCTTCTCTATTGAGAAGTTCAATTTAACAGTTTTAGACCATCTTCAGGTCTTATCCATAATTTCCATGGATTTGGTCTCCAATTACTTCCTGGAATTACAAGAGACCAAAATCAGGCCATCATCAGTGTACCAATAAACCGTGCACCCAGGCGGGAGACCCAACTCCAAAAGTCCGTCGAATAGGATGTTCCATAAAATCGGTTCTAGAACCGATCCCTGGGGGCATCCCTTCGTTAGTGTCTTCCTGGTTTGAGACATCTTGGAAGAGTATATACTCCATCTGTCTGTGAAGAATCTTTGAATGACCCTGTAAATATTGGCCAGGCATTTCTTCTCTCTAAGTCTATACATTACTTCCGGCCACCAGGCATTATCGAATGCTCCAGATATGTCCAGGAATATTGCCATCATGTACTTGGTTGAGGTTCCTCTGATCTTCTCCATCACATCGTGAAGGGCGAAGTCAGTTCTTGTACCTCTCCTGAAACCATTCTGGTGTTAGTTTAGCGTTCCCTTTGCCTCAAGTGCCATTATCAATATTCGATTGATTAGTTTTTTTATACACTTTGTCCAGTACCGGAAGCAATGTTCATGGTCTATATGACTTTGAGTCATCCAATTTCTTATTGTTGCCTTTGTGCAGAATTTTCAGGCATCCCAGCTTCCAAGGGGAGGGGAAAGCACTAGTTCGGAGACAGCCATTGTAAATCACCAGAAGAATCTCCTTTATTCGAGAGTAGCACCTTTTCAAGATCTCTGTTGTGATGCCATCGAGACCTGGTGCCTTCCCAGTCTTCATTTTATAGACGACTGATGTCAGCTCCTCCATGTCAAATTCAGTGCCATCTTTTTCTTTCGGAACTGTATTCATAGACTGTCTCTTTGCTGTGTGCTCCTCCTCCTCCCTGGAGTTATCCGGCAGGAGCGCGTGGAGCAGAAATTCCATGGATCTTTCTCGATTTGTTATACTATTCTCATTTATTCTCATACATGGCGGTGGTATGGCTCTTTTGACTTTGTTTGCCACCAATTTATAAACAATGCCAAATGGATCTTCGTTACCGGCTCGTGTAACAAAGTCCTCCAATAATTTTGTCTTTTTACACCGGACTCTGCCAAAGTAAGCTTGCTTCATCGCTTTATATGTCCTGGAAAATTGTTCCCTTTCTTCTCCTCTGAGCTTGTGAAGTTTCCTTCTCTCGCTTCTCAGTGCCCTCCTTTCAAAGTCCAATTCTCTATCCCACCAGGATAGGTTGGGAAGTCCTGGAGAAGTCATGCGTAAGTTTCCTTCACGTTTATCTTGAATGATTTTAGTCAGTGACTTGACACGATCTTCCAGGTATTGATTTCCATTAAATGTCCGCAGCTTACCTAGCAGAGCCCGGTCAAAGGCCGCCCAATCTGCCATTTTGTGTACATATCGTACTTCTCTCTCAATTTTTGGGGGCTCATGCCCCTCAACACCATGTACTTCAAAAATGATCAACCTGTGATCACTGGAACTTTCTTCCACTACTGTCCAGTGTTTAATACTGGGGCGTGACTTTCTGTTTACCACTGTTATATCCAGGTATGATTGTGAGTCACAGGCCTGCAAGACGTATGTTGGGAGCTCTCCTTCGACATTCGCCACATCCATGTCATTTACTAGGAGAAATTGGGTCACCAGGTCTCCTGCCACAGTTCTGATTTCGCATTAACATCTGCGCACATTATCAGAGGCTTGTCTCTCAATGTATCAGCTATTATCTCCCACTGATCCAAGTGCACCTGTGTATCATCCCCGAACTGAAAGTATGAAGATACTAACCAAGCATTCAGTATTTCCTTTGGTTACTTGAACACAAACATGATGCGTATTGGATACGCTGGACATGAGTGTTATATCCACACTTTTGCTAGCCCCCAGCACCCCAGCCCGAGGACGAACACCCATGGTAAACACATCGCCCCGCAGACCCACAACATCATTAAACGAGACGTATGGTTCCTGGAACATAATCATATGAAGTTTCTGCTCCACCACAATCCTGTTTAGATCTGCAGCGACCGCTGCTGACCACTGCATGTTTAACTGACCACATCTCAATATTCCATTACAGTCCATAGAAGAGTGGTGCCCAACTATAATAAGGACAGCGCCTACTTTACTTACCTCGTGGAAGATGGTTGCTTCGTTGCACACAGTGCTCTTGTACCGTGCGCCGTGTTTGAAACATATTCCGTGAAGTATTGAAGACCGATGATGATACATTTCAAAACTTGCTGGTTTTAATATTGCAAATATCGATCTGTAAATATGTCGTTGATCACTTAACATTACACGCATTCATTTTTCGTTCCAAGTATTGCAAAAGAGGAGATTATTGGTCTGAAAAGTACCCACGAATTCCTTGTAATAACTTACTCTCTCAAACGTATGAACAGATTTTCCATCGGTCTATGACACCGACAGAAACCAATAACAACATTTTGGTGAGCAAGCAGCAACCAATAGGAGTTACTAATATACTTGGGATAGTATGTTAACGTGTTACTATCGATAATAAAACCAAGCAAGCTGGTAATACCCATTAAAAACCCGATATATTAATAATATAAATGTTCTTATCGTCAATATAGTATATATTTCATACCGTGATTTTTTTTAACCAGTTCGGTTACACGTCAATTTACGAGCTCAAGTGCCGCAATCATGTAATTTTTTTGGTACGTGCTGTACTTGTGTTCAACAGTTATCTTGCAGCCAGTGAGCAACTTGATGACGTTGGCGTCGACCATCCACGTCAAATAGGTGCAGCAAAATCCCACAAATAATATTACGTGTTTCTCGCGAAAGGTTTCCAGGACTGGTCGTACTCCAAAACACGTTAGTTCAGAACCAGTATCGCGGTTTGGATGGTTTCAACCCGCGCGCTTCTCAAGTCTCCGCCAGCCAATCACAGACGTTCAGTGTCAGCGTAACTTCAATCAGATTGGCCCCAGTCGAGTAGAAAATGTCTTATCGCACAGACACACCGCCAACGGTCTACGTAAACTCGCAAGCTTGCACGTAACAAGGTGAATGAAGCCTAGATTGAGCATTACTGTGTACAGGATTGCTCATAAGCAGCCTTCATCTGCAACGCTTCCACAATCGCCAGCAAGGAGACTGAACTGGTTAATATCTCTACACCGTGATATTTTTAATGTTGCTAATATTACTAATATTGCTACATCGTTAATATGACTAATGTCGCAAATCTACAAAAATTTAGATGCATTAATTTATATTTCTGACAATATTGCAGTTGCGAAAATTTAAATATTAGGATTATGATCGAAATACCACGATGTCGAAAGCCCTACAAATCCTATTTAAACCAGCTTGTTTTCACGTTGTTTTTCATTGTGGTTACACGAAAATGCGGTTTTTTTTCTATCGCCTAGCGATTTAAGCGGTGGCCAATACCTAGCAGCATTACAAACAATACAAATAATACACATCCGTTTATTATACATGTATGTGTATATATTTCATATGTAGAACAACTCACGATAATGCTATAATAGTATAGTACTCTCACAGGTGAGTCAGACACGAAGTGCAAATTGCGGTATAAAAATTAATATGCTTGCTACACTGAAATTTTTTTATATATTTCCTTTCTATTCTCAGACTTCCATTAAACAAACCACAATTATAGAAACCGAAGATATCCTGAAAGCATCTACATATTTGCAACGAGAAACGAGCCAAATAGAGAATTGGATAAAAATGTCGATCCATTCTTGCTGGAAGCTTTGCCTTGCTCGGTTTGCGGGCTGAACATCTTGCCGAGGCGACACCAGAGCGTAGGAATGGCACCTTGTAGCAGGCGAACCCCATTCTCTCGGAAAGGGTTTCTCTCTCATTTTATTTCGAAACTCCCTAGCTGAGATACGCTCTAGCGATTTTCTGTTTTTAATTGCCGCGAGTTTTGGAAAACTACCCGAGAATCACAGACTATCACTGCAGGAGTAAACCAGTTCTGACTGGCTTAACCAAACACCACAGAGTCTTATGAAGCTGACACGCGCCTCTGCCCAAAGGAAAAGTGCAATCGTGCGCTTATTACATTTGATGCCTTGCCTGCATGTAACTATTCTTGTGAAAATCGGGTGTCCCTACATATAGATTAGTTAAATTAATTTGGAACCAACTTGATATGCCAACAGCACGTGTTACTTTCAATAAATGTTGAAGTAACAAATATATATATAATATATGCATATATACAATACATAGTATATATACACTACATATATATTCAGAAATTGTAAATGACGGTTTAATTATAATTTTAAAAACCCTCACATTAGCAAGTTAAATAATTTGTGTGAATTGTTTATGTTAGTGTTATTTAATACTATTATATAAATATTGGCCTACGTGGTTTATGTTAAATTATCACTTAAAAATATTAATTGTTTTAAAGTAGGATTAATTTGTTTGACATCAAATATTATACACCAGTAGCTATATATACCCTCAGTTTCTTCATAAACCAAAATACATTAAGCAACGTTATTTATTTAATAATTTAATCCTGTCAATTAAACTTTTCTGCTATCAACATTATCCGCTATAAAGGCAGTTAGTCTCAACTGAAAAATTATGCTAAAATAATATGTTTCAAAAAGCTTTCAACATCATCCCGCCACTTATGACATACAATTAGCCTGATATTATGAAAGAAGAATTGAAATAAGATGTTATATTGATATACGTTACTTATGTTAGAAATGGTGGTCATATGGTGGTGTGAGCACCATATTTCTACGAAAGTTACACTGCTTTAAAACAATATATGTATCCTGAAGTACCTATTCTCCTCACTGAATTTACAAATACCACAATATTTAAAAGCTTATGTCAACAAAAATAGATTTGTGTAAAGTTGTCTAACGAGTTAAGACAAAGAGAAACGTGACCGACTTAAATTATCTTCTTAAAATAAGTTAATATTCTTTTGGGAATAGTATACAAAGGAAATAAAAAACGCTAGACTATTCAAAATAGCCCGGATTTAAAGAAGTGTATAAATACGTTTTTCCCGTTACCTCGGCAACGAATACTCTCCTTATTGAATGACCATATAAACTGTAAATAGAGTAAAATAATTAACAACCCTCGTAGCTAGATCTTACGTACCTCAAATATATTTTGAAAACGTTTAGTGTAGTTTTCGTGAGACGATAATTGATTGTCTTCGTTTTGTAAACCAAAATCTAACGGCCAGGTTAATAGTACGTTCTAGATGATTAATTCACAATCAGCGAGTGTGGGTTGATGTTATTTTCACAGCGACTGTCTTTATTAACTCCTTAACATGTTGCAGAATAGATAAGCCCATGATCGTCGCTGTGGAAGGTCAGAAGCTGGCTCCAACACGGACAACACATTTCCCTGCGGATAATGCTATTGGCTGCTGCTTACACATCAACTGTTGTTATTGGCTGTTCCTTGTGCTACGGTCCTACTGAAACACACTCCATTTACTCCAGAGTGTTAGTTGCAATAACAAATTCTTGAGTACATTCCGTACCATAAATTTCATCTTGTGCAGCTCCCGAAATGAAAAAAAAATGTATATGTGCGTTAAGAGTTTAAAGAACGCGGTTGTTGTTGTCTTACGACAAACGCCACAAAACTCATTTAAATTCGGGCGGCATAATATTACGGCCGCGGTACTCAAAGTGTTAAGTAGGCCATACCGCAATCACAGTTGAAGACGCTGGTTATTAGCAACAGGCTGTGTATTGTAATTGGAGTGGAGAATTTGAGATTCAATGGGGCTCTCTCAGCTTGATTGTATTCCTCGCCGCGTGAGTTAGTGACCGAAGAGCGGTCCCTCGATGTAATCGAAACTGATGGAAATGCGACTCGTCGAGGTCATCTTCTTCAATTGGTTTTGACCCTTTGAGGACGCCACACATTGACTGGCACTGAAGACGAGGTTGAAGTGAGCTGTCTATATTCTCCACTACAGCAGTATCAGCTGCGTTGGTATCTGTATTTCCATTCTTGTTATTGCTGGCTACATAGGAAAAGACTACTGCACTCTGCGGTGGTTTTCATTGGCCGGACGTCGGCCAATGAAATCGCGCGTTGACCGAGTACTAATTAAGTCTTAATATGTCACGACAGATGTAACACGTTGGTTTACAATGAATCGTGTTCATTTGAGAAATTATTAAAAACAACAATTTTATATATACGAACTGAAATGTTAACAAGTTGTAATCTTTCACGTAGATTCCGATAAAGTCCACCGCAACAATAAAACTACAACATAATAAGTTTTTTCCTTCATAAGCAAAGTGATTACCATTCAAAATAACCTCGTAGTATATGCGTGTAAACTCTTTACGGGGTTAACACTTTAAGTGCGGTATAAATTTACTGAAATACAAGCTTGACCGTCAGTTCTGTTGATCTCTGTATGCCCATTTACAACCCTTCTATTGGTTCGCACTTCACCGGAAATGCTTGCTCTACTGTACAACGTTCATTATTGGCCCTCTCTCTCTGCCAATGTAATGCCTAGTTGAAAGAATCCAAATCAGATGTTATTTCTTACCTGTAATAATGAACAATCCATCGTGTTCATTTGCGTAATGTACTGCTGTTTTCTTTGTTGACGCAATACTACATAGCAGAGGACGTTATAAAAACTGCAGACGAAGTGATATTTCTCTGCTCGTGTCTTCAAAGAACGAGTCTGTTGTAATGTTACGACCAACTATATACTACTCGGTTAAATTCAGATGACGTAACATTACGAAGGCAGTGTTTATACAACGTCAAATGCTATAATAACATATATTATTTGACTTTTTTTTTCCAAATGAGAGGGCTTTCAAAAGTACTCACTTTACCGTGGATAGTCTATACTACATACATTTTACTTTTTATGTCCTGGACACGTAATAAAAAAAACCTGTCGGGATTAAACAGCAGCGGGAGCGTTAACAAGAGCAGTAAAAAGTAACACATGACGACTGGAAATGAGTTCTCTCCAGTTGTTCGAGACTGCAGCAATTCGCACCGCGGGCTGCAGTGGTATCGGCGTTGCTGGTCGACGTAATCAGCTGCTCGCAGTGAGAGCACAATCAGACACAGGCCCTCAGGGGAGGAGGACGAACGACGTCGTAACAAGCAGAAACAAAGACGTCGTATTGCTAAACCCTCCCTCCAAACCTCTCACGCGAGGATACATGGAGCGAAAAATTGCTCGTCGGATCTCGCAGCTGACTGCTGGCAGTAGCACTAGCGCGAAGCGAGTTTCGTGTGTTTGTACAGCTGTCTTTCCTACTGAGGACCGAGACACACCGGCCGGAGGAAATATCCAACACAAAACCTCGTATATTCTAACTGCAGTACATTCAAACTTTTTGAATCAAAACTGTGTTCGGCTGTTTCACAAATGTGCTATAAGTAGATAGATTATGCCGATCCGAGGACAATGGCTGGGGGCCATGGCTCCTTGGCACGGCTGCAATCTTGTATGGTGTCACAGATGCCATCTCTAATTACACCACAGCTATCGTCTTGTTTCCGTCAACCATCTTGTTTCTGTCTGCCATCTTGTTTCCGTCTGTTATCTTGTTTCCAGTAGCTATTTTGTTTTCGTAGCCATTTTTTTCGTCAGCCATCTTGTTTCTGCCATCCACCATCTTGATAAGTGTGGCCAGCAGCCATGATGGTCGGTGCAGTCCACCATCTTGGTAGGTGTCTGCTGTAGTTCTCTCGTCTGCTAGAGTGCACCACTAATCCCTGTAACATTGTTTATTGCTGCTAGAGTGTGCCACCCTATTACTCATCTTCTTTCGACCCCACCATTGTGTTCCCAATTGTCTTTTGTTTACATTGGCTGTTGCTAGGGGGTGCGCCAGTCGTTCGACCATCATATTTGTTTATGGAGATGGTAGCTAGAATGCGCTGGAGTCGCTCTCGCTCTGCGAAAATTAAATAAAGAGCAGCACCCCTAGTGGACAAGTCTAGAACCAACATAGCGACCGGGCTATAGTGACACCAACACACCCTAGCTGCCATCTCCATAAAATAATATGATAGTCGAACGACTTATGCTCCCCTAGCAACAGTCGATGTAAACAAAAGACAAGTGGAAACAAGATGGTGGGGTCGAACGAAGATGAGTAATAGGGTGGCACACTCTAGCAGCAATTAACAATATTACAGGGATTGGTGGTGTACTCTGGCAGATGACGAGAGAACTACAGTAGATGCCTACCAAGATGTTGGACTTCACCAACCAACATGGCTGCCGGCCGCACCTACCAAAATGGCAGATTGCAGAATCAAGATGGTTGGCGAAAAAAACGCGAGCGGAAACAAAATTGTGGCGGGAAACAAGATGGTGGGGGCTGTGACATTATCCAAGATGGCAGCCGAGCCAAGGAGCCGCAGCTGCCAGCCCTTGTAATCGGATCGGCATAATATATCTACTGTTATGTTGGAATGGAGTGAATATATTTGAGCTGTTCTTAACGTCGTGCTCTTCAGAGCCGCTGAGGGTGAAGCGAGGTGAGTATGGAGCAGCACCGGAATGAAGGAGAGGGGGAAACAGGAGATCCCCGAGAAAACCCGTCGACCAGCGGCCTCGTCCTGCACGATCCCCACATGCGGGAGCAACCCCGCCGGGAACCGAACCCCGTTTAACTAAATGGGTGGAGAATGGTCTGACAACTACACCACCGCGGCCCATGTGACTGCAATAGTTAGGGGAACCCGATTTTCACAAAAAGAGGCCCTGCGTAGTTGTACTTTCCAACAAGTTAGCCAGATCTGCTTTCACGATTAGATTGCTTTAATCGTTGCACATCTTAGGCGCCTGTTCACGAATCACAGACGTTCAGTACAGGAGTGACATATTTCTGACTGTCTTAGACAAATACCGCAATGTTTTCTCTTGAAGACACGTGGAAAGTAAGCGAAGGGAAATTGCCTGTTGTGGAAATAAGACATATTATCGATACAGATTTATCTCTACGAGAAAATCCAATAATTATAACTAAATTATTTGAAGAAATATTATAGGTACTTGTTTTATACGTAATACTGGTAATACTGGTAATAAGGAAATCAAATTACTGGGCAGATTGCAAACTGGGTGGGGCGAAATATGATACATTTTTCGGCACTCTTTCTTGAAGAATAACTTTCTATCTATAGACTATGGGTAAACTCCTCTCAGTGTACACAATAGTAGTTCAGCGGAATAATATAAAACGTTTTTATTGTTTAACAAACAATTTTTTGGTAATGTGGAAAATATTTACAATTTCAGTTAAGTTTTACTTCGAAAATAAAAAGAAGAGATAGGAACGCTAAATTATGTGACGAAATCTGATTTCGTAACTTCAAGTAACAATTACGTGTTTCGTACTCATGATGCTAATCTGAGACGCCAATAGGGAGACTTTTCAAACTGCAAGTTTTGTTAGTCTGAAAATCACGTAGCTTGTATATGTTTTGTGATCAATTATATAGATGATTTTTTTATTGCAGCTCATTAATGAAGGCTTTACAGTGGGTTTTAAAATCTCCACTAATTGCCAATTATCACAGAATGTTTATTCGTTTTTGTTGTACAATTTTTTCTCTGAAATTCCAATTTGTTACTTTCTTTATGTACTCGCACGCGAGGGCATGTGTGTGTGAATTATCGTTAACTAAGCTTGCTTCCGGCAGGCATCTCCTGCAATTATTTTTTTTCCCCCCGCCGAGTAAAATAATAGAACGCAAATTTGTTTTGAGATTTTTGCCATGGGGCGTAGTTTAGTTAAACATGTTATGGTCGAATAATAATTGCGAGAACGTGAGACCAGCAATTATGTGATGGGGAGGAGGGGGATTTGTGTTGTCGAACACGATAATCGATACACGAGCACATCTTCATTATCGCGCAGAGCCGCATCTGTAACGGCTGAACCGGGGTCGTATCGCGCGTGCGTCTTGGGAGTTGGTCGGCTCGTACCAGCAACGCATGGCCACAGAGTAGATGAACGCACAGATACAAAATGGCGAGGTGGTTACCTTTGTATGCGCGTATCCATCCTTTTATTAGCAGCGCGTGACACTGTTAACGAGACGTCTGGTTGGTTACTGCGTCATGCGTTGAGTTTCTTATTGGCTGGGATGCTGGCTGGAGATCAAGTTACCGGGCCCTGATTGGCGGACAGCGTTCCGACAAGTTTCTGGCAGGTAACGCCATTTTGGGAGCGCGTGTGCGGCTGGAGTCCGTGGAATAAGCGGACTGTTTCCCCCTCTCTGTTCTTAAAGAACGAGGCGGTGGTGTAGTGGTGAGACTACTCACCTCCCACCTAGGCGAACCGGGTTCGATTCTTGGCACTGCCACGTCCAGATTTTCGCACGCGGGAATTGTCCTGGACGATGCCGTTGGTCGGCGAGTTTTCTCGGGGATCCCGCCCTTGCGTCCCGGCGCCGGTCCATACCTCGCTTCACCCTCATCGGCTCTCAAGTCCTCGATGTAAGAGCAACCCAGATCTCTCCACAACCACTTCTTACGTAACTCTATGTTTATAGTAAACTTGAATTCTATCGTACCAACTTGTTAAAATACAACTCTAGCTTTACAGATTTCACAAGAAAGTGTTGTAAAATTTGCCCTAATTTACTGCTGGTGTTACAGAAATAATTTTAGCAACTAGTTTGAAAAGAAAATTGTAAGTACACATTATTTTTTTACAGCGTAGCGTTTGGAAGAGATCGGAAAATTTGGAGACTGATCATATCCACGTATATAACAATTTCTGAATTACGACTCTTTACATTATAATATAAATTAATTAATTTTCTCATTAAAATGATAAGGAATTAGTTAGCGCGGCTGCTGCAGTAAAACAAGAATATAATACCCGACTGTATGTTTTATTCCAGGATACTTAAGTGTAACAGTTACTACGGTAGCGCCGCTGTAACTTAGGACTTGGGAGCTCTGCCAATGTCGGGCCACCTCCCCGGGGAAGGAAACAATTGGATGACGGTGGTACGGCAGGTGGGAGGGAGTGCCTGCAGCTACCTGTGGTTGGTGCATTGCGAGTCGTTCTGTCTCTCTCTTTCACTTGGGTAGGCGGAGCCAAGACCGTTCTTAGGCCGGCGCGACTGCTAGTTACTTCGATGGAAAATTATATCATTAAAAGTGATAAACCCTTATTTTGGTTTAAATTAATTTAAGCAAGGATATTTTTAATATTTTTTTTTAGGTCGAAAATAACTACAGTTGTTACTTCTTATTTGAGGTAAACTATCGTATTTTAACTCAGTAAACAATTTTTGAATGCAAAACACTTGTTATATTTAAATATAATTATTTAGCTCAATCGAGATGTTTTTGAGTTAATTTCTGACGAATTAAAAAACTACAGTAATTAAGATGACTTATTAATGAAAATGGGGATTTCTATCAAATATTTATACGGTAGCTCAAAGGAAAAGTAAAGAATGGGAGTCCTGGAAGACAGCTGTTTCCAAATATATAGAATTTGAACCACCTGAGTGCAACAACTTCCGGGCGTTATCATGTCTTACGATACAAAATCGCGCCAGATAGGANTAATTAAGATGACTTATTAATGAAAATGGGGATTTCTATCAAATATTTATACGGTAGCTCAAAGGAAAAGTAAAGAATGGGAGTCCTGGAAGACAGCTGTTTCCAAATACATAGAATTTGAACCACCTGAGTGCAACAACTTCCGGGCGTTATCATGTCTTACGATACAAAATCGCGCCAGATAGGNATAGAATTTGAACCACCTGAGTGCAACAACTTCCGGGCGTTATCATGTCTTACGATACAAAATCGCGCCAGATAGGAATTACTATTCTTGGCGATGGCTGCGCATGTAGAGTATTCCGTAACATATTTGAAGGAAAACCAACAAAATGCAGCTTCGTATTCATCACAAAGAAACAATTTGAGAACACGTATAGTCTGTTCGCGGTGACGTCTCACTTACTGGAACAAACCTTTGAAAAATCACCCCGTGCATGTTATGTTTGCTCGTTTCCTAAATATGTCAGGAATTACAACCGGTTTTAATCTTCTGTACTGATAAAAGTTTCTTACTTTGGGTACAATTGAACTTTATCTTATATCAAAACTACCAATTATAATATTTTATACATAATTAATATTAATCAAAGTAGGGAGAAAATACGTGTGTTGGCAATGCCTAATAATAAATAATTCTCACGCAAAATATTACTAAACTGGGTGCGCATGGGAGCGTTACGTTATCTCATTAAAGGGATTTGTTTTGCATGAGGCGGAGGAATTGGCTGAAAGCAAAACTTCAGCAGGGCTTCATAAAAGTTGTAAGTGACCGTGAATGGGTTAGTGATAGTATATTTAATATACTTCATCAAAGATAAAGCTAGACAGTCTGTCTGTCACAAACATTACAGAAATATGTAAAATGGAATATCGTGTCTGACTAATGAGTGATCGAGAGGAAATGTTTACCATGGCCAAACCCGACGCGGTCGTCATTTATTAAAACAAAAAAAAAAACCAAAAACATAACATTGTAAATAGAGGCACAATGAGACAGATTTCAAGTACANAAAAAAAAAAAAAAAAAAAAAAAAAATCGAATGCACGGGACTTCGTGCCACGGAGGCAACATTGGTTTTTCCAATGGCGCATTATTAATCAGCACGTTTTAATTATTTAAAGAGTCACCGTGATAACCGCTGTTTTAAAATAATTTATGTAATTACTTCCAAACAAAATGCCTAGCAGGTAGGAAGCACTCTTCGTTGACCACGTGGTGTGAGTGTCAACACCGCCGTCATACATTTATTGCACGTAATACGTGGACTGCGAAAACAGCCGGGCGCGAAATATAAGTATGTGGCCATGCAGTTTTCATTTAAATACGCATATGTACATTTGGGGATCCACCACCTGCAATGGCTTTGTTTGCAATTCCCCAGACAGTGACATTAGTCATCGGCAAGTCGTCGAAATATGAAACTTAAGAACAAAACCTTTACGATGAAATCTTTCTTGTTGCATTGTTATTTGTTCTTGGGGTGCAGTTAATGATATTATTTTTTCTTGGGTGACAAATCATTTTAAACAAAAGTTTAATATCTACATGTAATAGAAACGAGTTTTTGTAATTGAAGTGTTACACACACACACACACACACACACATATATATATATATATATATATATAATGTAGCCAGTGAAATATATCCACGTATCAGAAAGACTACAGCCAGGATTCAAAATCTCAGACTAAAAACGATTTGCTTTAGGCCTTTTCCTTTAACGCCGCAAGGACTATTTCCCTACTTACTCTATTTGAGGACGAATAGTTTTTATTTTTGAGCATGTATTGCTGCACCTTACATTCATACGGAAACAGGTCACACATGGCATTGAACGGAGAAAAGATGCCTACTATGCCAACACCAAAACGTTTACATTTCTTACGCTACTCCCCACTTGTGGGTCCTAGGGTCCTCAGTTAATGTTCAATGGCACAGACTATAGGTTGCCTTGAAGGTTGAGGGTATATAAAACAAATACTTCATCACGTTTTGGGTTTTAACATGTTTATTTGCCGGGAATTTATATATACTTTCCCGGCACCTCGTGCCGAGAATTTACGCATACGTTTCGACCCTGCGAATTCTTGGCCTGAAGGGCTGATTACAGTGTTCAGGCTATGTTTCCGACGTTGTGGGGGCTTNTTACAGTGTTCAGGCTATGTTTCCGACGTTGTGGGGGCTTTAGGTGACAGGACACGTCCCTGAGTGACGACGTTGTTACTTAACTGTACTTGTTGCGGGGTAGTGGTTCCGGCAGTTGATGAGATCTGGTGAGTTGGGTGGCCCCTGTTACAGGCCCTCGGACTGGCTGTGGTTGGCTTGTTGCACTCAGCTGGCTTCCTCTCGACACGGCGCTTCTCGTTGAAGCTCCCCACTCGCTCCCGTTCGCGGCGTAGGGTTGTATTGACTGGTTACCTCCCTCCCATGCCCCGGCGAGGTGACCCTTGGCGGGCCCCCACCCCGGCTCTCAGCGCGGGGATACACTGGACTAATCCCACTCGCTCGACATAGTGCTCCTCGTTGGAGCTCACCACTCGACTCCGCCTTATCGGTGTGTAATTGTAACAGATGAATGGTGACTTGTGACTGACTGACTTGCCTGACTCGAGTCCCGGCGTTGTTTTATGCTACTCATCCAATGTAACTCTGGTAATGGCTTAACTGATTCTGCCAGGCCCGAACCCCAGCGTCGGCTGACCGAATCACTCTCTCGGCGCGGATATATGACTGACTCCTTAATGCTGTGATTCTCCTGACTACCTGGGCATCCTGGTGTGGCGGTACCGAATGCCGTGTCACCCGCCGCTCGTCGCTCTGACTGTCTCTGCGAACTGACGTGGCCGGGGGTCCGATCTCCCCGGCCTCGGTAAACTATTGCACTGACTTCCTCTCTCGGCGCGATTCTAACTGAATGGTTGACGTAACTGATCGTCCCAGCGCGGAGTATCGCAGCTTCCGACTGCCCTGATATGACTGACTCCGATTCAGCGATGTCCTTCAACTGATCTGATACCCCACCCTCCCCGCAAAGAGGCTTATATTGTCTCTTGGTTCCCTCTCTAAAATTGTACAAGCGCCTTCCCTTGTTGGGGGGAGGGAGGAGTGGAGGAGGGCGCAGTACAAAAATACTTCATACATGCACCCTGGTTCTTGTTGATTGAGGGGGGTGGGGTGACCTGCCCTCAAAAACTTACAGTATCAGCTCTCCTTCCACGGCGCGTGTCCAAGTTGCCCCGCGGTTTGCAAAAAGAGGGGTGGAGAGGAGTGCTCCTGGCACCACTTCCAAGCTTGTCAGCCATTTTCTCGGTGCCTATCACCCTTCAGCACATGTATTAATGTCTCTCGTGGCGGAAATCGCTAGCAATCTCGTCATTCTTCGGCGTGTACAAATTTCACGGGGCTTGCTAGGGGGTGGGGGAGAGTGGTCCCACGCTGCAGCGACACGTGTAACTGAGTATCCGTCCTCTTGGTTGACCTGTCTTGGCTGTCCACGTGACACGCGACGCGTGTCAACTTGTAGGCGCTCGCAGGGAGGATAAAATCGCGGGAGGTGTCAGCGAGGTTTCTACATCCAATATGTGTAACACGTCATTTCGTTATGATACATTTGGTTAATAACATCAAACTAAAGACTTTTCAAACAACTTGTAGTTTAACCGTTTAAAAGATATGTAAGTATAACACAGTGGTCTTCAATATTTTTGATTAATGGGCCAAATGTTTAGTAGCTAATGTGTTGAGGGCCGCATTGTAGATCATAACTTTTACGTGTCACCACAACGTAAAAATTACTTTTTTCTCTCATGAATATTTGTATCTGTTAGATTTAAAGATAACCAACTAAATAACCAGAAATTATATAGTAGATAAGCATGCTTTAAACTAATATTTATTTTAGACCTCCCAACCAGTATTTTTCAATTTTTCAAAAAACACATTTGTGATTTTTAAGCAGTTATGGTACAGGGTTGTTACGGTTGTTTTAATGTATGTTGTTAAGATAAATATACTATATTCATAACAAAGCAACATTTACAGTGATGGAAGAACATAGATTTATTCATTTATGTTTGCAATCCACCAAGAACATGGCGACAAGAGTACCTAAGATTACAGAACAGAACAAATAAAAATGTCACCATTCCTCGGCTGAAGGCCATCACTGGTCGCTGTTATGAATTGGTCGAGGCATAACATTTTGTGGTTATGATATTAAAAATTAAAGAAGGCTAGAAAAAAAATGTTGCTATGTTTTAAGAGAAACGAGACTACGTTAATTTATAAAATTAAAAAGTCAAATGTTAAAATCGGTGCTTCCGCCTCCTTCCCTTGGAAACCTCATCCTACCCTTATATCTTCGGTAAGCGGAGACAGAGGGTCGACGTTGTTGTTGTGTGTGGTGTGTTGTGATGTCCGTGTTGAGTTGTGATGTCCGTGTTGAGTTGTGATGTCCGTGTTGAGTTGTGATGTCCATGTTGTGTCCGTGTTGTATTGGCGTCTATGTTGTGTTGCATTAGTTGGTGTTGGTGTTTGTGTGCAATTATTTATCACATATTTTTTTAGATTGTTTATTTGATATCAATATCATTTTAATGCTGTGTTTGACTTTTAAACTTTTTTTTTTGAGATACTGACGAAAAACTTTCAAGTGTCCAAGAAAATGCTAAAAACAATTTTTTAATAATTTTGATTTTTGCATTTTGATTTTGATAATTTTTTCTTTGTACATTATTATTAATCTATCTACTCCAAAACAACATTTTAATAATGTTAAAGATTATAGAGATGAAATATCCGCCACCTAGATCGCGAAGTCCAGCCGCACTGGCCAGCAAAATGGCGCCACTAGCAACTCGTTGGAACGTAACCTGCACTTGCCAGCCGACCGGGGATCTTTCGCAGCACGCTGTAGCCAATCAAACTTCCCCAGAGCCTCGCGCAGTTCATCAGAGAACAGATACGCCCACGTAAAAGGAACTGCTACGCCATTCCACCTCTGTGTAATGACCTACTCTGTGACACAGTGCGGGCCGATCTCGTTGGCTGCGCAAAACCAGACTCCCGGGTCCCAACATCAAACAGCTTTGTTGCCAACACTACTATCATAAACGACGTGGATTGCGCTAACAAGCTTGCATTACTGTCGGTGGCAGCAATTTTGAGCAATTATTATAAATATTGCTGTAAAAAGGCATTTAGCGGTGACGTTGTAAATAAACACTGTGTTGCATTTCATGTGTTATTTTTGTGTTTGTGCCTCAACGCGTCACTCCCGCCCATACATTCCTATACAATATTTGTTTGTTTTAGTGAGCTCTTCCACCCCTCAATGTTTGTCCCATGATTTTAGAATCATTCTGTATACATCCTCCAAACCAATATGTAATGCAGATTTATTAAATTCAAAGTAGAGAAAATATTTTATTCTTATAAAAGTGTTCGTCTTTTGAAAATTCAGATACAAACAAACACGTCCATCACTGTCGACCACGTGACTTTGACTGTTGGGTTGGTGTGGGGTAAGTAAGTTATGGGTACATGCGCAGAATACGAACAAGCGGTCTACCTCATCTATAGTCTACGATTAGAACTGCGCGGAGAAGAGCGAAGGCTGCGTGTTTCGCGCGAACAGTGTTGCCACACTTACGCCGCAGTCGGCTTCGACGACCGCACCCTTAACTGACAGCGCCCTTAAGTGTCCTCTCTAAGTTTCTCTATGCCGATTGAAAAAAAAATAACAACACCGTCTATCTACAAAGACACTGAAAAAGGATTATTCTACTCTTGTGCAAGATTTACAGCTTGTAGAGAGTGTACGCAAAAACACTTGGACAGAATAAACCAATTAGCCTATATTTCCATTGCTCTGGTATAGTAACGAGTAGAAGTCAGAAACGTACTATATTTTATTAACATCTCGTTGAGATGAACTAGCACTGCACGTTACGGTGTTCTACAAGACATTCATCATAGNTACTATATTTTATTAACATCTCGTTGAGATGAACTAGCACTGCACGTTACGGTGTTCTACAAGACATTCATCATAGAAGTTTAAAAGAACTGCTAAATTTTTATTCATTATTATGTATGATCCATATTCACGCTTGAACTCAAATGTTGCAGGATGTTATCAATTATTTTTTTGCAAGTGGTGGGTATGAAGTGCATAATGTATTGCATCAATTATGCTGCAATCATAAACGTGAACCCTGTTGAACTTCGTGTTCACTACGGTGGACGTGTCGCAGAGAAAGAAAACATATGACGAGAGCTCTACGCTGCTAGGATCATGGCTCGACGCAGTTAGTGTCTTCCCCGTGGGTCAGGCGATTGGTGGACATTTACACAGCTCTGCCTCATGAGTGATTCTCACAACGCCTCTCAAGCTCACTGCACGTATTTGAACGGTTGCGTGGTGAATCAAGTGTCGAAGCACAGCCCGAACAAAAATATCACTTTATTGCAACACTTGAAATTTTAAATGAATGCGGAACTAAACAAGTTAGAAAAAAATAACATAAAATATTTAATTCTAATTTTCGTTTGCGCATGCAAACTTACTGTCAGTCCCAAACAAGCTAGGAAGGGTTGTGGGTCTGCGTTATTTTCATAAGATGCACGCGTCGTTCAGAACTCCCTTCGGCACTTTTGCCGCGGCTGCCTTGTCGATCGCCGAGCGACTGAATTCTCACGACTAAGGCAGTCCGCGTGGAAAATAACGGGAGGAGGAGTACACTTAAATCTTGCTGGTGATGTCCCTGGACCTGTAAACAGACCTCTCCGTCTCTCTCGCTCTCGCTTGGGCGTGTGCTGGAGCCCTTAGCCACCGCACCCAGGGACCTGTTAGTTGGCGAGNTCTCTCTCGCTCTCGCTTGGGCGTGTGCTGGAGCCCTTAGCCACCGCACCCAGGGACCTGTTAGTTGGCGAGTCTCCAGTTCTCCAGCTGGAAGTGCTTCCAGCAGGCTGGCGCGACTGCCTGGAGCGGTGAAGGACACAGCAAGTATTTCACCCAGCAAGAACTGAGGCCCAGTGGGTTCTTAACGCACACTTCACATACTTGTCGATAGTCCACACTTGAATTTACGTCTTTGACCTCGACCTTTGAAAAATAAATGTACCAGTCCCTGGTTGAGTATACATTAATGAAAATGCAGGAGTTCTTACGTTTAAGCTGATAGCTATTATAAAAATAATAACACGATGTCCTAGTCTCACTAGAAGTGCAGTAATTGCAGTTTTGAACTTTTATTCACACAAGCGTAAGAATTGTAATAATAACATATTTAGGAACTATTTTGTAAAACATATTCAGTTTAATCTGATTCTTGCAACGTTGATGGCTACAGGTATTCACAGGACATTTAGTAAGCAGAAAAAAGAAAAAAAAACAACTCGAAGAAAAGTAGTTTGTAGGGAAGTCAACATATCAGATTTTTTTGCAGCTGCCACAAAATTATTTCTACTGCCCACAAAATTTTAATGGTGAACACTTCATAATTTCGTGTCCACCACTAGAAAATGTTGGCAATGTGAATACGAACAGGATAGTTGGTAGCTGCCGAAAACAATAATAATATTTTTATTTAGTGAAGGCATTTAAAATTTTTAAGTTATCCGTAAATAAACTGTTTTTTCATGCCTATGTGAGGAACTTTATAGTACTTATACGCGGACGATTTTTTAAAGTCGAATTTACTTATGAAGTGGAAATTTCTGACAATGTTACGGTTTAGGATGTGGACAATATCTGATCCGCAGCAAATTATGCATTTTCAGTCAAAACAGGAACGCCTTCCAAGTAACTGTTGAAAGTGTAAGGCTTACCTGAAGTGAACTGCCAATTTATACTGGAATTAGTTGCCATAATGAAATTAGTCACTTTAAATTCAGTTTCCACAGAATGGACTATCATTACGGAGGAAAGCTATTGAACAACTGCGTTGCACGTCGCAGAAATCCCTAAATACCACATAAGAAAAGAAATTAACAAAACCGATTAGAAAAAAAAGAACACCACGATATGTAACTGAAAAAAAAAATGAAAACTGTAATATATGATATAGACTATATACACATTTGCATATGGGGCCGCGGTGGCTGGGCGGTTAGACTGCCTGCATCCCGCCAAGGCCAACCAAGTTCAATCCCCGGGTTGTTACAAAGCACGATACCACAACACATTACAATTGTATAACGACTTAAATTCTTAAGACGTATGAGTAGAATAAACTAACGAGAATTGTCTTGGCAGCAGATGCATCTCCTTAACCAACACAACACAACTCGTATATCGTGGAAGGAGTAGCGTGTAGCAACAATGATGGAGTTCCGGTGAAAACGAAGTCATTAAACCTCTGCAACGAAAACAACTCATAGCCCAGAAATAAAGGAAGATAACCACACTGGCCGTAAAACTGCAGTCTGAATGTTCGGATTTACATAGCTCTGTATAATTCCTCATACGCCCGGAGTAATTTCCCAGTTTCACAGTAACTTAGGGTACGCGAAGAGAACGGAAATCTCTTGCTTATGCTTTCCCCTTCATTTGGTGACGTCACCTTTGAATTTTCGTGACATTTTCCCCGCATTTAAGTGAAGCCTGAACTTTGATTTCGGTGTAGCAAGTGGTTACATTGCTTATATTGTATTTATTGAACGTAGTTGTATATATTTAATATGAGATCTTGCAGAGAGGATGGGAGTGTGTCACTCGAATAACTCGGTTATCATTTTCATAACCAAACGTCTAACTGCATGCAAAGTCTGGCACCACCTGAATACTAGCGCCTTTGTATTTGACACATTCGTTGTGTCATCTACACGCCATATTACTTTGTTATGTTTCAACAAACGAGATCCTGTAAGGCAGGTGCCAAAGATTTTTAGTAGTTACTAGAAGAAAAATAACGCAATTTAAAAAGTTCTTTTCGAGCCAAACTTTAGTTACTCACAGAAGGCGGAATTCCAAGAAATTGAAATTGAAATACTGTTTCCATATTTGTGCTGAACCTTTGTAATATAGTTATATATGTTCCCTAAAACTACTAATTTTGTAGGATAAAAAAAAAAAAAATACATAACATTTTTGAACATGCGAAATTATTCAAATTTATAGGAATACGCGTGCATACAATTTTATATTACATATGTTAGTTACAAACCTGAGAATGTATGTTACAATATAAAAGAGGAAGAATAATAATATTTGCAATTAGGACACATTTTTTTTGTTGTTGCTTTGTTTACGTTTTAACTCGATACAACTTTCTCACTTATTTAACATAATATTAACACTGCAAACTAAGGCTTACTCGGGACAGAGAGTCAGCTCGACGTTTCACGTCACTGAATATAATAAATGAACTGCGTGTGTTTAGGCTGCATGAACGTTCATTTTCCGAACACATCCTCTTTCATAATGGGTTACTTTGTGGGCGTGGGGGAATGAAGAATGCAGAGTATCGGAATATCGGTAAACTGCGAGTGCTGCGTGGTGGAAACCAGAGGTTCATTTGTGACGCTCGAGAGACTAACAGGTTTACAACACCAGCCAAGTACAGCAAGAGATATAAAACAATACTCGTTCAACAAAACCGCGTTTGCAACTCCTCGTATTCTGCACTGCACTGCATTTTATCACACGTGGCTTACATTCAGGAAAGTCCGTTTAAGTTTCCCTATCGATGCTAAAAACTCAAGAGATTTTATATTTAAGAGTTAATGTCTGTACACTCAATGCCCTACTTACTTAACTTTCATGTCCGACGAAACAAATTTTATTATTTTTATATATATATATATATATAATTTCTGCAGTCAAAGAAAAAACATTATTTGTTGTCGGGAGCTTGCACGCATCTGCTTCGTGTCACATTTGAGAACCGCAAGGTCACACTTCCCACATCACACTTCACTCCTAATTTTTTTATCAAATAAGTTCACCAGATCTCTTTTCCCACACATCACGTATATCTAAAACCATTTTTTCATAAATGTTTGTGAAAGTTATAAAATGGCAACGAAATATTTTTTTTATCTTCGACCACGTTTTTTATAAGTGAAAAAAGGTACTTACGGAGTATTTCAAATGGTAATAATTAGGGGCAGTGATATTTCGCGAAAAGATTTCCAGACAAGATACAGTCCAAAGCACTGTAGGGTCGTCCAGCTTCTTTGATTGGCTAAAAAATGTCCTGGCCCGTGTTAACCGTTTGCGCACGAATCACGAAGGTTCAGTGTCGGAGTTACTTAGTCCTGAGT
Source organism: Clitarchus hookeri (assembly GCA_002778355.1). Lineage (NCBI taxonomy): Eukaryota > Metazoa > Arthropoda > Insecta > Phasmatodea > Phasmatidae > Clitarchus > Clitarchus hookeri. Next base: position 250,730 of record NQII01002311.1, read on the forward strand.
GGCTTCAAAGACGGACACGGCACCAGCAGCCAATGGAGGTATAACAACAGCTGAGGTGTGTATATATTATTGAAGTCTACTGTGTGCTACGATTATTACGCGAAAAGTCACTGGCCCTAGTAATAATAAACTTCTCAAGTGGATACCGCATGCTAGTAGAATAATTATGGGGAGTCTCGGGCAATGTATTTTAAATGGGAGTAAACTGGCACTTGGCTCGTGCGCCGGCCGGCCGCCATGTTGTGACGTCACTCAACAACCGTCATCTTGGATTTGGCTGACCTTGACCAGTGTCCAGCGTCCCTTTCTATAGACAATGGGCACATGGAAGGCCACCGAGAGTTCGTTAGAAATACAAATGCGTCACTTCCTTCAAATATTTATCAACTATTGCGTATGAAATTTTTTTCTGTGGCCAGCGCTTACAATTTTAAGTTATAAAAAATAATAATGTTTGATGCTATACAAGCACGTTTCTTAATTGGCTGGTACTTCTGCTGCATGCTGTTACAGGCGCAGATTAATTTAGATGGTATGTTGCAAATGTTATCAGCGGAAATTACAGAACATTAAAAAAAACACGTCTTAAGGGCTCCTTGATTTTTATTTCAGAAAAAAATAATTCTGAAAAAAAAATACTCATTTTCCTTACAGATAGGGTGCAGACACTTACGTGAAAAATAAATAACTTACTAAGTTATTTGCCAGATTAAGTACAGCACACATACATTTGTTTCTTAGTTGCAACACCGGAAGTCTTAAGTTAATGTAGGAATGAAAGGGCCAAAGGCTGTTCACGGTAAAAAGTGAAACTGCAAAATTATAAAAAAGTAAATATTTTACAAAGTTGCTAATTATTACACTTATGTGTAGGGACACCTGAATTTCGCGAAAATATTTCTTCAATGCTAGATTTCAATATTCTACGGGTTAACCTGCAGCGTTTTTTTGTTTATTGACTGCTTGTGTCTGTGAGGAGAAATTCAGGCCAATCAGAAAAAGGCTACTCCGATACTGAACTTATTTGATTAGTGGATAGATATGTAAGACGGGGAACAATAAAAAAAATTCAGTAACGAAAATAGATCTGTATTAAAGCGTTTTGAAATACAGCTAGTCATTAAATCTTTCCGCGAAATTCGGTTGTCCATATTTAGGTGCATAAAAAAACCAAAAATTAAAGGTAATAATTGAAGTATTTTCAAATGTTTAACTAATATTTATTTTTTCAACGCTAACACGTGGAACTACTTTCCCTCAAGCGTTGCCAACTTTACTGGGCACATGCCAGTAAGTGTGCTCGTTAAAATATATGCCCCTCTGACGTTTTTAGAAGTTGGTATCAAAAGTGTCACTTCGCCGTGAACGGCCGCTACTAAACTTCCTCTGTTTTAACTTTTGAAACGTCCGCGAGCTTTTCTTTCCAGTTTCATCTAAATTACGATTTTATTGGCATCTTTTAGCCTTTTTAATTCCCGTGTTTCGTCAGGTGTAGATGACTGCCTCGCTATCTTCGTTTCCAGCTCATTAATCTTCTAATTTCACAAACGGTTGCATCCGATTTCCTAGTCGGTGCAGATGTGCGTTCGTCGACTTCTCGATCAAGCATGTGCACTGGGCGCACAAAACTTCATTAAAAAAATTTCTAATTAATTTGGCAGTGATATTGCGGTACTTGACTGCGAATTTTCCGATAGTTTGTTACACCTAATTAAGTAATATTCTGGTTCTCTCTGCCAGTGTTTTATTTTCATTCGGAGCACAGATAATAGCCCACAATTTTTTGTACGCTTAGCCGTGATTGGTGTGTGATTGGTGTGTGATTGGTGTGACCTCCGTCGTACTTACAAGACTTTGAAGTACGGTTCATGGCTTATATGCAACTGTTTTGTAAAGTTTTTGAACGTAGGTTTTCCGTCGATTGCGTCGTGTTCAGTCTCACAACTCTCCTAACACTTAAGCCACGTCAATGGAGTATGTATCTATGTGCTTGACAGGTTGTTGACAATTCTTCACATGCTTGGTACTACAGCGGGAAAAACGGAACAACGATGTTTCAGTTTTAAGGTGTCAGAAATTATTGCATTCAATTGAGCAGTATTGTAAAATTGCTGATCATGGATACCCTAAAACAGTTTCGTAGAATTTCTCTCACACTTGGTACCCCACGTTGGTTGTCAAATTCCCGTAGGAGGCAAGAAACTCATTTAGCCCGCATTTGTGTCATACAGAGGACAGAGCAGCATTCTATAGAATAATAATTATTTCACCACTCTAGACCTCGTTGTTAAGAGACGCCCAAATCTCTCAACTAATTATGTCACACTTTACGTGTCCTTACAATAGAGATTTGCAGATTTGGTTTGTAAAGGGCTTCACCTACGTCTAATGTATCGTTCAGTGTTAATATTATGCTCACAATAAAATTTTATAAGGCGTTGATGTGATTATTTTCTTTTATCCAACTTTATCACCGAGAAACTCTACGTAACTCTTTCCAGAATGTGAAATATCTACCAAATCTACTGATAGCGGGATCAGAGTGTTATTTTCTGAACGTAGACATAGCTTTAGGACCAGAGTTTATCCCGGATCAGGCTCATCACGTTAAGAGCAAATGTGCGAATATTACAACGCAAGTACATATTTCCTGTGGGATGACTTTCTTCTGAGTCAAGTTGCTTGTACATTTCTAATAGCGCAGAAGCTTTTCCGGTGTCGGTAATTGCAGGTTCGTTAATGCGCACCTGATACGCGGACTCTACTCTACGTTTCCTCTACTCTCGTCTAACACTTTTAAACTATCATTCGTGGAGCCTAAAAAATAATTGGCTCCTAAAATACGAGGCAAGGCATATTTAGCACACACACACACACACACACACACATACACACACACACACTATCCATTATATTGCTAATTGCTTCAGATAAAAGGAACACAGTTGACCAATAAAAAAATATTTGTTCTTCGCCCAAATTACTTCGTGGTTTACAAGTGATATAAAGACGTAGCGACTCTGCTCTTCACAAGCACCTAGACACGTGTCTCCTGTAGTGTGCCGGCAGCGATATCTTCCTTACACAAGTACACATATTCTGACAAAAGTGTTAATGTAATTTATCTGTGACGTCATGTACCCTAATATGTGTAGCATGTAAGAGTGAAATAAAAAACATTTTTTCACAAGATGTTCAATTGTTTTTTCGTTAAATCCAAATATAAATAACGACAGAACTCTAATTAGGGACTCCGCGGTCTTGGAATTATATTAAGATCACGCGGAGACAATAGTAAAATTGTATATATACCAACAATCCCTTTCATATACAATATTTATCAAGTTTTCATTTACAAAAGCTGGAAAACTATTTGCAAATAATTTTCATGTGGTATTCCAGTAAAAAAAAATTTCTGTGTATTTGAAACAATATTTTCGGTGTTCTTGAAGAATCATTAAATCCATGTTTATGAATTGAGTTTTCGATTATAAACAAACATTTTGTCGTTTTCCTCTTTTGTTGACAATAGCATCCAAGGTTCTGCTAAAATATATAATGCAAAGAAAATGCGATTGCTTTCAGCAAACCTCTGAATGAATAGAATTCCCGAAAATGGATGACTGGTACAAAAGTATGAAACGTGTTACACCTTTTACAATTTAGACTTATAAAATGTAACTCTACGAACGAAAGAATTTCTGAAATTTTAAGAAAATGGTCCTCACACGTGCAAAATACTGTAAGAAAATTTAAATCTATCTAAATAAAATTTTAAAATTAATATTATAAATTCCTTAAAAACATAAACAAATGTTTGCTAGTCCATATATTTGCCTGATTACAATACTGGATTACTTTAGTTAAATATTCCCGGTTTTAGAAATTGGCAGCGTGTGGTTGTAAACAACTATCACTACGTCGCTCTAATATTTTCTTCCCCAATTATGTTCCATAAAAAAATTCAGCGCGGTTTGAACTTTAATATGCACTAAAATGTGTTTCCAAGCTGTGAATAGGTTACTCGTTTCCTAAAGCTGATGTAACAACTGCGTCGTAAGAAAAACATCACAGAGAATGTGTTTACGTGCGGTAGAAATTAATTTATGCAAACTTTAAATCTGAAGTGGGTATTAACATTTGTCGGAAATGAAAATCTTTGAAAGTATAGCCAGCTAATATGATAAATAGGTTTACATCGTCTACGTCTAAAGTGTCCTGATGCGAACCGTGTGTAGGGTCGCTATCATAATTTAAATTAATAATAAGGCGCCACTGATTTTACAATCTTACGTTTACGGGAACATAAGGTATACTTAATATATAAAATACGTAAATGATGATTAATAATACATAATACATTCATAATTATATGAAAGTAAATAAAATATAATAAAATGTATATAAATAAAAATATATAAAATAAACTAACAAACATGATTGGATTGTTACAAAACACGATAACACAAAACATTTAGAATTGTATAACGACTTAAATTCTTAAGACGTATGAGTAGAATAAACTAACGAGAATTGTCGTCTTGGCACCAGATGCATCTCCTTACCAACACAACACAACTCGTATATCGCGGAAGGAGCAGCGTGTAGCAGCGATGATGGAGTTCCGGTGAAAACGAAGTCATTAATCCTCTGCAACGAAAACAACTCGTGGCCCAGAAATAAAGGAACATAACCAAACTGGCAGTAAAAGTGCAGTCTGAATGTTCGGATTCATATAGCTCTGTATAATTCCTCATACATCCGGAGTAATTACCCAGTTTCACAGTAACTTAGGGTACGCGAAGAGAACGGAAATCTCCTGCCGATGCTTTCCGTTTCATTTGGTGACACCACCTTTGAATTTTCGTGACTTTTCCCCGCATTTAAGTGAAACCTCAACTTTGACTTCGGTGAAGCAAGTGGTTACATTGCTTATATTGTATTTATTGAACGTAGTTGTATATATTTAATATGAGATCTTGCAGAGAGGATGGGAGTGTGTCACTCGAATAGCTGAAATTAGTCGCCTTCCATGTGTCTTTCTATTGTGGCACCATAGATGTTTGCTATACTCTGTTCACGGTTAGCTGAGAACTTCTGAAACTAACCTTTGAAATATTTCCCTGCCCATCAGTGCATGCATTTAAGTGACACAATGCTTCTCACGATATCAGTAAAGTTGGAAGCGACAAAGGGAAATAATAATCATATTTGTTTACGTTAAATTAAGAGAGTTTGGGAAAAATTAGTAGATACCAAAATTACTATTGATATATATGTTTAAAATTAACATAACATTAGGAATTAACGAAATAGCATAATAATCACTTCCCTGACAATTGCAGCGCATCTGTCACCCGACGCTTTACTGTGGCTCGAGGCGATGTTGATGCTGCATACGGCGGAAAGATACAAACAGAGAGGAAAGTAGATCTTATGCAGGGCAAGTGCTTACTGCACAGTGCACAGCCTATAAGTTACCGGATGTCACATTTCCGTCCTTCCGTCGGAGTTGCTACGGGCTCGAGTTGCTGGGTTTTGGTCGACGCTTTAACGGTGCTCTTCGCCAAAATATATCATTGTTTTATATTTATATGGAATACCATTCAACATGTAGACAGTACAGTGTAAGTACTCTTTCCTCGCATAACATTTTTTAAGTCGCATAGTTTTTTTGCGTTACGGTATCTCAAGATCAAGATTTTAGTGTTTTTGAGATATACAACTAAAATAAAGGAATTTTTTTTTACATAAAATGTAGTAAGTGTCATTAACAGAGCGTGTTTTAATTCATGTTGAGTCATTCTTATAAAAACTTAATAAATTATACTCAGCCACAAATAAAATGTTTTTTTTCTTACATTTAGAAATTTCAAAAACATTTTATGGAGTGATATTAAATATTTCGTAAAATAAACTACGGTACGCTATTTCAAAGTTAATCATCTCATTTCGGCATATGACTTAGTTTTTCTTATTTTTACATCCTAAAAACACGAAAATTTTGATTTTGAAATGACATTATGCAAGAATTATGTACTCTAAAGTATTATTTTTTGTTAAGAAATACCACTAGTAAGTAATGCATACAATTTGAACGGTATTTCGTTCAAGTATAAAATGAAGGATTTTTCGGTGACGACAATCTTAAATGCGAGGTTCTGGGGCAATGGCGACGGCCACCATGCAAAACCCCACCGGGAATCGAGCTCGGTTCACGGTGGTGGGAGGCGAGTAGTCTGACCACTACACCACCGCGGCCCCCTAGTTTCCACGAGGAATGAGACCCGCGGTATCCCAAGTCATTCGCCTACTCGCAAACCACACGCTGTTATGGCAGCTGTTGTAGGATTAAGCAAAGGAGGCACGATGGTCATCCCACTTCGTCTCCGGACGAGACCTCGCCAACATTCTCCAACTTGGCAAAACGTAGCGGGCTTTGACTTGGGATCACCGATTTTTCTCGTGGCACTTCCGTTTCGTCAGCCATTGCAGTCAGTCGCCAACATTCCTTATAGTAGCGACGTCAGAAATTGTAATAAGTTCACTCGGCGATTCTATTACTGGAGTTACATCTATTCAAACGTAGCATTTTCGTGTTCTTTTCTCAACTTGTTACAAACTGCCAACTTAATTTTTTTTAGATAAAAATCGGTGATCCCAAGTCAAAGCCCGCTACGTTTTGCCAAGTTGGAGAATGTTGGCGAGGTCTCGTCCGGAGACGAAGTGGGATGACCATCGTGCCTCCTTTGCTTAATCCTACAACAGCTGCCATAACAGCGTGTGGTTTGCGAGTAGGCGAATGACTTGGGATACCGCGGGTGTAGTGGTCAGACTACTCGCTTCCCACCACCGTGAACCGGGCTCGATTCCTGGTGGGGTTTTGCATGGTGGCCGTCGCCATTGCCCCAGAACCTCGGATTTAAGATTGTCGTCACCGAAAAACTCTCTATTTTACATCGTAAATGCTAAATTGAAACATATCTTAGGGCACGAAACTTTTCTTGAATTCTTTTCGTGTTCAGACACCACCGCAAAATATCCCACCGTTTTTTAATCACGTGTTTTCTATAAAAACATATCTATTTTCGTTATTGGATGATTTTTATTGTTCCTCGTCTTACGTATCTGTCCGCTGATCAAGCACGTTCATTATCGAAGTAGCCTTTACCTGATTGGCCTGAGTTTCTTCTCGCAGACACAAGCAGCCAATAGAAAATAAACGCTGCAGGGTAGCACGTATACTATTGAAAATCTAGCACGTGATCGTAGTGAAGCGCGCTCGGTCCATAGGCCCGCGCCAGTTGGAGGACGAGTGAGCGTACTTGCACCACTTTTGCGGGGAGCCAGCTGCCCAACGAACTGAGTCAGCGACGTACTTAAGCAATCAAATAAGAGCGGGAAGCAGAGGGCGCTTGTTAACGGAGGTCGACACAAGGCGAAACACAGTAGTTCCAGTTGGCGTTTGAGGCTAAGTCTCCCCCTTTGCCCCCTAAAGTTCTGACCGTCCCACTCGTATGAATAAACACAGCCCGCTTCCAGCGGAATGGCTCAGTAATTTCATAGCCGGCATCCACAAGTGGTCAGCCCCCTCTCCCTCCCACTACATTCCCCATCCCCACTCCACCCTCCCCTTTCTCTGATAAAACTCACTCCCCTCCGAGAGACTTATGGCCTCCTCTATTGCCAGCCTTCCAGATGCACAACGCAGATTAGAGGGGCATTTGGAATATTGGGGGTTATAACAGCGCCCACATGCCAACAGCGATACTTTATCTTGCGAACCTCTCCTTATAGCGTAGCGTGCGCACAATGGGGGAGGGGGGGGGCTGTTAAATACTGAGTTCTTTCACGTGATATCGGCACGTCACCTAAACCTCCTGTTACAAACATTCAAGTGTGTTTCCAAAGTCGAGTTATCAGCTTCACAAAAATACCGATTAGATAAAAAACCATTTTCAACACTTTTATACTATTCTTAAACGGGCTTCATATTCACATTTTCCGCAAGAAAAATTTAATAATTAATTTGAAGACAAAACTTGATTTCAGCTAAAGTGATTTTACTAGTCGTGGCAACACAATGAATATCGTGTACGTAGCAGACGTCCGCATAAGAACATGTGGTCCATAGTGAACCCACTCGTCTTGTGTTCATTCTCTTATAGACAAATATAAATTAACTTGACTTTCAGTCAAATTTGATAATACAATGCAAAATTAAAATGCGAACCTACAATGTTGGCCCATTTTGCAAATGTTTAAAGGAAATTGAAAACTTATGTTTTCTTTTAAAAATAATATATTCTGTTAAATGCAATAAAATAATTCTTGTTCATCTTTTTCTTTTCAATCCTATTGGCTGAAGGCCTTACGCACACGGCGCGAAATACAATATCTCCTTATCGTACGCGTGTGCACTGAAAGGTTTGTCCCAACCAACAAAATACTTATTTGTATAACACCAAAAATATATTTAATTGCATCAACAAAATATTTTGTTAAGTAAACCAAACTTGACAAGCAAAAAAAAATTAATTTTTTATTCTAATAAAATGTACGTTTGGATAAGCAAACCCTCTGTCATGGGCCAAAAGAAATTAAGACTGTCTAAAAAATATTAACGTGAATATACTGTACGTATTTTTTTGGCCACTCATTTGATTGTCTTCGTTCGACAATACAGTTCGAGAAATCGTTTTTTTTTTTTTGTGACAATTACGATAGTAACAATATTTCATAGTGCATTTATTGTCGCCTATTATGCAGATTTCCTTCTGGTGGTCAAGAAGTTCAGTTTTCATGTGAAACTGCAGAGCTCCAGCTCGCTTCATGAATAATTGTTTTAAGTGTTCGTGTAGTAGTATATATTTTAATTATAATTTTGGACGTTTTATTTTAACCTTACATTGTAATCACACTGCTAAATATCAAAACTCATTTCGTTAAAAAACACTGTCATTTAAATATATATATGTTTTAAATTAGCTGGCCACTATGTCTGTACTCTGCCGCAGGGCTTATCCATGCACACATACATTCTGAGTCACATGCTTAAGTTGGCGTAATCGACACAGAACCTGATTGGGCCATATTTCTTCTCAAGTCTCGGCTTCAACCCTTGTGCAGAAATTCTTCGCTTTCGCGTCATAATTTCGGATCGATAGTAATCACTGACAGTCTAAGATGACAGAAAATTCACATCTTACGAGTTGTTGAATATTTTTTGTGCGTAATTTTAATCGTGCGTTATCTGCTTGTTGTAAAAAGTCGAGGGCATGTTTATATTTTATTGATAAGTTCTCGACTCTTTACAGCAAGCAGATAACACGCAAAAAAAATATTAAACAACTCGTAAAATGTAAATTTTCTGTCATCTTAGACTGTCAGTGATTACTATCGATCCGAAATTATGGCGCGAAAGCGAAGAATTTCTGCACAAAGGGTAAAGTCGAGACTTGACCCTTTCACGCCCACCACAGACAATTGTCTGCATGTTGCGCACGAAGTTTATTCTTGACCAATACTGTACACTGCGAAGCTCAGTGTCCAGTGATCTTCCCTATGTGCAACTGATTAGTGAAACGTGCTATTGCTCTGCTTTATAACTGGTTCATATCACTGATCGCCTAACACCAAGTCTGCAGCTGATTGGTTCTTACAACGAAACAAGTTCCTTGACAGCTTAAGTGCTGCATTGATCAAAACATTTCTCATTTTCTACACCAAACCGTAAATGAATGTGGAAATTATAGGGTTAGCAAGCACAACGGGAGATCACTATGAACTGACGGATGACTCTATCACATATAACTAGGGGCAGTGATATTTCGCGAAAAGATTTCGAGACAAGATACAGTCCAAAGCACTGTAGAGTCATCCAGCTTCTTTGATTGGCTAAAACATGTTCTGGCCCGTATTAACCGTTTGCGCACGAATCACGAAGGTTCAGTGTCGGAGTTACTTAGTCCTGAGCGACTTGGTCAAAGACGGACACGGCACCAGCAGCCAATGGAGGTATAACAACAGCTGAGGTGTGTGTATATAGTATCGAAGTCTACTGTGTGCTCCGATTTTTACGCGAAAAGTCGCTAGCCCTACATACAACTCCTTCATTTCTTCCAGAACAGGCCTGCCCGCCACTGTACTCCAGTCAGAGATGCTGGATACTCAACTACTCCAGCATGGCATCTCCACTCCAGTGGAGCGGAGATATTTGGGCGACTTCTAACATCGAGGTCTTGAGAGCCGGCGAGGGTGGATTGAGGCGAGCATGGAGCGTCACCGGAACGCAAGGACGGGAGACCCCCGAGGTAAACCCGCCGACCAGCGGCATCATCCGGCACGATCGCACATGCGAAAATCCTGGAGCGACCCCGCCCGAGAATCGAACCCGCTTCACGTAGGTGAGAGGCGAGTGGTCAGACCACCACACTACCGCGGCCCCTCACAACAATGACAATATTTTAATCTGATGATCAGTGATCACTTGAGTCTTTGTGCCTCCATTTGTGATCGGGAAACAGAACAGCGTCGCAACTCCGCCAGTTCAAGCAGACAGCACTGCAGTAGTGTTCAGTGTTATCAGTATTGTCACAGATGTGCGCAACGACTAAGGCAGGAAATAGTCCCCAGTGGCCTGCCTTAGCAAATGTCCTCACATTGAGGCATCGACTCGCTCATACAAAAATAACGTTCAATCCGTAAACACAGCCATTTTTTTGTTTTTTTGCATCCGTACTGAATTTCTTTGTTTATGTGTGTGTGCATATATATACATATATATACACACACACACACATATATATATATATATATTCGAAAATCAGTTACACACACACACACACANAGCCATTTTTTTGTTTTTTTGCATCCGTACTGAATTTCTTTGTTTATGTGTGTGTGCATATATATACATATATATATACACACACACACACACACACATATATATATATATATATTCGAAAATAAGTTACACACACACACATATATATATATATATATATATATTCGAAAATCAGTTAAAAATTTTTCTTCGGAAATTACACTTATCGACAACCTCAGAAAGTGAACAGTCTTTATGCAAACACCTAGTAGAATTAATACAATTAGTTTGCGAGTGGAACTTTAAAGTTTATGGCTACTGACTTAAATGTCTCTAGTTTTACAAACATTGAAGTATGGATTTGCATGTTATTAACATACAGTCATTACTAAAAATTTTGCAGTTTCATTTGGATGAGGCGTGAATAAATTAACGAGGCCAACTGAAATGTTAATTTTACATATGGCGGAGTAATACAAAACGAAAATATAAGTAGATGCTTGGCGGGGCTTTCATAAGTGTTCAATTAAAGGTTCGAAGACTATGGCCGAGTGTAACTCGGGGAAAACAAATATCGATATATCTCGATACTTAAAACCATAAATCATACGAATATAGTTTCATCGTTGTCGTAGTTTTATTCGTTATTTTACATAAACTCTCCGACTCAAGAACCAACATTTTCTTGTACAAAATTTAAAAATTGTTTTATGACTACGTAAATGTGAAACATGAAAGAACATTTGATTGGTGGATTGTGATGTCGGCACTGAACTCTCTGACAGACATCCGGTAATGAATGTTGTTCAATACGGTGTAGTGTTTGGTGTGACACGGACTAATAGGAAAGTGGTGAGTGAGAACACAGCGACCAACAGAACTGGTTTTCCATTTGTAATGTACACAGGTGACTTACTTCTAAATTGTATAGAACAATGGTTAGTATGTCCAGTACTCAAGGCGTAAACCCGTAACGTGCAAATTCGCGTGGTTTTTTTATAACATTCTAGACTTGACTGCCCTGTATACACCTGAGTGCAATTAGCGATTTCATTGGCTACTGGCAATTATAAAACATCGTTTAATCATGTGACCAACATCACTCGCGGTTGGTTACTGAAACACTGAACTTGTGCTATTGGCTAATAACCACCCGCGCGACGTTCCACACACGCTGTCGGCCAATGGCAAGAACCAGGCGAGCGTAGAGCGTTTTGGAGTTGCGTGTGCAGACACAAAACAACGCGAATTGTTAGAGCCACCTCGCGGAAAGATTTACGCGCTGGTTAAACTACAATATCGTACGTATACATTTGAAACTTTCCTTCGGCTACTAGCCGCCTGCCATCGCGTGAAGACTGGCTGTTACAGGACAATTAAGTTTCACCGACACTGCCCGTCCGTGATTGGCGGGTAGGCAGGTAAACCACGTAACAATTCAAACGGTCCAATCGCGAGAATGGTTCTGAACTGAAGTGTTTCGGAACACAACTTGGCCTGAAGTCTTTTCGCGATGAACAGGAGCCCCTGCGAGTTGTGCATGTCCCGTCCTACAGCGGATGAACGACTGGAAAATCCAGCGACGGACTCCTACGAGACATGAACCGTGATGTTTCAACCCGAAACACGCATCCTTTCCGGCTGGAAACCCGAGGCGGAAAATTCCGCGGCAGGTATTTGACGGTCGTGTTTCCAAGTGGCGGGCGAGAGCGCGTGCGGTGCGCAGATCATCACGCGATATGTAACGCACACCGCGGGCTATTACGCGTCATAATTCCCGGTGTTTGAACTGCCTCAGCCGTGTGCGTGTGCGTGTGTGTGCGTGTGGTGTTGTGCGTGGGCAAACAAGGCACGTGACCAGGTTGTTTACACGGGCCCTTGCCTTGTTTGTTCTGTTTGCACGCCGCGCCGATCCCAACTGGCAGCACGAGGCCACGTTCTGTGAGCTTCGCAGGGCTAGCACTTCTCTCGTGGCTTTACAATACAAAAAATTAAGCGTACAATTATTTATTAAGACGTGTGCAGGCGAAACGAGAGTGTGCTTTCTTTAGAGACGGTGGTTTATCGCGGGAAATGTTGCTGGGATTCAACATACTGTACACATGTCCAACAGTTTTCTTTCCTTATTGGCTGTGATGCATGCACGATGATACTACCCCTTTTCATTGGACCAATGAGGATTCTGATCCCATATGAAAGAACGTTCGTGATTGGTCTGCAAACAACTTAGCCGAGTCAAAACCTTGTTCATGCAATCATGAAAGAATAAGTTAGTTAGAGTATAATAAAATATATGTTGGCTGAAAATTTTTTTTTCGCGATTTTCCGCCATCTCCAGTTATTGATTTCCAACGGTACTTAGCAGGTCGTGTGCATGTGTGGGGTTTTATTAAGCGTTTAAAATAAATAGTTATATTTCATATTTTAAGTGAAACTTATGAGGAGACGACCAATCAGTGCAGAGCATTCGGTGTTGTTGGCAGGAAGTTGTTATTTCCAGAAAAGTAAGTATAAAAAATATTTAAAAAAGCATGTATGTGCAGATGTTTAATATTATATTTGGTCACAAAACTAAGCTTCATTGATAGAAAATGTCGGCTTTGAAGTATGATCTTCTTAAATATGCTTGTGTTATACGAGGTTAGGTTAGGAACGAAAGTAAACATATAAAAACTTGTAAACTGCAAATACAGAAGACGTGTTTCCGTACGCCGGATCAGCGCTTACCGCATTATAGGGAATGCAATTTTTTTTATTGTAACCCCAGCTGAACGTATTTTTAAGTGCGTCATCGACGGCCGTGCTCGAACAGGCAGGGGGCCACGGTAGTTTAATGGTCAGACCGCTCGCCTCCCACCTAGGCGAACCGGGTTAAATTCCTTGCGGGGTTGCTCCTGAATTCTTTCATGTAGGAATTGTGCAGGACGATGCCGCTGGTCAGCGGGTTTTCTCGGGGACCTCCCGTTTCTCCCGCCCTTGCATTCTGGCGCTGCTCCATACTCACGTCGTTTCACCCTCGTGGGCTTTCAAGACCTCGATGTTAGGAGCCGTCCAAATCTCTCCACTCCGCTCCATTGTTGTTCTGAATCGCAACTAAATACTAGCGTAGTGGTCGTGATCTCAGGTGCGCTCGAAGTGATCAATTTTGATATATGCACAGTCGAGATAACTCGAGTCGAGTTGAGTTGGCTCGAGTTTAGTCGAGTTGAATGTGTCGTGAGTATGAAGTGGAAAGGTTTGTGCGGTTCTCAAGGCGGATAAATTGAACCCATCTTGGAATATATACCAACCTTCATGGTCAAATTCTATGACCGGACATTAAAAATCAAAACTTGACATGGTATACCAAACAGAATTTTGATGCGTGTGCGATTTCATTTGTATTCGTATTTTCCCGCGTGTGACAAATATTTTTTATTTATAGAGACCTGAAGAATTCGCGAGTTCAATGACCTGCATGTTAGACTTTACAGTCTTATTTACAAATACGCCGATATTAACTGCATATTGGTTGTCTGTTGTCACAGTGGAAGGCGACGATTGGGTCAGCCTTCTCCAGTAGGTGTCTAACACCGTGTGGACCAATGGCTTAAGTTTTATAAACACACGTGTTTTAAATTCTAGCTTGTCTTAAAATGAATCCGCGAATTTTTCAGGTCTCTAATTATTAATGTTATAGATCTGAAACGAGTAATTGGAGAAAAATAAGTTTGATATCAAATCAACGGTTGAGTCGTTCCCTGTGCATAACAAGCTTGGTTGATAGAAATACTAGCTTTTGCCCAGGCCCTTGTCTGCGTAGAATTCGTGTTTTCGTTACAATGTTTCTTTAAGTAATAAGCTTAACTTTAGAATAGAATACACACTTTAAAATAGAAAGTGGACAAAAGAACCGTTCTACTATTGGTTAATTTCTAAGAAGCTCTCATCTACTTTTGTATTACTTATTTTTGGCCTACTTTCCAAAGGAAAGAAAGGCTTATGAGATCGCTTTCCTGCCGGTCTGTAAGTGTGTATATGTGTGTGTGTGTATGCGTATGTCCCCCCTTTCAGTTTTTGATCGCGTGGACCGAATTTCACCGAAATTGGTACACATACAATACTTAGTAAGGACACCTTAATTCTATAGGTTTCGACCACACCGGGCACTTACTTTCGAAATGGCGGCCATTTCAAAATTAAGGACGATATGTCATATCGTGGAAACAATTCAACCTATTTTAACAGATTTTTTTAAATATTTATAGCGCAAGTTCTAAGTATTAAATTCAGAGGTGAATATTGTTGTTGGTAACTCACTTTGTAAGATACCGCCACATGATAAAATAAAGCTTTTATGTTATTATGTTATATCTAGAAAACTACTCATCCTATTTTCGCCAAAGTTGGCACGTAAGTAATAATACAATTGGCCAGGTAAATGTAAGTAATTAGACGATTATTAGACACTGAATTAGACACTTATTTTCAAAATGGCGGCTTTACAAGTATTTTAGGTTTTTTTTGTATAACTACCTTACCGTTTGACCAATTGCAACCACATTTTGTACGCTAACAAAACATATTACAAGCATAATACAGGCCAAACAACCACTATAATCCGCCATTTTAAAAGATAGTGCCACATGAAAAAATAAAGATTTTATGTTATATCTCGAAAATTTCTCAAACAATTTTCTTAAAATCCCGCAAGTAAGTAATACTATGATAGGTCACGTAAATTTACTTAAATAAACTTTTTTTGAAACTTATTTTCAAAATGGCGGCCATACAAATATTTCAGGTATACTATGCATAACTACTGTTCGATTTGGCCAATTACAACCAAATTTTGTATGCTACCAGTATGTATTACATCATATAAGTAAAGCAAAAACAACTTTAGTCTGTTATTTTGATAGAACTGCATGTAGAAACTAATATTTTACATTATATCTCAAAAACTACACAACCAATTTCCACCAAATTCGGCACGTAAGAAATACTATGATAGTACAGGTAAATGTAAATAATTGAAAATAATTAGGCTCTTACATACAAAATGGCGGTGAAACAAATATTTTGAGTTAATTTGGTGTAAGTTTAACCATCTGCAACCAGTTTTTGTACGCTCACAGTATCTATTACAAGCATCATATAAGCCAGAAACAACCACTTTTAGTCGCCATTTTGTAAGATAGCGCTACATGAAACAATTAATTTTTTGTGTAATATTTCGGGAAACAATTGACAGATTTCTACCAAATTTAGCAATCAAGTAGTACTGCCGCAGTTGTTATGTACAAAATATGTTTCAAGTATGTCAGTGACCTATTTTGAAAATGACGGTCATCTAACTATTTTAGCATAGTATGCTATATCTACAAAAATATTTTATCAATACCAACCTACCTTTGTATGCTGGGAGTATATATATGACAAACATCAAATGTGTCTACGCGGAGCCTCTTTTGTCCTCCATTTTGTAAGATAGTGCCACACGAATAAATAAAGTATTTATGTCACATCTCGGGAAACAATTGACCGATTCCTACCAAATATGGAAAACAAGTAGAACTGCAGTAGGTAATGTTAACTGGTATGTCTTAGGTATATCAGCAATATGGATGCCATTTTGAAAATAAATGCCTTTTTTAGTTTTGTATGTTATATCGTCAAAACTATGTAATTAATGCCATTGAAAATTTGTATGGTAGCTGAATATAATACATCAATCAAATGTGTACACACGAAATCTCTTTTGTCTGCCAGTTTGTAAAATAATATCGCTTGACAAATTAAAATTATTTGATCTCCGAGAAAACAAACTGATTTCTACCAAATTTGGCAAACAATTATCACTAAGGCAGGCTATGTAAACTGGTACATTTTGAGAGGGACACAGACATATTTTTAAAATGTCGGCCATATAAACATTTTTCCTCTAAATTTTTTATCTAAAAACTGGAAAACTAATTTCAACTATACTTTGTATGCTGCGGATCTGTTATATCCATCAAAAATGTATATGCAAAGTCTCAATTTTTTTTTTAATTGACAAAAATGTTATACTGTGGTAGGCTATGTTAATGTATGTTTTAAGTATGTAAGTCTCCTATTTTCTGAATAACGCGTGACCAAAAATGTCAGCTTAGTGTGCTATATATACGAAACTATGTAACAGATTTAAATTTAACTTTGTATATTAAGAATCTATGACAACAATCGAATGAGCTAATATATAAACTTTTTGGCCTCCATTTATGAAGATCGTCACATGACCAATGGAAGTTTTATGCCATATCTCAAAGACCAATGAACCGGTATGCATACAGAGATCCTCCTTTGCCGAATTTTTTTGCAAAGTAGTGTCAGGCGAGTAAATTGAACACTTTGTCACATTTGCAAAATAATTCGACTCATTTCCACAAAAATTTTACACACCTACATAGGGCCAAGTATAGTTACATGTTTCAAATGGGGTCAGGCAATTATATTAAAAATGGCGGCCATATACATTTTTTTATATGTTTGGCATATCTATTTAACAATTTAACCATTTCTCGTAGTGCTGTGTCTACCAATGGCACTTTCAGCGGTGATCCTATAATTTTATTGACGAAAAGTCTGTAGCAAAGTTCAGCACAAGTTCCTATCGCAGTTTGACTCGTGTCCGGCTAGTATGTTTTAAGATATGACAATTTGGAAAAGCCGTTTTTAACTATATTGGAGGGTTCCAAAATAATCTTTACAGTAAGCGTGATAACTTCAACGTAACATTCCGTCCTCGTCTGCGGTACGATGTCTTTTCCTAGGTTAACATACTGGAGGCATGTTTAATAGTTTCGTCTTGAGACCAGGACTTGAGTCACACTGCAGCGCAGTGCGGGCGTAAACATTGGAACTCTGCGCTCTTGTACTGCAGACGACGTCTTCATCACGTACATTATGGTTCTAGTTGTATGGAAATATTTCTCTCCCATAATCATGCCACTGCTTTACGAGAGGAACTACGAAAGCCGAGAAGCCGACAGCACAGTCGTGCTGAGTTTCCCACAGAAAAAACGATCACAGTGGAATGTGACCCGGTGATAAATGGAACCATTTACGTCACCATCAACTATGCGCGTTAAAAAAAAAGAGGATATAAAATAGGGTATATCTCGCTTTGCGTTGCACAGGTCTATGTCACCGTGGTTGAAAATTGCAATACGCTCTGCACGCAGTGAATTGCTTCTCTGTAATGCGTGGTCAGAATGGCAGACCGAATTAATTTAAAATTTTATATTTAAACTTTCGGCACCGGGCAACGCTTAAAAATATTCTACAACGTTTGGGTAAGAGGGAAGAATATTTTACACTGTGTCTACTAGACTTGTCGAGATCGGGCGTGATGTCATTCCGAGGAAATTAATTTTTTCTCCTAGCTTCTGCGTAATCAGGCAAACAAATAAAATTTGTCTCACTTACAAAAGTGAGCTTGTTTTCGTTGGAAATATATAGATGGTCATCAAGTTAACGGAAACACCTGTGTTATGGAACACAGTATCTTATTGTGAGGTGGTAGTACTGATCATCCGTGTGGCGCTGCGACTGTCGTTTGTTACTGCAGCGAAGGACGTGAAGCTTGGGTTCGCAATTGGAAGCGTAACAGTAACCGCAGAACGTGGGCCGTTGTGCGCGCAAGAACTGACCGCAATGTTTTTGTACTTATTGATTCACAACAGCGCATAACAGGTCGTGTTCGTGAGAGATCTTTACACTGTACACGCAGGACGTGATTACATCTCATTTCTTGTACAGGCGTTTGGAGCAACAGCCAATCAGAACAGATTACAGAATATTCAACGAAGTTGTTTATTTAAAATGGTAGTAACAGTTTAAGAGCATAAATTGTTTAAGGTCATACACATGTTTACTTTCGCAAAAGCAAATATTTCAAACAAAAGCAAAAGGTCGAAATACTTGTAATCTTTGTCAATTATAAAAAAACAATATCACGATCTCTTACGAAAACCAATTATTTACCAATACTGCTAACTGATATCAGACTTGTCGCAAAATTTCATTGGATAAAAATAATACATATTGCACATGCCTGCTGGCATCCTCGAAGTAACTGCTGTTATCCTGGCGTGAGGCGCTCAAATAGGGGTTTATCAAATGAACTTAAATCAAAATCTTTTAAAAATGTACTTAAGACTGTCACTAGATATTTTTTTAAGAATCCAATTCTGTATCAATTCCGTACAAGAATGCTGTTCATATGAATGTTCTCCTGTTACGTTATATGCTATGTGCTTATGTATTCTGATTGTGAATCCAGCCTCAGTGTACAATACTTGCGTGCAGTCGGCCAGACGTACGTGAGGTAACACGGGAGATCTCTGACCTCCAACGAAGGCAACACGTTGGAGCGCGGTTAGTTGTAGCAAGTGTATATAAAACTGTCAGTGTGTTAGGTGTATCGAGAGCTACAGTGTCCATGATGATGACGTCATACGTAACTTTTGGCAATGCATCATCAACGGAGAGAAATAGTAGACGAACACTAATCTTCGGTGATCGGGATTGCCGAACGCTGAAGGGGATCGTCGCAAACAACCACAGAGCTAATGCGGCACGAGTGACGTCGGATCTCAGTCATCATCTCTAGGATTTTCGCACATGGGAATCGCGACGGACGACGCCGCTGGCCAACGGGTTTTCTTGGGGATCTCTCGTGTTTCCCCGCCCTTACATTCCGGCGCTGCTCCGTACTCGCCTCGCTTCGCCCTCAGCGGCTCTCAAGACGTCGCTGTTGAAAGCTGCCCAAATCTCTTCACTCACTCGCTCTAAGTGTTGTGTGTCCCGGTTCTATCCTACGTTGGTGCTGACTTGTAGACGGGAAGGATGGTGACTGGCCCGTCAGGAGACCGGGTTTCAACCCTCTTTCCCGCCGGGTGATAACTTCCAGAATGTACAGCCTGGATACGACGCCCGAGCTTGAAGCACTCCCGTTCCTTCCGCCGTATTCTTCCTTCAATACGCGTCTACCTCGAACGTTTCTCCCTGTCTCTGTAGAGGGATATTCTTTTTTGGAGAAGGTGCGATGTTGTAACTAACGTCTACATGGTTGCCACTGCTGTGTTCCATTTAAGGCGAACCTCTCCCCGTCATACTGGATTATTCGTTTATCTAGCTAATTTTTTTAAAATTCCAAATAGACACTTGAAAAATTCGCGAGTTCAATGATCTGCAGGCTAGACTCTACAGTCTTATGTACAAATATGTCGATGTGAACTGTCCATTGATTGTCTGCTGTCACAGTGGAAGGCGACGATTGGACCAGTCTTATCCAGGAGGTGTCAAACACCGTGTTGACCAATGGCTAAAGTTATATAAACACACGTGTTTTGAATTCTAGCTTGTCCCAAAATGAATCCGCGAATTCTTCAGGTCTCTGCGAATGAACCCTTGAACCAAGGGAACCCCTTCTAGACTTCAATAACCTATGTGCACACCTGCGGTCTTCAATTGGTCTTTGACCGCTTGTCTTCGTGCGAAGACTGACGGCTACATGAGTAAACCATTCAGGATTAAGTCTCTCCGATACTGACCTCCCGCGATTCGCGAGCAGCCAGGTAGGACGCGCAACAGTTCAAGTGGTCCAATCGCCACAGCGGTTTCGAACGAAAGTGTTTTGGAACACAACTTGTCCTGAAATAATTTCGCGAAAAACAGGTACCCCTACTCATAACAAAATTGCTATTTACCTGACACAGCAGTACACAAATAGCGACTGAACTACGAACTTGTATTTATGTCACATTATTGATCTTGCCAAATTATTGCAGAACGAATATTGTGACTTAATTGTGAGTCCGTAGACACCTTGTCTTGTCTTGCTGCAGTGTTAGTTCAATAGCTAATTTGGTATAACGGTATTGTTGGAACTTTCTTTTATAAAGGCTGTTCACGGCGAAGTGTGCACATTTAATACCAACCTTTGGACAATGTCCCCAACTGCATGTATTATAATGGGCACGCTGACTGGAACGCGCACAGTTAAGTTTGTAACGTCGGAGAGAAAGTAGTTCCACGTATTTACGTTGAATTATACATTTTTAGCTTCATATTTGGGATTACTGAAATATTTTCTTTCGCGTTGTATATTTAGTGCATATAAATACATAATTAACAAATTTGTAAAATATTTACTTTTCTTATAATTTCACAGTTTCACTAGACCGGCGCATAAATAATGACCAGGCCCGTGGCAATGCTAATTTTACATATGGCGAAAGAATACACAGTGTGCGTAAAAATCACTACTAAGCAGGTCTTTCAGAAGTGCCAAGTTTACAGCAAACAGCCTATAGGAAAAAAACATAAACAAGCTACAGAAACCAAGAATGTTGCACTGCAAGGAAGCTTCTCCCCTACACTTTCAACGCGATGCCCGTGTGCCATACGAGCATTGATGTATTCATATTACTTCATTTCTTATTCCGCACCAAACTAAAGAATGCAACTGTGTAGGCAGATGTACGCAATTTCGTAGCGTGCCTGTCAGACGCTAGGTCCGTTTCCAGAGGCTCACGCAGCCAATCAGAAAACGGGTACGCCCATACCAAAGGAACAGCCCTGCAATTTTGTCTCTGTGTACTTATATACTCTGTGCCAAGAGACCAGAATTATGGCCTCTCATATTTTCGATTCGGGTTCCAGTCTCCCTCCTGTACAAATATGTTAACTTAAAAAAAAAAAGTTAGTCTAGAAATTATTTTATAAGAATTGTTTAAATAATTATTAATAATCAATAATTGAACTAACAAACACTGTTGCTGTAATGTATGTCGCGAAAGTTGCAAACAAACTCTCGAACCGTATTTTCAGACGAAAACTATCAAATGACACGATTACCCTTCAGCCAGCCGAGTAAGTGACAGTTCTGGACCAAGCTGATTTGAATGCCGCAAAAAATTTTGCAATAAGAGATATCAGAGTGTTCCAGGTAACCAAATACTTAATTTGCTTCAAACGTAACATTATTGATTTTACTGTACCACGATATTTATAATGTTTCCAGTAACGATACCGAGTATTTTAATGAGCTTGTGAAATATCTGTGTTTACTAAATAAACATAAATTATGAGAGAACAAGCAAATCATTGTTTGGCTCAACAGATTAGTTTTAATTTATTTATTTGATTCAGAGGAACGAATGCAGATTTTGGAGAAATTGCGAATTAGTTGAGTGAAGAAAATATTGTTCATTTTAAACACGTTATTTTCAAATAAATTTATTTGGTATCTGCAAAAAATTATTTTTCTCTGTGCAAGGGAATATATACCAAGAAGAATTTTGAAAAGATCGAAGAGGAGGCGGACCCTGAACTGGATTATTAATCGTGAATAAATATAAAAATGGGATTTTATTACTTATATATTTTTAACGTTTTGCATATTACGTCGTGAAGGTAACTGAGTGATGGGTTAAAACATCAACGTAATCCTACGTCCGGTGAAGATAAACATATTGCATGTTATACCACGAGTTGAACCCTCCAGATGGAGGTCTACTGTATTTGCCCAGCAAGAGAGCTACTGCAGAGCAAGGCCACGCACGCACGCTTGTAAGGTCCATTCTCGGTTACTTCCAACTTTCTGAAGCCCTGACGAAGTTAAACTTCCACGCTCTCCTCCAACTCGTGCTAACTAAGCTTAACCGAGTCTAGAACATCACACCAAAGGGACAGCACACTGTATTCGTGCACACTCAGTGTGATAATATTTCGCTTACGAACAATGTTTTTACTAAGAGTGTCTAACACACCTATTTTCTCCCTGTTGTAATCGATATCAATTATAAATTAAATATTATAATTTACGGATAAAATAAAAGTAAATGTTTAATAAAACGCTTGTGATACGACGTATTTATAAAACAATCAAAGACTTCCTAACCCTGGAGAGGGGGAGGGGGTTGAAAGGTTTGATTCGCGTGGCAGGCCCTGAATCACATTTTGCGACAGTCACACAGCGAATTGAAGAAAGCCGCCTGTGGTAGGGTGGGCTCTTGAGACGCCGGGCTGCGGGTTCGTACCAACACAGAGGCAACTCTCCTCAGGGGCTTAGGACTCCCTCCGGTAAATAGCTTCCTGCCCCTCCCCCCTACAACCGCCCCCCCTCACCAACAGAACCCTCCCGAAGCTGAAACTTCTCCTGGTTACCCTCAATTTCCGCCAGGAGTCTGGTCCCTTAACCCCGCCTCGGCTGCAAGTCAGACTTATGCAATTTCCTCCTCTGCCTGGATTACCAGATAACACCATTATTAATTCACTCGGATGACGCTTGCTGCAAGCCCGTTGGTCATCAGAAATGCATTATTTTACATTTGTCTGAAAGACATCGCTTCTACGTAAACTTCAACACAAAAAATAATGCAATTAACTGTAAACTGGGAACGTTCGAAAGCCCGGCTAAATATCTACTTGCAAGCGCATTATGTATTCATCCAACACACGTGAAATTAACATTACCGTGGGTATGATCACTTTATTTATCCGTCAGTCACGTAAAATTGTGGAATTATTACAAAAGTAAATATCTTACAAAGGTGCTACATTATGCACTAAAAACAGATACCGAAGGAGATCATTATTTTGATTCAATATTAAGACACGGAAATGCATTCCTTTCGCCGTCGTCATCTTAACTGGGTGCACTCCAGCCAGTGTGCCCATTAAAATATATGCAGGTAGAAGCTGTGACATTTTTCAAATGTTGATTAAATTAGTAATCAATAAACCTTCAAAAATTATTGTCTCGTGGCATGTTACAATCACAATTACAGTATTGCAATTATTTTTTTATAAATCGCCAAAATATAATGCGATTTTGAGTATTTCTGGAATTAATTGATGGTATGTTATTTCAATGTGGATTATCTCATTTCGGTGAGTTAACATTCTATTATTCGTGCATTCTAAAAGCACAAAAATTGTGGCTCTGACATGCCATTATCTGAAAAGTAGGCTGTCTACAATTTTACTATGCTAGGGATTAATGTCTACAAGTTGAACAATATTTCGAACAAATATAAAATAATGAATTATTTGGTGACTATCTCTCATAAGACGATCGCATAAATACCGCGCTAACAATCTGAGGTTCAGCGTCATCGTGCACTGGGATAAACCTGCGGAGAGATATTGTATAACAGCTCTGTGCGTAACCCGTATAGATGGTATACAGAGTAGAGTGCTCACAACAACTTCGCAGTAACCCACTGAGATGAGTTTAGAGGTTTCGGTCGACGCTCGAGGGGAATCCATAGAGTCCATTCTCGGTTACTTGCAACTTTCCTGAAGCCCTGCTAAAGTTATAATTTCAGGCTATTCTTCAACCTCATGCAAACAAAGCTTAACTAAGTCTAGAAAATCTCACCAAAGGAACGACGTGCAGTATTTGTGGGCACTCAGTTTAAATATATTTTGCTTAACAACATTGCCTTAGTAGGCATTACCAACCTGCCCTTTTTCTTTATCTGTTTTATTGATATTAGTTATAAATGAATAGGGACAGGAATATTTCGCGTTTTAAAGGACCTCTGGGTCCTATGCATTTTTTGAGCCTGAACATTCTGTTCAATAAACTGCGATACACTTGCAAACATTACAAAAACAAACACATGTGTTTGAAGTCTAGCTTGGCCTAAAATGAATACAATAAATTTTCCTGTCCCTATAAATGAATAATTATAATTTATACATAAAATAAAAGGAAAAGTTAAATTCAACCAAAAATAATATACTTTAATGTAAACAGAATTGTAAAATGCTTTATAATGCATATCATATTTAGGAAATAACGAAACACGTCATACATGGAGTAATTTCTCGAAGGAATATGCTGCGAGCATAATAGAGACTTGCAAAATCCGCGTTATTTTGTGTTTACACACTCAACTCCAAAATGCTGTTTGTTCATCTGATTGCTGCCATTCGCTTGTGTGGCACATCGCACGGACGTATCCAGCAAACAAGGCTCGGTGTTTCAGTAACTAATCTCCAGTGAAGTGCTCACACACAAAAATGATGCACAGTAGCAAGCAGGTAGTGTAATTGCACTCAGGTAAGTATTGGACAGAGAAATATTTCTTGTTACCAAAAAACCAACAGTAATTTTGAAGGTCTCTATCTATACAGTAGACCTAAAATGGTTGCCAAGAAACGTTTTTGGTAATCAAAAAAGAAAAAAAAAATACTGAGTGACTGACAATCAACGCCCGGACTCAACTATTGGTCCTATAAACATTAAATTTGTGCGGAACATTCATTATGTAATGTAGGTAGTCACTAAGGAGAGATTTTTCATAATTCAACCCCTACAGGTGTGAAATAGGGTTCAAATTTTTACGGAGAAAAGATATGAGATTGTCATTCGAAGTCGCAGAAACCGCGTAATGGCACTAGGCTGTAAGTCAAAGTTATTTTAAGTATATAACCATTCTAAGCGTTTGTGCCGAATGTTCCATTGAATACCAGTGACCGCCCTTCGGAATTCAAGAGACTGCAGTTTCCCCTCAAACTGTACTTTCCGGTGACGTATGATAAGTCGCAGGGTCAAACTGTCAAACTCGCAGTAGCTGACGAGGCAGGACTGTTTCTCCCGCCGCGCCGTCAGTTTTACGTGGCGTGCTCGCGTCTAAACTCACCCTTCAGCCTGGTTATTTTGGCTCCACACTCTAAGATAGCCAGGAACATTATTTACAAAGAAGTATAGTAAAAAACTAAGTTACATGTTGACATGGTCGATTACTAATAACTAGAGACCTGAAGAATTCACTGATTAATTTTAGGACAAGCTAGAATTCAAAACACATGAGTTTATATAACTTAATCCATAGGCCCACGCCGTATGTGATACTTCCTGGAGAATGCTGGTCCAATCGTCGCCTTCCACTATGACAGCAAGCAACCAATGCGCAGTTTATATCGGCATATTTGTACATAAGACTGTAGAGTCTAGCCTTCAGGTCATTGAACTCGCGATTTTTTCCGGTCTCTACTAATAACTCCAAACTTAACGGAACCAATTATGTTACTTTTGGACTTGCATTACGTTCCACTTTCTATTCTAAATTATGTATGCTACTTGAGTGGCGTGTGGTGAACATTTGCAAGGTAAGCTGGTGCTTGCTCAGTGCTGTACATACTTGGCGCACGCAGCGGAAACCAGTAGCCAAAGTGGAGCAGGGAGAAGCTGGATGTACTGCGGCCACTCACGAGAGAGCGGCGAGGCACCCATCACACACGTGCTGTGACGTCAACCACACTACTACGTGTAAGTGGCCGATGTGTAAACTAACAAACTATTAGGTATAGCACTGAGCAAAACACAGCTTACCTCGCAACACTTCACCACACGCCACTGTTCTACTTTAAAGGCACGTGTACTCTTAAAAAATTGTTGTGACGAAAAAAGGAATTCCACATGGGGAAAGTCTCGGGGAAAAAGCTCTGTACAAAATGCTATAATTTACACCGGCAAGTGTAATACATTTTTAACTCGCGAGGCTCACTCACAGCTGTGGTCCAGAGGGAAGCTGCAGAGGGCGACTTCCCGGAGAGCAGTCTCAGGGGGACGCGAAGTCCACGATGCTCTTCCTTCTCCAGACACTTACTCCCCCAGTCGTGGGAGTTCCTTCGCCGCAGCCGTAAACACACTCTCTGCTTATCACTTTTTAACAGCGATCGCTGGGAAATTTTCAGTTAAGCCGCCGCGTCGTCGCGGGGATCCCCCGCCGCTATGCATTACTGATGCGGCAATCTCTTTGTGCCGCCACGGCATCTGAATGATTAAGCCGCGGACACATCTTCCCTCCGCCTTCTCCACACGTATACAAGGAGATGCGAGTTGCGCAGGAGCCGTACTTACTCCCTGTTCCAACCACGGACTAATGATCTCGCTGGCTGCGCACAAGTCTCAGTGTGCCGACATTGAAGTCGAGGGTCAAACATTAACACCTCGCAACTAACGTTTTTCTCGGAAAATATGTTTTTCTGTTAAAATATACAAAACTAAATATTCTATTTTCTGCCAAAAAAATTACACAGAAATAAAAATTTTCATCTTCTCCAAAGCACACTATAGCTAACTCGTATCTCAATGACAAGCATATTTAAAAGTTGGCACCTCGTTTCTTCCCATTGCACAATCTGGATGTGGTACAGTCACTGGATGTTGGAAAGAAGGTAAGTATTTTTAAAAGCTTAATAATATTGAATGGGATTATTAAGTATTCTAATAGAGTAGGCTACAATAACGTAATTTATTTAAAAAAACTGAGAATTTGTGGGGTTGCTGCGGGATTTTCGCATGTGAGAATCGTGCAGGACGATGCCGCTGGTCGGCGGGTTTTCTCGGGGGTTTGTCGTTTCCCCCGCCCCTTCAATCCGGCGCTGCTCCATACTCATATCGCTTCACCCCCATTGGCTTTCAAGACCTCGATGTAACGAGCCGCCAAAACCTCTTCACTCGCTCTGTCGCATGGTTTCGCGTGGGATTTCAGTAGAAAAGAATACGTGAAGTATGGGTCAGTTCAGCCAGGGAACAAACTACCTGACCCTACAGTCAGTGATATCGAGGCAATTAAGTACACAGCAAATTGCATCATTCAAGTCAAGCTTGATTTTGATGCAACATTTATAGATCTTGGCAAGAGACCGAAGGAATTACTCTTGATGTAGCCATTGTCATCGCCTAGAAAAATGACAAGCCCACTGTGCATCAAGAAACAGACGCGGGATCATCTCCAGCAGTCCAAACATGTAATTCCAATAGACCGCCAAGCCTTCTGTGATTCTCTGCTCCATATAAGGTGATTACAAAGGATACTTAAGTGTATTAAATTTTATAGTATTACAAACTTATTAAATAAGGTGGATAGCTCTAAGTAATATGAATTATAAACCATAAATTGTTGTTAAAAATCGCAGTGTTTCCTTTGATTACGTTGTATTTTTTTTATCCTGATAATACTTTTTTTTTGTAAATAAAGTTTACCTATTAAGTATAGGTAAATGGTAATCATAGCAACAATATTGTTGCATTTCGCTGCCCGGTGTTTCCTGCGCGCGGGAAGGCGCTGAGAGCTGGAGGTCAAGATTGTAACGTTAGACGACGCGAGCGGCTTATCATAAAGGATGCCGCCGCACACGCCGATAAACTTATCGCAGCTCGCGCCTCGCTAACCTTGAGAAGCTCATATTTATCCATTTATCATGCAGGAATGTTGTCATCAAGACCATTGCCTTTCCCAGAACAACTTGGATCGCCGAGAACGACCTAGACGGCACCTATCTCAAGTACACTGAAGAGCCAAAAAAACTGGTATAGGCATGCGTATGCAAATAACAGAGGTATAGAACCAATCAGCGTAGCGCGATGCGGTCGGCAGCTAGATCGGTTAATGCTGCTACAATGGCAGGTTATCAAGATTTAAGTGAGTTTGAACGTGGTGTTATAGTCGGCGCACGAGAGATGGGACATAGCATCTCCGAGGTAGCGATAACATTTGGATGTTCGCGTACGACCATTTCACGAGTGTACCGTGAATATCGGGAATCGGGTAAAAAATCACATCTTCGACATCGCCGCGGCCGGAAAAAGATCGTGAAAGAATGGGACAAACAACGACTAACGAGAATCATTAAACGTGACAGACGTGCAACCCTTTCTCAAATTGGCGAAGATTGGATTTGTGGACTGCCCTGTAGGATTCATGGTGATAAATTGCCTCCTGCATACCTTCAGGCATTAGTCGAGTTCATGCCACGTCGTCTTGCGGCACTCCTGTGGTCGGCGGGAGGGTGGGGGTTACACGATATTAGNCATCTCGGATTGCCGAGAACATTCTAGATGGCACCAACCTCAAGTATAAATACCACATGCAGACCTCTGAGGGGGGGTGATTAAGAGCCAAGAGTTTGGCGTCTCGTGCGACCTAGGCGACATTTGGGCGATTCCGGAGCGGCGAGGGACGACTGCAGCGATCTGCGAGAGTGCGTCGGCGAACTTGTCTGCAGTGACGGTGGGACTGATCTGTGGGACTGTGGACTGGATGCGTGAGTGAAAAGACATTCGGGACGATGTAAATATACAGTTTTAACTAAACGTGGGGAAATAATTGGAGCCATTTAAGGGACATTAGTATGGGTAAAGACTGTGATAAAGACTTTAATTGAAATCGAGATAGTAATTAAATAATGCTCTCAATAATAATAATAAGAGTTAATAGGACGCTCAGACGGACAAATAACAGATATTTGACTATTTGTAGCATTGAGAATAAATATAATTATGGAATTTAGTTCTTTTATTTTTATTAAGACCTTCATACCTCACGAACTAGGACACCTCCCCCCTCAGGCATTCCTGTAAAACTGGTGTTAGAAGTGGAATGGATTCATTTTATTGTTAATCAAGTTAGGCAGTAGGTGAGTAATTAGTTATATTATGACTAATTGATTAATGTTATAACTGTAGGCGAAAATAATTAAGAATCTTTTATACAACTGCACTAGTGAACGTTAATTAGAAAAATGTCTGCAGAACTGGAAGCACTGGAAGCATTCATAGCGGGGTTAGGTAGCCAAGTAAGCGCAAGTGTTAATGGCCTTGATAACAAGATTAGTTGTGTGAACGAGAATGTAAATAGTGTTAACGAGAATGAAAATACCCAGACAACTAATACAGATAGGAAAATTGACTCTGCGAATGAGAATGAAGACAGGAGAAAATAAGGCATTAGCGAGTTGGTGAACACAAGAATTTACTGTGTGGACAGGATGTTTGACGGTGTAAATGAAAGAATGGGCATTGTAAATCCAGAGTGGAGAGTGTCGAGAATGAAGTGACACAGGAAATAAGTGCAATGAAGAAGGAACGGTAGGAATTTGTGCAGCAGCGAAATTCTGCTATCACAACATCGCCAGCCGAGAAGAGCGAGGAAGCAGTACAAGTCGTCAACAAACACAGCGACCTTGGAGGATAGCCAGCAAGCTCAGAGGCGTTGGTGCAGAGCAGCCTGGATTGGGGAAAGGGGTCTCAATTAGGACCTCCCCTTACGATGGCCAGACTTCTTGGTGGGAGTACTAATACCAGTTTGAAAATGTCGCCACCCTGAATGGCTCACCANTTCTTGGTGGGAGTACCAACACCAGTTTGAAATAGTCGCCACCCTGAATGGCTGGTCAGCCGAACAGCGGGCTTACTACCTCGCCGCAGTACTGAGAGGCCCCGCACTGAGGATACTACAATATCTGCCAGAGCGACGTCGGCTGGAGTACCCCACACTGGTGTCGACCTTGGAGTTACGTTTCGGCGACCGGTACCTGCGACACGTCCACCATGCACAGCTGCGAGGCCACTCCCAGCGACCAGGAGAGCCGCTGCAGGAGCTATGGCAAGACATTGTGCGTGTCTCACACCTGTCTCTGGAGAGGTGGAGGCGCGCGGCATCATAGTAGTCGGCTTCTTCGTCGACGCCATCGCCGACACAGAGGTACGGCAAGTAGTACGTCTGGCTGCACCACACGACATGCAGGACGCCCTGGCCCGAGCACTGCAGGTGGAACCAGCAAGACAGGGAGCCACACCCCGACGTCATGTACGGGCGGTGAGGCTGAATGAAGAGTACGAAGACAGCGCGAAGAAGACACTGAAGGAGTCGCAGACGGCTGTGAAGTGTACTTCAAGTGTTTCAAAATGGTACAGACACCTGATGGCTGTTGTTGATGTTTCAAATAATAGGTCTTAGTGGCGTGGATAACCTACTGCCGCAGAAACGATGTACACTAACAAAATGAAAAATTTGCTTATTTGACTTCACAATTTAACCGAAAGCAAGAGGGTGGAGAGATTTGTGTGGCTCTTAACATCGAGGTCTCGAAAGCCGATGAAGGTGAAGTGAGGTTATTCGGATCAGCACCAGAATGTAAGGGCAAGGGAAACGGGAGATCCCCGAGAAAACCCGCTGACTAGTGACATCGTCCGGCGCGAACCCGTTTCGCCTAGGTAGGAGGAGAATAGTCTGACCACTACACAACCGCGGCCCCCCTGAAAATGAGATACTATTATGATGACAGAAATACAAAACGCTTGTGATACACGCCATATTTGGGAAAGAATCAACCGCGTTGTACATGGGGTGATTTTTCAGAAGTTCGATTCAATAAGTGTGAAGATGCCACGAATAGACTATGCACTCAATTCCCGGTTACTTCCAACTTTTCTGAAGCCCTGCTAAAGTTCTACTTTTGGGATATTTCTCCGCCTCATACAAACAAAAGATTAACCGTGTCTAGGAAATTACACCAAAGAGATGACGGACCGCACTCGTATGCACTCAGTTTTATAATAAGTTCCATAAGATATATTTCTTACTGGGCATTACCAACACACCTCTTTCCTCCCTGTTTTCATTCATATTAATTATGAATGAAATATTATAATTTGCAGATAAAATATACGTGAAATTTATGTTTAACCAAAAATGTGATTCTTTAATGCTAACCCTTTCATGCCCATTGTAGACAATCGTCAACATGTTGCACAAGAAGGTTATATTTGACCAGTACTGTACTCCGCGAGGCTCAGTGTCCAGTGATCTTCCCCGTGGGTAACTGATTCCTAAACCATGCTAGTACGCTGCGTTATGACTGGTTCATATCACTGATCACCAAGCACGAAGAATACAGCTTATTGGTTGTCATAACGAAACAAGTCCTTTGCCAGCTTAAACGCTCATAATTTTTTTTTTTTAATTTCCAACACTAGAAATTATAAATTAATGTGGGAATGAAAGGGTTAACACTTTGAGTACGGTACAGATTTACTGGCAATCAATACAAGCTAGAAGTGAGTCTGCTATATTCACGACTGCATCACCGTCAGTTCTCTATATTCCCATTTACAACCATCCTATTGGTCCATACACTAAACAACTTTCATTACTGGCTGGCTCTCTGCCAATATAACGCCGAGTTGAAAGTGCCCCAATCAATTCCACTTTCCTACGTTAAATAATGTACAATCCATCATGTTCATTTCAGCAATTTACAATCTGAGTGATGCTGACTTAGAACTTTATATAGAACCGTATGCAAAGTGCAGGCGAAGTAATGTTCCCACACCCGTGTCTGTAAAGACTGCTGATGCCGTAATGTCGCGGGAAACTCCGCATGACTCAGTTGAATTACAACGACGTGATATTACGCCCGCGGCACTCGAAGTGCTAACGGAAGTACAGAGGGGCTCGTGATGCGCGAATTGTTTAGGGAACAACCGACCACGTGACGCGCGGGGCGATCTTGCTGAGGTTCTCCAGTGGAGAGAGGAACACAGGGCGTGCGAGCACTCGAGCACCCAGACTGACGCGGACAAGTGACGCCTCATTACCGCCGTGTCAGAGCGAGTACTGGGCGTCGCTGCGTCCTGCCTCGAGAGTGGCGGTGGCCTTCGCTTCTCGCTCCGCCTGTCGCCTACTTTCCACGCACACCAGTGTACAACACACCACCACATTTTCATTTCAGCCTGTTCCAAATATCAGTCAAACAAAATATCTCAGCTTGCACAGGCTGTTCACAGTAAAGTGAGCACTTTTGAGGCTCAACTGAAATTTTTGATATCAGCCATATTTTTATCTTTCCCCCGCTTTTTTTCTTACATAAATATTGCCATGCAAGTAATAAACACAGAATATATATTTCACCGGACTCGAAAGTTAAAGTCTAAGGTGTAACATATAGAATTTTCATTTTTTTTTTTATTATTGTGATGATATAGGTTTGAAATAACAAACGTATATAATTTGAGAGTTAAATTTTTTTTAACTAACCTACAAACCATAATTGAATGCCGTACGAATTATAATTTTTTTTACAATGTTTTTTCATGTAGGTTAGAATTTTATCAGCCAGCTGAACTGTCAGTCTCGTTTGTTAACATGTAGTGGAAATACACTTTGTCAACATCAGAACTGGTAAAGAATTTAATTTCTCCTTGAGAGAGAAAATTGTCAACATTTTGTCATGTGCAAATATTTTATGATACAAAGACGTGAGGCGATATACTAGCTAGCCTATGAGAGAATTTTCTTTGAGAAATGTTGTTATGTTGGCGATGTACCTGCGACTCGCTTACATTTTGAAACAACCAATGAGAGATCGGCGTGGCACGTGGCTGTGTCGCCTCTCTAACTTACTTGCTCTTTAGAATGGGATACGTCCAAGGGAGCGGATGTTTGCCGTCATTTTGTATGTGTAGTAAAGATCTCCACGACTTAGTCGATGCCTGAACGCGCCATACGGCCCTGGTGGGTAAGTGGACTTCACCTCAGAGCAGACGACGTCTAGTCTACGAGTTTCTTAAACATGCCAGACAGGAATGCGCGTGTTGGCAGCCATTGCCACGTTGTATTAATTAGATCGGGATAGCGCAATGCGGATAGGCACGGCCACTCTGGAAGAGATTAGCCGACGACACGTGGTTTGATACCAAATACATAACGAATTTATGTTTAGAAAGAAAAAAAAATGGCGTGTGGGGAGTGCACCCAGGGCAAGGCAACACCCTCCGAGTGACGGTCTTCCCAGCTGGGACCCGTAGGTGACCGTCATCCCCGGGCATGACAGAAATGAGATCCCTAGAATGGAGCGGCGCTGGAATGCAAGGGCGGGGGGAGCGGGAGTACCCCGAGAAAACCCGCCGGCAAGTGACATCGTCCAGCACGATTCCCACATGCGAGAATCCGGGAGTGAAACCCACCGGGGATCGAACCCGGATCGCCGTGGTGGGAGGCGAGCGCCCTGGTCATAATTAATTTTATGGGGTCGTATTTTACTCTCGTCATGTACAGCGGTAACGCCGAAATTCGCGCAGAACAGGAGGTCCCGGAGTGGAGATTCAATGGGAAGTGCTGTGGGTCACGAGTTAAACGCAGACCATGACTTTACATATTTCGCAAGATGACTTAAATGAGAGAGTATATTCGGGTTAAGTTTCCCGCTTGTCTGGCGCTTGAACTGCGCCGCGGAGTGTTTGAAATCCTGGTTTCAAGATGAAACTATTAAACGTGCCCCCAGCATGTTTACAGACATACGAGGAAGTAATGCTATTTGAAAGTTACCACGCATGCTGTAAATATTATTTTGAAGCCCTCCAATATAGTTAAAAAACGGCTTTACTAAACTGCCGTGCCTTCAAACTTACTAACCGGACACGAGTCAAACTACGATAGGAGCATATATTGAACATTGTTACAGACGTTTCATCAATAGCGCGATAGGGTCAGCGCTGAAAGTTCCATAGGTAGACGCAGCACCACGAGAACACTGCACGCCAGTTCAGAAGCCCTGCGCCTAGAGGCGATTGCGCTTTTGCAGCGCGTGCCAGTGTGACCCTTATAGCTCCCGTGCTTCTCGGCTAAAAAGGGGAGAAAAATTATGCAGACATGCGGGACCATTGAGGAGTGTATCTTCTATTCAGCTGGGCACTACGGGAATACGACTTCTTCTTGGTATAAATGTTTCTATGGTCTTTACGCGGTTTCTTCGCCCTTTTAGAACCAAAACTTTGAAAAATCACCACGTTTATTACGTGTAAGGCTGTTTCCTAAATACGCCATGAATGAAAAATATTTTATATTACTGTCAACTTGAAAATGCCTTTTTGGGTTAAATTTAACTTTTACTTAAATTATATCTATAAAGTATAATACCCTATTTAATAACAGGGAGAAAATAGGTGAGTTGGTAATGCCTGGTAATAAATCGTTCTTATGCAAAGTATTATTGCACCAAGTGCGCACCAATGTGGTGTAATTTTATACACTTGGTCAAGCTTTGTATACATGAGGCGGAGGAATATCCTGGAAGTAGAACTTCGGCAGGGCTTGAGGAAAGTGCGAAGAAACCTCGAGTAGACTACAGTTTCGCAGATACGCCTTTTTTTAAAACCACGCTGCGTCTACTAGCACGACAAGCTAACATAGCAGCAGAAGTGTTCCCGAATGTCTGGCATGACCCCTGGGCATTGTGAGGCGTGGTTCAGGGGGGAGGCGAGAGAAAGTGAGTGGCAGGAACTGAGCAGAGGTTTTACCGCCCGTCGACCTCGCTAATCTCTCCGCGGCTTCACACGGGGTTAACGTCGCGAGTTGTAAGGTTGGCTGACGTGAAGCCCTCCGCCCCCCTCCCCAATCCAACTTCATCATTTCACGGCTTAGCGACGCAGCCACCTCCGAAAACACGCGAATTTACTTGAATGTGGGAGGTGAAAATGTTCCCTCGCATAACTCGAGATACCAACTTTACGGAAGAACGTGAACAATTATCATTGCTGAAATCGTTGAAAATATTTTATCGCCACCATAAACCTGTTTGAAAACTCCTGTATATGGTGGGAAGTGGAGTGTAGTGGAGATGTATGGGCGGATCTTAACAGCGAGGTCTTGAGAGCCGCTGATAGCGAACTGTTGTGAGTATGGAGCAGCGCTGGAATGAAAGGGCGGGGGAAACGGGAGGTTCCCGAGAAAACCGGCCGACCGTCACGATTCCCACATGCGAAAATCCAGGAGCGACCCCGTCGGGAATCGAACCCAGGTCGTCTAGGTGGGAGGCGAGTAGTCTAGTTACTACACCACCGCAGCGCGGTATACGGCGGGGAAGCCAGGCCTAGTTACGGCGGTGGAAAATTACTCCGTGACGTGGATGTACTCCTGCAAAGACATCTAGACACGCCATTGAAATGTTGCCCACCGCTGTCGCACAACTCATGATATCACAGTGGTGCAGGCATACTTTCGTTTTGGTGGGGGTGTTTTGTTTATTGGCATGACCGTGTCAGCAAAATGAAATTTCGCAAAAAAATCTACGGTAGATTATATGGTTTCATGTGCAATGTGATGTCAAGGCAACCTCTGTGATACACCTTCTAAAGACTCGAATAAAAATATTTCAATTACTGCAATATCGGTTATAAAAGTGCTCATAGTTGTAATGCTACTCAATTCAATCAAGAAACAATAATTGTAAGCACAGTTCAACAATTTCAATTCCAATACATTTTCTAATGAAAAATCCTTCAGGTTCCTGGAGGGAGCGTGGTTGTGAATATGAACAAGGAACGCTCCCTTCCCTCTACTGACTATGCCAATGACTTTAGCAGACAAATGTCATGATTTCGGCGACATGTAGGTGCGACTTCACTGTCCTGTGTGTTTTTGACTGTCGGATTAATTGGTTCTTGTGCCAGTGGGCAACCATTTTTACCTGATGTCAGGTGGCACGGGATTCGGGACTTGTTTATTTGCAGGTGTGTTATTGGCTCACTGTCCATCCTTGTCGTGTCTGATAAGCTACAGTCCCATTGTGACCACAGCAGAAGTATGGATGGGTTTGAAGACTAGCTTGTTCTAAAGTGAATTCGCTACATTTTCCAGTCCCTACCCATGGCTGATAATATTCGGAAAATTGCTTGGATGCGAATAGCTTTTGCAATACCATCTCCAAAATCGTCCGGCATTTCGAAAATCTATAGTAAATTAACTGGATGCTGTAATTGCAGTTGCATAAACGTCCCTGGAAACTCCGAGTTCAAAATAATAACTTGAGGACCTCGTGGTACCTATGCGAACAATTCCTTCATGACCATAAATAAGTATCTGCCTTTTCGTCGGACTGACAGATGCAAGCTAGGTTTGACTACTAGGTATGCAGTTGGGTTACTTTGCACTCAGGCCATTTTTAGAACTTTGAGTACGTTACAGATTTACTAGCAATCAAGACCAACTAGAAGTGAGTCTCCTATATTTACGACTGCATTACCATCAGTTCTCTATATTCCCATTTACAACCGTTCTATTGGTCCATAAACTAAACAACTTTCATTACTGGCTGGCTCTCTGCCAATATCATTCCGAGTTGAAAGTGCCCCAACCAATTCTTCTTTTTGGTGTGAAATAATGTACAGTACATCCTGTTAAGTTAAGTTCAGCAATTTAAACTTTTGAGTGTTGCTGACGTAACATTACTTTGCATAGGAGTTTATGTAAAGTGCAGGCGAAGTAATATTTATTCTCCCGTGCCTGTGAAGAATGCGGATGTCGAAATATCACGGCAAACTCCACGCCACTTAATTAAATTCAGACGACGTAATATTACCTCGGCAGCGCTCGGCGTGTTAAAGCTAATACACGAGACGAGGGTGCGAGGTAAACTTAGGGATATGAACACACATCTCCAGGACCCTAAATCAACCGAAACGATCTAAAAGAACAGCATGCTGCAAACTTCCACGACAGTGTCACTTTTGGGAAACCATTGACGGTGCTGTGTAATGACGAGGACTGAAGTCAGTATTGCTGGAAGCGCACATACTGGACACTACAGCAGGGAAGGGGGGTGCAGTCATTTGCATACCACCGGACATGATCGCATCTGAATAAAGCCCGCAGAATCTATCATCAATTGGTAGAGAACCGAGTATTTCACAGCTTGATTTGGCAGCAAGCTAGACTGGACAGTCCTACATACACTCGAGACATTATCGTTTGCTTGTTGGTTGCCGTGATAAAATGATTCCTCTGTACAGTGTTGTTAAACACTCACTCACACTACTGCTTCCTGCTTATTACTGGCTCATAGTTAAACGGGGTGTGTCTAAATAACTGTCGTCCAATCACAACAGAAGAAGAAAATAACAAGTGTGTGGAGTCTACCTCGCCTCCGAATGAATTCGCGAAATACCCGAGGCTCTAGCTATAGGGTTGATGAAAAATCGCGCAAAAGTTTTGAGCCAACACATCTTCTATGCAACTCTAACTAGTTTATTCTTTCATGATTGGATGAACAAGATCTTAACTCAGCTAAAGTGTTTTCAGACCCATCACAAACATTCTGCCATAAAGTATCAGAACCCTCATTGACCCAGTGAAATGGGGTAGTAGCTTCATACATGCATGACAGCCAATAAGGAAAGAAAACTGTCGGACATATGTACAGTACGTTGAATCCTAGCAAACAGTTAACTTTTCCCGCGATAAACTACCATCTCTAATCATCTATCATTTTCATTAGCTTATTCCTACTGTTAAAGATGGAAGGGGCTCTGTATATTTTCCAAGATGATTTGTCCTACATGCAGAGATCACATCACAGCAATAACTTACCACTCAGAGCTCTCTCCAACTTGTTCTCCATAATGTGTTGCCTGGTTAACAGTCTTTCTTCCAATACTGTGTATCCGTTCACCATGCACGGTTGTCCAAGTGTGGTTTATGGTTTTACGAAGGGGAACAATATTCTTAAAATTACGGAATTTACGTGGTATTTCGGAGGCAAAAAAGGTATGCTAAACAAGGTGAGTGTCCACCTCCAGCCACAATTATTCAACTAAAGACAGCTTTGTGTGGAGAATGGATGCACATTCCCTTGAATATCGTGCGTCGCATTTATCTACTATATAAAAATAAGTCGGGTTTTCCTTCCTGACGCTATAACTCCAAAACGCACGAACCGATTTCCACGGTTTTGCATTCGTTGGAAAGGTCTCGGGCTCCGTGAGGTTTATAGCAAA
>NQII01002311.1:291264-360860 GCA_002778355.1 Clitarchus hookeri
ATAAATTTAGAAAATCATTGTTTTTCACATGGGCAGTTATACGTTGCGTGTTCACGAGTTGGGAAACCATCCGCTTTGTTTGTGTTAACGTCAGACCAAAAAACAAAAAATGTGGTTTACCAAAGAGCACTTCAATGAAACGTATTTACTTTGGATTCACTTTCATTTACTTAGAGAAGTTCAATTCATTACTGTTGTGAAATGAAATAAAATTTTTCCTTTTCAAATATAAAAAAAATGTTTCTTCATGTTTTAATCACCAAACAAAATGTTGCATAAAACGAAGCCATCTGGTGGCGAAACGGAGTTTGCCGGGTTTGCTAGTGCCAGATGAACATTTGGCCAAGGGTTGACCAACCTTCTATTAATGAAGAATTCGAATGGTGCCACAGTGATTAATAATGTTCTATCCACCACCTGTACTTTTATGAGTATAAACGCAAAGTGGTATATAGTGGATTTCCCACCAATAGAGCTGGAAGGAGAGTGGTGTACTGACATGTTCGAGTTTTTAATACAGGTGCGGTTATATCATATATAGGTAAAAATCCACACTTGTATCCCACAGAAATTGGTATAGAAATGACAATGATCATTTTACAAAGTGATTGCTATAGTCAGAAACACCCAAGAGGTACTATTTCCTGATATCAATTCGAATATGTGTTTGATCAAGTGCAACAAAAATATCGAGAGTCTTTGCAGATGATTCCTTCAGTTTTTAAACACGTCGAACGGCTGCGTCATTTACAGTCCACTAATCGCCAAGAACGTACACGAACTTTCCTAATGATTTTCGATTAGCATAGAAAATCGGTGGATTTTCGAAACGAAGTAGTTGCCCTATGCTTGCACTTGAAACGAAAGTAACTAAATTTACTACCAAGAATTCACGAGATTTTGGAGTATAACATGAAAATGACTTAACCCGTAAAATTTTGTCTTTCCAGATATATATATATATATATATAGAGAGAGAGAGAGAGAGAGAGAGTAAAAAGGGTTATTGCTGCAATGTTAGATATATGCGACTTAACTTCAAGGTAAATGTAAGCCGAACTTATAAGTGCTGGGGCCGCGGTGGCTGAGCGGTTATACGCTTGAATCCCCGGTGGTGTCCCTTCCGGATTTCCAAGTGAGTATCGTGCTGGACGATGACGCTGGTCGGCGGGTTTTCTCGGGGATCTCCCTTTTCTCACATCCCTGCATTTCGGCGCTACTTCATTATCACCTCATTGTCATCTTCATCGGCTCTCAAGCCGCCCAAATTATTCAACCTGACACTTTACTGGCAAAGAACTTGTTTCGATCGAAACCAATAAAAATAGGCTTCCTGTTCGACTATTGGGAAATTAACCATTCATAACCTAGGACAGCATTGTGGTTTACCAATCAGTTACTACAGGGTAGATCATTGGGCACTGAACCTCGCAGTGTACAGCGCCGGTCAAAGGGGCAGCGGTGGCGCAGTGTCCAATGCGCTCGCCTCCCACCACGGCGATCCGGGTTCGATCACCAGCGGGTTCACTCCCGGATTTTCGCATGTGGGAATCGTGCTGGACGATGCCGCTTGCCGGCGGGTTTTCTCGGGGTTCTCTCATTTCCCCCGCCCTCGCATTCCAGCGCCGCTCCATTCTAGAGTTTCATTTCCTGTCATGCCCGGGGATGAGGGTCACCTGCGGGTCCCAGCTGGAAAGACCGTCACTCGGAGGGTGTCGCCTTGCCCTGGGTGCACTCCCCCCACGAAGTTTCGTTTCAGCGCCGGTCAAATGTAACATTCGTGTGCAACATATAGACGATTTATTGTCTACACTGGGTACGAACGGGTTGAAAGTGTTGAGAGCGAACCAGCTTCAACTGATCTCGTCATATCGGCGCAAGTCTCCATGTTAATGCAGATCCACAAGGCTAAGGGCCAGAGTGTGGGTGTGACAACAAGGTCTGCAAACACGCTTCTGAGCCGGGTGAAAGCATCTGGCTCGACGGACGGTCTGTGCGAGGAAGGGATGTGACTGAGGGGGCAGGGAGAGGGCCCCCGCGCCAAGACAAACAGCTTGGGCACTCGGCATTGTCTGCCGTGAACCCTGACCCCGCGCTGCGCGCCGTACATATTGCACGGCCTCCGGCTACTGCAGCTCTAGCCACTGGTTGTACGCCTCCTGCCGGACACTGGGAGCCAGGTACCAGCGCCTCCTAACTCGAATAAGGAGAACTATTCCGTACCGAAGATACCCCAAGTCGACGTTCTACAATCTTACAACTTCAGCTTTTAAAAATAATTATTGCATATTTAAACAAATTATATAGGATGTTTTTCAAATGACTGCAGACATTTTACGGAATGCAAGGGCGTGTCAAGACGAGTGTTTCGGCGCAATGCACATGGCGTCGGAAATGCGTCCTTACGCTACAAATAAATAAAACGCAAGAGGCGTATGCTGTAGGCGGTAACTATTATGTAAAGTACATGTGGCACAAACACTGAAAGCGAGGTGACATCGGAACCGTAAGTACAGTGATAGAACAGTTGTTCAAAGTGACGGCCGTTGGCGTGGTTGCACGGCGGAGTACGGTACCTCTGTACTCGGAACAGCTCACGTGGCTGTAGTGTTGATTGTCGTCGTCGACTTGACTCTGCCAGGTGGTTCTAGCAGCAGCGCATGGCTGTTGCACTCTCTCCTGCCATTGTGTTATGTACAGACGAGGCACTGTGTACCCGCGAGGACATATTCAACAGCAACAGCGCGTCTTGCGTTTGTTTTATTTGTAGTATAATGATGCATTTACGACACCATGTTCATTGCATCAAAACAATCGTCTTGACACGCCTTTGCATTCCCCAAAATATCTGCACTCATAAAAAAAAAATCCTGTATAGTTAACGTATTCAAATTGTGTAAATATACAATAAACAATATTGTAGTACATTTCTTTAGATGTTTTTACTCACATTTGATTTGCATATTTTAGTTGCGATGGTGGTAGCACAGACTTCTTTGTATAAGCGCCCTTCACGTCTGTTATTCGTGTCTCTCGTATTTTCGTGAATATACGCGTAGAATTGATTGTAAAGTAGTGTTACACCTTCACGGTTACAGTTTATATTCCCTCAAATGTATTTGTGATATGAAATAACTGTGGTTCAGAGACACGTAAATTATATTGCCCAGTGAAGTAAACATAGGCCAATAACCATATTAAAAAAAAAAAGGGAAAAATTACAATTGGCGAGGTCTTTACATGACCATCAACATAACAAAGTAAGAATGTGTCTGTTACCCTGCGTGTGTTATACCGTTGGCAGTACTGTAGAAACCATTGCGACTTGCTTTGGCGAACAAATGAAGAAGATAAGGATATCTTGAGCTACAACTCTCCACTTGTTTTCTCCCTGACATGTAGGCTACCCGTGTTGCCAAGCGTAATGAAGCTGCTTCGCATTGAATTTAACCATTTGAAAACTATGCCGGTCGTTTATTGTTCCCACTCTAATGAGTATTCTTCAGTGCCATATTTTCTTTGCTTAACCCATTCAGTCAACGTGTTCACCATCGTGGACATGTTTCACATGAAGGATATTTATGACGGGCCCTGTACATAGCTATGAATCACTACCCAGTGAGTTGACAGACTTCCCAAATGGTAATCTGATTGGTGAAATTTACTACACACTCAAAAAATTCCCTTCAAAATTTTCTGTACGGCAAAGATAACAATTTATTTTAAGCGGTTTCGTTTAAACTAACACAATATTGCTTTAATTCAAAGAGAAAGTTCGAGAAACATAGGTTTGCTGTTAATGTTTTCTTGAAACATTTTTTTACGGCAATAGTAATATTTCTATAAAGCCAAGAAACAAACATTCTTTGAGCTGATTTTGTTTGCAGTGAAGAAAAATTTCTTCGTACCAAAGGAAAAGTTTTAAATGTTTTTCTGTCGTACATTGTAGTTTTCAGTACGTAACGTTTATCCCAATGCAAACTTTCATTAAACAATATATCCTACAATTACGGAACTGCAACTGAGAAAACAATGTATTGTGCAATAACGGAACTGCAACTGAAAAAACAATATATTTTGCAATTACGGAACTGCAACTGAGAAACAATACATTCTGCAATTACGGAACTGCAACTGAGAAAACAATATATTCTGCAATTACGGAACTGCAACTGAGAAAACAATATATTATGCAATAACGGAACTGCAACTGAGAAAACAATATATTATGCAATAACAGAACTGCAACTGAGAAAACAATATATTTTGCAATTACGGAACTGCAATTGAGAAACAATACATTCTGCTATTACGGAACTGCAACTGAGAAAACAATATATTATGCAATTACGGAACTGCAACTGAGAAAACAATATATTTTGCAATTACGGAACTGCAATTGAGAAACAATACATTCTGCAATTACGGAACTGAAACTCAGAAAACAATATATTATGCAATTACGGAACTGCAACTGAGAAAACAATATATTATGCAATAACGGAACTGCAACTGAGAAAACAATATATTATGCAATAACGGAACTACAACTGAGAAAACAATACATTCTGCAATTACGGAACTGAAACTGAGAAAACAATATATTATGTAATTACGGAACTGCAACTGAGAAAACGCACAGTCCTAGTGCAGACGTATAATGCCATTTTGAGATACAAGGATTTGCCAAATCACAAGCCTTAATTGGTCCGTGTTACTCCTGACACAAACCTACTCACCAAAAGTAATCCGAATGAGTTGAGACACACTTGTCGTACGGTGAA
Organism: Clitarchus hookeri; assembly: GCA_002778355.1. NCBI lineage: Eukaryota > Metazoa > Arthropoda > Insecta > Phasmatodea > Phasmatidae > Clitarchus > Clitarchus hookeri. The sequence continues at coordinate 296,049 of NQII01002311.1, forward strand.
AGGCGTTAGGTATAGCAGAACGTGGGGTGCGGGTTCGAGTCACAGAGCAGTCACAGTATTTTTTAAAATATAATTTTGAAAGTTTTGTCACATCTCTTTTATTTACTAACCACAGTCGTTTCTCAAAGCATACACTTTTTTTTACAGTGTAACTGGTATTAGCACAAAGACGTCTGCTGAACTATTGTATCCACAATGCAAAGTTATCACAGTCATAACTACATCATAAAACAAAAATTAAGTTTGTAGCAAGACTACTTTGCAGTGGTTCGTATTTAAAACCGGTTTTTCTTATGCGTAGCAGCGAAGAAAGCGTTTTTACGGTACACCTATCGTTCACGAATGACAGATGGCAAAGTCTTTGAGCACGCCGCACGTTTTTCTCCGGTTACCAAAAGTACACTGGATACAAGTAAAGCGCACATGAAAATATTATACTGTCCCAAAAATTATTTTAATTAAATTTAAATTTGTATGACTAAAGATAAATTTTCGCTAAATATGAGCACAGTATTTTTAAAATGCACTCAAAAACAATTCGTAAAATTTTGTGTAACATGTTAAGGAGATAGTTTATGCAAAAAGAGGTATGTCGAAGTAATGTTACAGCGTATTATTAAAATAGTCTTAAATGCAGATTACCATTATTTTAACTGATGCATCGAATAATTACATGAACTGTGTTCTGATTTATATGCGCGATTAAACCATTGGATTTACACATATTTTCAGCATTTTAGTGGCGAGTAGCGGCATGCGGCCGTACAACACGTCCGTCTTCCTCCAGACTCTCGTCTCAACTGACCACGAGCGACCCCTTGCTATTGAACAAAGAACACGTTCGTGAAGAGGTCTCGGTCTCGCAGACCACAAACACAAACACCAACAAGTATTGAGTCTCAACATACCGGCTCCCAAAAAAGCGGTTGAGCCACTTTTTCTACTACACAATTCAGTGATTTCTTAAATTCTAAATGCTATGCATCACAACTTATGACTTCCAATGACAATACTGAAACACAATGATACAAGAAATACTTACACAATAACTCGCCAGTTGTACATTTGAGCAAGACCAACGTCATTGTCCATAAACCAAATGTAATCATCATGATTTGTACTTAGTTCAGTACATAGTAAAACTGTTCTAGCACCACCATTAATTCACTGGAAGAGGTCTCTTGTAGGTTCCGGTAGAGGTCCAGACAGTAGCTACTCGTACCAGACCATCAATTCCTGAATGGACCACTTCGATGACTCTCATTTGCCAGCACCACTAATCCGCCAGCCTTTATTTTTGCAGAAAATTATGTCCACCTGACCCTCTGCTGAAGATGGCTCAAGTTCTTCTTGAACCATCTGTGCCAGAACTGTTGAAGTTTCTGTTAAAGTAGTTACCATCTACAGATAAAGCCCGGTATAACATCACCAAAATCTCGTTCAGGGATATTTCTGATAGCAGTAACAATTACGAATTTTCCAGGGGTGAGAGCTGTGGGGTCACTGGGATCATTAAAGAGTGTAACAAGGGGTCTGGAATTTAGGCAAGCTTCGATTTGGGTCACCAATGTGACGAGTTCTTCATACGCCAAAAATGTGGTCCCCCATGATTCTGCGTAAGTGGAATTTTAAAGTCCCTATGCCTGCCTCCCACATACCACCAAAGTATGGTGCTCCAGGACGAATGAAGTGCCACTTTATTCCTTCCTGTGTGGTGTAGCCAAGAACACACGTCTGAACTAGGTGTCATGCAATATGGGGTGGTCCTTTGATCGTATCATTTTTCCAGGGTGGAGAATGTTGAAGAAGACATCTGCTCCAAGCAGAAGGTCAATGTTTCCTTGCTAGTTGAATGCTGCATCTGTCAAGTGGAGGTTGGTTGGAATATTCCATTGGTGACAATATACGTATCTTCTTGGCAGATTATCATAAATCGAGGGTAGAGCCAAACACTCAATTGCAACAGTATAATATGTTACACAAGAGAGTACCACAGTGCCACTGTGTTAGGTTTCTGCAGTTACCTCATTTATTCCCTGTATCAGGTTTGTGTTCCATTCTTCCATCACTCCTAGATCTTGCACACACTCTTCTATAATGAAATGAGATTCGGAACCTGAGTCCAGAAGGGCCAAGCATATTTGTAACTTGCCATATTTGTCTAATTTTTTCACCAGTGCAGTGGCGAGCAGGATCTGCATTTGTGGCTTGGTTTTTAGTGAGCAATAACTGAGAGTTGATGACTCTTGTTCTGTATTGCTACTTCAGGCTGTCTGGCGAAATGTGATCTTGGTTCTGTTTCTGCAGCTGGTTTTCACGATTGCCCTTAAAATGGAGTGCTTGTTCATCGTGTGTGTCAGTGTGAAGCAAAGTATGGTGTTTCTATGGTGTTTCTCTGAGCAGGTGCGACATGTTCCCGATCTGCATTGCTTAATGAAGTGACCACCTTGTAGACAGTTCAAGCAGAGGTTGTTATGTCTTACAAACTCTACGCGTTGTTGAATGCTGGCCTTCGCAAATTATTTGAATTTGTGTAAGACATGCTGTTCCTTGCAAACTTTGCACTGAGTATTGCTAGCTACATAAGTTTGCCTGTATTGCCTAACATTCTTTGTCTTTATGATTTCAGGTTTGATGGCTTGTGTAGGTTGCTCTAAATCTTATCTCTAAGAATTTCAAGAGTTTGTCAATGGTCGAATAGTTTTGGTACGAGGAATGTAGCTCCCACTCCTTGCGAGTGGTTTCATAACGCTTTACTAGTATCATCTGGGATACCAACAACTCATTCATTGCTCGTAATTTGATTGACAAGCAATGGAGTTCTATGGTTGACTGCTTGCTTACATGTCGCAAGTTTAGCAAATGTCTTAGATGTGCCATGACAATTAAACATGTATTGTTATACATACTGCAGACAGAATTCCATGCAATTTGAAAATTGTCTGCAACAACTGGTAGGTTTTCAACTACCTTGTGGGTATCTGAAGTGAACAAACTCAATAGCTAATGGAATTTCTGGATGTTGTCAAGACTATCATTGTTAACTATTAAGCTAATAAATATGCCATATAAGTGACGGAACTGCGTTACCTCTCCTCCAAAACTAGGAAGTGCAATGGTTCGCAGCTTCACTTCTTTCTTACTCACAAGTGAAGAACATTGTATACACTATGCAGTATCATGCGAAGTGTTGTGAGATTCACTTAACAATATCAGCATTCTTGCCTTAACTTCATAATAAAGAGTTTCGATGGTTTCCCTGTCTTCAGCCTGCACCTCATTTCCTTCACTAAACTCTAATTCTTCTTGAGCTGACTCGTACTTATTTCGGACAGCAGGAAGCTCCTCTGATCGTACTTTAATTGCATGCACATCTGCACCCCTTCCCAATTTGCTTGAAAATGTAGACACACGAGTGAGAGACTACCCTTAGCCGTAGCTCTCATGCAAATCAAACTTTTTTACAGGCACATAACACACAATTAAAATTACGTACAAAAATATTAAACAATTCGTGAAATATAAATTTTCTATGCTCGTACATTAAATCCGAAATTATGACGCAAAAATGAAGAATTTCTGCACAAGGGGTGAAGCCGAGACTTAGTCTTGAAGACGTGATTGGTTGGCTAGCAGCAGCGAGTGAGTGAGTGAGGTGATTTGGGCGGCTCATATGAGAGCCGATGAGTGTGTGACGCGAGGTAAGCATGGAGCAGCGCCGGAATGCAAGAAACGGGAGATCCCCGAGAAAATCCGCCGACCAGTGGCATCGTCCCGCACGATTCCCACATGATGTTCGCCTAGGAGGGGAGAGGTGAGCAGTCTAACCACCAAAGCACAGCGGCCCCGCGGGGCTAGTAGCAGGAAACTGGCTCCAGCGACTGACGAGTCCTTCCTGCTGGAGTGTGCCGGATGCTGGGAAGATGTCCTGGAGCCACAGTCGCATTGTCCCGCGCGCCTGCTCATGTAATATTTAGAGTCGCCGCTCTTGCGAGGAGAGCAGCTGCGGAACAAGTTCACATGCAAAGTGGGTGGCGTTCTCCCGCCCCCAACCCGCACCTACCTGTGTTCGACACAACCAACCGCTCCTGTGTGTAGCCTGAGACATCTGGCGCCCTGCTTGTGGCGAGTTTCCCTGCTTCTCCAGGGCTCTTCACGCCAAACTAAACACTTTTAAAACTATATTTAAAAATAATACTGCCTCTAATTACGTCTACACTGTTATAGGTAGGGGTAGTGAAATTTAGCGAAAAGATTTCAAGACCAGTTATATTCCAAACACGTTTACCTATCTCGATTGGCTGAATTTATTTTGACACGTGTTTAACTGTCTGCACACGAACCACGCAGGAGCCGTGCCAATGTTGCCGAATTATAAGTGTAATTCGGGATGGAAAGGGTCAATTATGCAGACACTAGTTCTGTTTGAAAATTATTCTTACTTCACGCAATTGCGCCAGTTGCTACAAAATGAAAATACTGATATCGGGTATGCGGAAGAGGTTTAGATATATCAAGTTAGATAGCATTAGGCACAACTAACACTTTCAGGAGCCACATTAGTTTACGGTTTCAGGTGTTGCAAATAAGAAATTTGATGATTCTTGCTGTACTGAAATCGACAATCACTTGTTTCGTTATCGCAATCAATGGGCTGTAGGCTTTTTGTTAGGCTATAGTAATGAAGACTAACTATAACCTCGACCAATAGCATGGCTTGCGAATCAGTTCCTCATACGGAATATCATTGGCCAGTGAGCCTAGCAATGCACAGTATCAGGCAAACATAACCTTCAGGTATATTGTGTACACTGCGTCTGAATGGGTTAAGAATATACATAACTTTATAATTAAGTTTTAGTTGATTTTTTTTGGTACTTCATAAAGCTTAAATTTTTTATTTCTTTTCTTAAATTAAATAACCATTTTTAATGAAAAACTGAGAAATTTTCCATTAACTTTTAATTGTGAATGCCATAAACACTGATATGAATATAGTTACAAATTTCGTAAATAAAATATTACAGCCAATTACAAGTTTGACTTTATATTTTAATAACTGCCGTAGGCGCTGATCCGCTGTAACTGAGCCACGAGCGGTATCGTCCTAGCCGCCAACACAGCATCAAACATATGGAAGCAGTTGCCCGAGGTCCAACGACATAATGCGAATATGGAAACTATCACCATGGGGGTAGCAGAAAGGCCAAGGCCTCTACCTAAGGCCATACACAGTAGGAGGTGGAAGTGTGCTAAGTGACGTAGCAGGAAGAGGCAATAATGTCATCTCTACCCAACGACCGCTCACTAACATGGATTTGGAACTGTAAGCGCACAAATTGAAAATCCCGAATTTTACAGGAGTGTTTATGACATACGAATTGCCACAGAAACCAAAATGTAATGAGCGCACCAAATATGGACGTGGTATAGCGGGACATTGTACACACTGGGTAGCTTGCGTCAAATGGGGCAAACATGCAGACTATTGTGACAGTTTTGGGAATTTGCGTCCTCCACCCGAACCGCGATGGTACCCGGAACATACCAAACTAACGTACAATTACGAAACTGGGCAGATGCCTAACACGTGGAACTGTGGACATTCGTGTCTTCGCTTCTTGGTACGCTCACACAAGTAATTGCATAAAATGGCTGAACGTCATGAGGAAACCGTCAGTCACGTCGATAAGGCTTACCTTGGCTGGTCGTAGCTCCGAGCTGTGTGCGATACTCTCTCCACCGGTCGACCTGGAGGGCAATGGTGCAAAGGCCTTGTCGATTTCCAAACCTGCAATGGGATACCGAACATCGATGAAAAAAAACTGTAAGGTGTACCACGTAAAAAGTGGTAATGTCTCCAACAAACTAACATCGCCTGTAGGCTCCTATGACATACACGACATTGCAAGGTTCATTGAAGATTCGCCGTTCCAGCCACCTCACTACTAGTTTCTCCTCTCCCATTAATAAAAAGCATGGCACCCACCTATCTTTCTCCTGTAGCATTTTCTCATAATGCATGTAACAATTTTTAATTATTTCCTGTCGAAAGGGTTTTTCTACGGTGTCTGTGCCGGTTTTTCCCTTTCTCTTCTAGATGTAGTTAGTTAACTATAAGTACATTAGGGAGGTTTTTCATGGCCAAACTCGGCCATGGGAAACCCAATCCCTCTTTGCCGCGATGCACTTCTCCTTGCATGTTTTTCCTTCCCTTGTAAGCGTAAGGGGTTAGCCCTGAAACGCAATAATCCCGTTCCTACCGCGGGCTAACATATAACACTTAGTTTTAGAGTGGGTTAGAAAAAAAAAAGATTCGCCATCCCCCGACATGGAATTCGAACGACATAGGAATCCCGATACTCTAAAGAGTGTCATCAGATGCAGCGAAGATATCGACTTTACGGAACCGGTATACTATCGAACCGATACTGGGGTTCGAGCCACACATCTATGAAGCTGGCAAAACACACGAGTCATGGCGGTCCGTAAACATTTTGCCAGTCAATGCGATACAAATAAACGGCAATTTAGCGAGTGGCACATACCTCAATGGCAAGCTGAGCAATATGCTGCACGAGTTTTCCCCGATGGTCATGAATTGGTCAGTCTTCTACGAGATACCCAAAAATCATAATTGAAGATCTTCGGATCGAAATATCTTGTAATTTGGACTCTCTTCAAAGAAGATTAATAAAATTTTATTGCATATTTGCTGATTATGTTTATATTTTTATGTGTACAATAAATTTTGTGTAAAATAATATGTCGTGCGTTATTTATTTTATAACCTCCCCTCCCACCATTTTATTTAATAAAATGTTTTAAATAAAAAAAATAATATTATAAATTTTTTAATGAGAAAATTAAATATGACAATTTACATGACCTTGTCACCATTCGGTACAGTTTGATAGCACTATTGTCGATAGTGAATTATCTCTGGTGGTCGAAACATGAGTTACCAGTGCGCTCTAGTGGTCGATACGAAAAATAAATGGTCATAAGATGTAGTATGGGGACGAAGGGGGCTGGAATAGGCGGAGACCTGCCGACTAATGAACGAAGGCAAGTAGTTGATAGATTAAATAACCAATAAAAAATTGACGAGGGTCGGCCGTGGTGAAACCTCCGGGAATGTATGTTTCTTAATAATAATTTTTATAAATTATTTAAATATATTTTTAATTTTTTTTAGAAATTTTTTTATAAATTTTCAAAGTTTTTATATATTTTTTTAGGATTTTTAGAGGTTATTGGGGCCAAGGTCAAGGTCACCGAAATCTAACATGGCTGGCAAGGTGGACACTGGTCGATCTGGCGAGGGCCGGTCGCGTCGGGAGCCTAGTCGATCCACCTGTCATCGAACCCCGGACCTCCTACATGTACGTCTTTGAAACATTTTTTAAAATCATTTTTTAATTTTTATATTATTTAAAAAAATTATTTTATAATTTTTTTGGATTCTTTTAGAGTTCAAGGACATTCAATATCACGGGTAAAGGGTCAAGGTCATGGGTCAAGGTCAAAAGTCACCTGGATTCAATATGGTTGTGGGGTGATGTCACAAAATGGCGGCCGGCGCCTAGCGCGTGCTCATGAATCCTTAATGCCAGACTTCTCCATATCATTCTACTTATACATTTTTATAAAGGAGACGGTATTTCGACACGTGTAGTTGCTTGGTAACGTTCCTAGTTGCCTGTTATCTTCCTCGTTATTTTCTGAAAACTAAAGGTCGAGTGTCAGATACGCCACTCTTACATCTTCTTGGTAGGTATTTAATAATCTCATACTAAAAACCGTATTCGAATTTTTGACATAATTTACTGCGAAAACAGTTTTGTCGATTATAAAAAAAATTAGATAAAACAAAAAATGCAGACGATATTACCTTGGCGACAGAATTTTCAACTTTAGCAGTTAGAATGTCGTATATGCGATGAGTGGTGAAAAATCTTATATAAAGTTCATAGCCAAAGCTACACGTAGTGATGATGAACTCGGATATACGTACCATAAACTGAAATCCGAGGGACCGAGTTATGTTACGTACAGAGGAAGAAAGCGGTTGTAAAAAAAATAGCGCTGAGTTAGTTTTCACTGAAAACTTACACTTTGGATGGCTTTTATATAAAAAGGAATTTTATGATAACTGAAACTCTGGGAGGTGTACTCAAGGAAGAACTTTCTAAAAAAAAACTTCGGAATAGGAAATTAATTCAATATGCTTACGGGCGCCTGTTTTTCGAGAAAAGATTTCAGGACAAGTTGTGTTCCAAAACTCTGTGGTTCAGAACCACTTTGGTAATTGGATAGTTTGAATTGTTACGCGTCTTATGTGTATGCCCGCGAAACACGGAAGGTCAGTATCGTAGAAAATTCTGATTGGCTCGCTCATGTAACAGACTCTCTTCACACGAAGACAAGCGGCCAATAGGCAAATAAAGACTGCAAGTGTTCGCATAGGATATTGAAGTCTAGTCTCCCAATTTACGTTTTTCGCAAAAAAACAGGTGGCCCTAAATATACTTATCAGTGCAATAATCGGAGTCCATGCACCAGGCATGATAGTAGTTACTTATTTTTTGTATATACGAAATAGTACTAAATTATATTGGACGGAAAAACTTATTGACTGATACAGTGGCTAAAAGTTAATGGTTTTAAATAACGGAACGCAGGTGAATACCTATAAACCATTGTTTTTCTATAGTACTAAAGAATTTCCTCCCAATACCTTTGTTTCTAAATATTTTTTAACGATTTCATAATGAAACAGTTTTATTTCCGTATAAAGAAATATTTCTGTAACTTTAATTTGATTCACAAGGGAACACTAACTATATTTGCTCAATTTGATTGCATGTGTTATTCAGTTTTTTTATACGCGTGCCATCATTATCAATTACGGCCATAACCGAAATAAAATTGATTTTAAGCAAAACCCATTACACATCTCTATTACAGGTTCTAGATAATCCATAATTTGACATATCGCATAGAAAACAAGCGAGATTAGTTATTGTCAGTGCAGAAATGGTACTCAGTATTATTGCTCTAAACGCCAGTAAAACCGCATTTGCGCTATTTATAATTTTTTTTTTTGCCATTTGGCCGTTTGACTTTCACTAACAACAACTTAATTACTATTTAACACTTTGAGTGCTGTAGAAGCAATATTACGTCGTTTTAATTTAACTGAGTTGTACGGAGTCTGCCGTAATATTTTGACATCCGCATTCCTCACAGACGCGGGCGAGGAAATATTGCTTCGCCTGCACTTTACATAAGGTTCCATGCAAAGCAACATTACGTTAGAAACACTCAAAGTGTATATTACTGAAATTAACAGGACGGATTGTACATTATCTAACGTAGGAAAGTAGAATTGACTGGGCCACTTTCAACTCGGCATTGTATTGGTAGAGAGCCAACCAGTAATGAAAGTTGTTTAGTGTACGGACCAATAGGGCGGTTGTAAATGGGAATATAGAGAACATCAGTCGTGAATATAGCAGACTCACTTCTAGCTTGTATTGATTGCCAGTAAATCTGTACCGCACTCGAAGTGGTAACAATATGAAGAGGGCGCTCTCGAGGTTAGCTCGATCAACGCTAGTTTGAAAATGCCTTTGTCCTCAAAAACAAAAATCGCGCGGACATAGGTTAAGAGGAATCCTAAGTAAACAATTGTACAATCCTCAAGGTCACCTTCGGCCATTAGGAAGCATTGCGATAACTAAGGTAACTAGCATAAGCAAACTTCGCATATGTTCCGTTTCCCCAGAATTTCAAGCAGCGACAGTAGAGTTTATATACAGTAATGTGTTTGGAAACGATACTGCATTGTTGCTATAGTATGAAACTATTGTTTTACAAAATAATAAATGAGGTACTAGAACCACGTTTACGTTTCAGTAACCAAGTTTTTGAATTGGCAACGAAATATTTACTTTCATTTCTGTCTTTAAAAAAACTTGCATTGAATTACTCCGTAGATTTAAAAAAATTAAAATAGACACAACAGATTTCAATGAGACCCAAGTTAAAAACGAAGGAGGTCCCCTCACTGCCTTGTCAGTGCTTGGTAGGCTCTTGCAAGAACACTGCAGCTCAGCAAAAATTATTTTCCTGACTAAAAAAAAATTCTTCTAATAACCACTCAAGGTGTCACTGTTCTGTAGTGGTTAGACCACTCGCCTCCAACCTCGGTGAACCGGGTTCCACTCCCGGCGGGGACGTTCCCGGAATTCCGCAAGTGGGAACCGTGCCAGATTGTGCTGCTGGTCGGCGGGTTTTTTTCCCGAGGATCTCCCGTTTCCTCCCTCCTTGCATTCCGGCGCTGCTCTTTCTCACCTCATTTCGCCCTCGTTGGCTCTCAAGACATTGTTGTTGACGAATATACTCGGGATAACATGTTAATGGCTTGAAATGCTTTGTTAACTTCCGAGTGCGGTGAAATATGTTACAAGACGCATGATGGGCGTGCCTGAGATCGTGAGGGATGGAGGTCCTAATAAAATATCAGAACTAAATTTGATTTTTAATTTATTCACACAGCTATTATTTAAAGCATTGAATTATCTATCTCCACTATTACTCTTTTTATTTCTCAGTGAGCACAACATTTAATGCCTACTTGAACTCTAATTAACGTCCTTCTTAATGTCTCGGTTTGGTTCATGAACTCATGCACATCATTAAAACGTGTTCAGTTTGTCTGCTGCCATCGTTTGCAATGTTATTCATCTCACGTATCCAGTCCAATGGTCCTGCGGCTACTCAAGGTTTGTCGACGCGGCGAGCAAGTTACATTACACCTTCGACACGGGCTGTGGAGGATCCCATCGTCCCTGTCAATCTTCCCTGAGCATCATCACCCCCCCCCTTACCACCTGCAATGTGTCGGCCACATTAAAACAGACAACTCCACCAGGCCACAAGCGAAATTCCACCAGAACCCAAACGGTTAATGAGATTATATTTATAGTCCGTCCGCGGGTTAGTCACACTTTTTGAATCGAACCTTTGATGAATCACCACATGTATGAAGTGTTTGGTTGTTCACCACATATGTCATGTATTACAAACGTTTTATACTCGAGTTAACATAAAAAGTACCTCAGTTCTGGTTAAATCGAAGCATTATTTGTACTTCGTCTGTCAAGTGTTATGTTTAATTTATAATTAATGTGAATAAAAACAGCGAGAAAGCCTTGATTCAGTGGCGGCCACGAGTGTCAACCCCAAACTCTTCACTTTGTCACTTCTACCGTCCCCCCCCCTCCTCTGCGCATAAAGTGGCGCATAAAGGATGTCGGCGGCGGCATCAGCAATTCCATAGTGTTGTCGAGGACCGGGGAAGGAGTGACTCGACGCTTAGTGCTGGTTCAAAAAGCCATGAAATATTTCCGGCAGTGATTTACTGCCGGGCTGCAGGGGTGCTCTTAAGGGTATTACTTGCGCGGTGGATGGGCCGAGGGGGGAGAGCACAAACCCTCGGGCCCCCCCCCGCTTTCCAATTAAGAGCCCGGGCACGGGGCCAGAGCGACCTTCGCCCACCTTCATTTCAACCCCCTCGTCACGTCAGGTGGATCAGGGGCGGCAGATCCCTCCTCGTTACACCTCGACTAACTCCCGGCGTGGTCCTCTCGGCCGTGGCTCGCCTCTGACGTCACTTCCGTGGGGGAGAGAACGCAGACAATCCCGCCCTTAACCACCGTCGAAGGGAAGTGCCGGACGTGATGTGGAGAATACAAACTGCGATATAGGTTGTTGTTTGCGGTAAAATGAGCACTTTCGAAAGCCCTGCTTAAAATATACTTGTAAGCACTTTGTGTACTCTTCCGCCATATGTAGAATCAACAATGCCGCGGGCCTGATCACTTGCATGCATCAGTAAAGGGAAACTGTAAAATTATTCTAAAAGTACATTTTGAAAAAAATTATAATCCATACACTTATATGCATTTAAAAAATCAGAAAGAAAAGTGAAAGAATTGTAGTATTGACAAATTTTTACCGAACACTTTTAATTCAAAGTTGAGAGATGGAACTACTTTCCCTCCATCGTTACCAACATTCGTTTGCCAATGTGATTGGTTGGTATGGTTGGCTGATATGGTTCTTTGGCGTGGTCAGTTGTGGGTAAGATAATTTGCAAAGTTTGTCCGAAGTTTTTATGCAGTGATTTGTGAAGATTTTGCGAGGATTTACGAAGATTAGCTAAGATTTCTTAAGTTTGACTATTATTTGCTAAGGTTTTGCGAATTTTTTGCGAAGTGTTCTAATCAGTTTGGCAGGTGATGGTCTCAGTAGAAGCCAGTATTGGGCGGAGTCATTCTTGGGAGTAGTCAGTCTTGGGTGGGGTCAGTCCTTGACCAGTATGGTTTGTTGGTGTGGTTGGCTGGTCTAGTTGGTTGGATGACCTCGATGGCTGGTACGGGAGTCTGGTATGGGCGGCTAGTAATGGCCATTCTGGTCCAGGCGACCACCTGGTATGATTATTTGGTATGGTTAGCTGTAGGTGACATATTTTGCGAAGGTTCGTGAAGTTTTTGCGAAGATTTGCGAAGATTTTGCGTGAGAAGGTTAGCTATGATATTCGTATTAGGCGCCTTTTTTCGAGATTGAACACCATCGTCTGTTGGCACAGATGGATGATAATGCCCATTTTTCTAGGCAGTTTGGCAGGAATGTTTCTCGCCAGGAGCCGTTCATAATTGGAGTCAACTTTATGTAGAACCAGTCGTTTGCTAGTACGAATGCTCGGCATGGAAGGTTGGTCTTTTCGTATTGTTCGTATGGTTGGGTAGCATGGTCTATAGTTTAGCTGTCTGATATGGTTGGTTCGTATGGACGGTCTTGCCCATTGGTATCGCCAGTCGGTCTTGTCGGGCTGTTGGTCTGGTTGGGTGGAATGTGTGTTTGGTATAGATGATCCGTATGTTCGGTTCGTAGGGCCAGCTTGTATAGTTGGTTCATATGGCCGACTATTATGGACGGTTCGTATGGTCAGTTGGACGGTACTAGCGTTTGTTATGAATGGCCAAGCTTGATGGCAGTTAGACTGGACAGCTATAATTGTCATTTGGTATGGGTGGTTCGCATCGTTTGGGGGCATTGTTGACTGTCATGGCTGTATCGTATTTTAAGCTTGTATTGATGACTCGTGTGGTTGACTCGTGTGGTTGGTTCTCATGGTTGCCTGGTATGGTTGGTTCACATGGCCGACCAGTATGAGCAGTGAGTTTGGTATGACTATGTCCAGTGAGCTGCTAGAATGTATGGCTCATATGGTCGGTCTGTATGGATTGTTCGTATGGTGGGCTGGTATAGATGGTTCGTATTGTTAGTCTCTATGGTTCGTTCGAATGGCCGGCTGGTATGGTTTGGTTCCTATGGTCAGTTTGTATGGTTGGTCGGTCTTGTCGGACGGCTGACTGGTATGGACATTTGGTATGGTTAGCCGTAGGTGACATGTTTTACGAAGATTTGAAGCGATTTTGTGACGATTTGCGAAGAGTTTGCGAAGATTTGCGACGGTTTGGCGAATATTTGCGATATTATTGTGCGAAGAGGCTAGCAACAAGATTCGTATCAGGCGAATGTTTTCGAGATTCGTCATCATCGGCTGTTGGAATAGGTGGGAGGAATGATCGGTTTGTACTGTCCAGTGTTACAGCCATTTTCGCAGGAATTGGTCTTGGGTGGAGTCAGTCTCTTCAGGAACCGATTGGATATTGGACAGTAAGGAGGGCGGATAGACATGTAATTTGTTTATGGCAAGGGTGGGTGGTTAAGGGACGAGCTGTGGACGAGATGTGGTGAGTTGTTATGGGGGGAGGGGGGTGGTTGGTAGCATGTGTGGATGTTGATGGTGGCCGACCTATGCTAAGTAAATTCCGAGGGAAGTGGAGCAATAAGATGTATGCTGATGGTATGGATGGAGAAGGGGGGGATTGGTGTCACATAAAGACAATTCGCTTTAGGGGTCGTAAGATTGGCTGAAGAGGTGGGGGTTCAGTCGGCTGCTGATCGTCGTAAAAGGGAGTGACTGTGTTGGGCCATCTTGACGAGAATCGAACTTTTAGGGTCATCCGCATCCAACTTGGTTTTTCGCATTTTTATTAGATTTTTCGCTATTTTTTTCTTGGTTCTTAGTGTCCAAGTTTATGGAGTCTAAGGTTAAGGCCATAGGCATCCAACATGGGTGTTGGAGTCAGTGACGAAATATATTCCTAAAATATTACGAGTCTTTTTTCCATTTTCCCCCGATTATTTCTCGTTTTTCGAATTTAATATCAAAGTCGTCAACATCCAACATGGAGGTAGTAGTCATCAATATAATTTATTCCTCAATTTTTAGCATTAATTTTGATATTTTGTGATTACTCTCAATTTTTATGATTGGAAGGTGGGTAGGTGAATGGTGGGGTTGTTGGTTAGCAGGGGAAGAGAGTATAATGTTACATTTCTCCACATATTTTATTTTTTTGCTTTTTTTTTATTACTGGGTGGTGGTGAGGTGTTTTGTTTAGGGTGGAGGGATGAGTGGAAGGGAAGGGCGAGGTGACATTATATGTTCCTCAATTTTTTAAATACATTTTTATATTTTTGAGATTTTTCTGAACTTTCTACAATTTGGAGGGTAGGGGTGAGTGGTGTATGTGTTGGTTAGGGTGATTTGGTGAGCGAGAGGTAGGGTAGTGTAACATTATATGTTTTTGGATTTTTAGAATTTTTCAATTTTTCTCCATTTTTTATCATTGTCCATGGTTGGTGGTGGGTGGGGAAGGTGGTAAGGTGAGGGGGAGGGGTGGAAGTTCAGGGTGAGTACGTGATAGATGCAGGATGTTGGTTGGCGGCCATCTATGCTGATCCGCCTTGATCCGCTGTACCTGGCTTGGAGTCTCGTATCTGCTTTTACTGCTCTGACGAAGAAATGGCTCATTCTGCTTAAGAGCGTCGAATCCACTTGCTCCTCTGAGGACGTTTCAGCTCTCGCATCGTGGAGCTACTTTGCTCATTCCCCACTTTTTTGGAAACTTTTTAGAGTGATTTTCGGATAAAACAATTAACTTCCGCGGTGATTTTGGGGGTGAAATGTGCATTTTTCAAAGGCCTTACGGGTTATTTCGAGGGGAAAACGGGCCATTTTTATCCCAGCCGCGAGCTATAGCTGTGATGTCAAATAAGATGGAGGACGAATCTGACACCCGACTTCATCGATCCTGTCCCAGAAGGTACATATTTACACTACTTACATATTTTCCATAAAGGAATATAATACATTTATTTTGCTCCTTACACTCAACGTTGGCATAGTAGCTCGACTGCTAAAGTAACGGCCTGGCAGCGGAATACCAGATGTACAAATTCTGTGGAAATGTTATTTTAGTAATTAAAATTATGTAAAATGGAACAATATGAACAGTGACTATATAAGATTTCTTTAGTTCTCTTAATGATTTGGCTAATTTATATAAAACAATATTTAATTCGCCGCACGCAGTTGGCTGTCGCTTATCCAATCAGTGCAATTGTTTCACTGAAACAAAAAGTGGTTTTAAACCGATTCTAAGTGGAGCCATTCTAACTGATTCGGATAGTTGAATTTTCACTGCGAACCAGCGGTTTTCCACTGATTCGAGTTCAGAGTGCATAGTTTTAACTAAAATGCAAGCCGTCATATACATAAACGAACCAATCTGCCAGCCATATCGGCCACTTAAGATTCCTGCCTACCTGGAACTTTTCTTCGCGTTTGAGGACGAGAAGCACAGAAGCTATAAGGGTGACACTGCCACGCGTATAAAGTGTCCCATCGCCGCTAAGCGCAAGGCTCTCAACTGGCGCGCAGTATTCTCTTTAAACTGCGTGTACATGTGGGACTTTCAGCTGTGATCCTATTATTTTATTGGTGAAAAGTCTGCTGGAAAGTTCAATGCAGGGCCCTTAAGTAGTTTTGCATTTATCTGACGCGTATACAGCACTTTGGAAAAGTCGTTTTTAGCCATTTATGAGTGCTGTGAAATGGCATGACGTCTTGAAAGCCCTGTACATCCCTCGCCTGAAGTGTGTGTTATTTCCGTAGATCAGCACATCGGACGCACGTTTAATTGTTTCTTTGAAGAACATGCATTTCAAACACTCGGCAAGGCAGTTCAAGCACCAAGTAGGGGGAGCTTCAACATTCTGACTGCTGTTGACGTAACATTACGTCGCCTCAATCTAAGTGTAGTCTACCTTCATATTACGACTTCCACAATCTTTCACGACGCGAGAGTAGAGAAATTACGTCGCCAGCAGTTTTCACGAGATTGTCCGCAATGTAATATTGCGTTAGCAACAACCAGAGTGTAAATTATCCAAATAGAAAGTATGTATTGTGTATTATAATCTACGTAGGAAAGAACATTTGTTTGGCACACGTCAAACTCGACGTTATACTGTTTGAGAGCGGGTCAGCAATGAACGTTGTAACCTTTAGTAAGCGTGTCCGTAGTTGTGTGAACCAATAAGATGGTTGTGAATGCGAATACAGAGCCCAACAAAACCAACAGTCGTGCAGTTGTGAATGTATGCCACCAACTTGTAGCTCGTCCTAATTCTCGGTTGATATGTATCGCACTCAAGAAGTTAAGTTTGCCTCGTTGTCGTGACGTCACTAGCTTGGCTAGGAGAGGTTCTGAGGCCTCGAGGTCTGAGTGGACTCGGCACTCTGCCAGCGCCAGTGCTGTGATCTCACGAGATCTGCTCCTCGTTGCTCGTGATCTCCTCCGACACGCAGAGTGTCTGGACCGGCTGCCACCTCGAGTCACCGCAGAGGACACGGAGAGCAGGTCGCTGCGCTGCTCGCACGCGCACTCTACGCCATATTCACTCTGGGGTCGCCAGTAACGGCAAAGCGAGCACTTTATTAAGGCCCTGCGAACTTATAATAAATATGCTTTATTGCAGCCTCAGACGTTAACTTTTAAAAGTGGTGTAATATATGCGCTGAGTTTATTAAGTCTCATGACACTGTTCATATTAATAAGTGGCAGAAAGATAGAAATTGGCTGAGAGGAAACATCTATCAGGGCCTATAAATTGCTCACTTTACAGTGAATTGCCTATATGTAGGGACGTGTAAAATTCGTGTAATTTTTTATAACATGCCAGACTTCAATGCCCTATATCTACCTAAGGCCGCGTTCCAACGGGCTCTTGTCGTAAATAAAAATGATCACGGACCGGTTTTGTGTACAAAATCTTTGACGTATTGACGTATTTTTGTGATTTACTTTTTGTGTTTTTCCAACATCGAAGCGGACAAATTACCGAATACTAATTACCAAATTGTCGCCATATTAGTTTCGATTGTTGGGAACGTATAGGCAAGGTTATTCGAATAAACAAATGTGTATTGGACTAACAATGTATATTTCATAAGTCGAATCGCAGTAATACTCCCGAAATAGGTATTTTCAGTAACAATTCCCCGTCATATTTTTGTTCTATTGTGTTAATTTTAAAATTTAAACGGCCCTCTAACAACTTTCGAGGATAACAACTGTTTATTTTAAAATGTCGTACATTTTTATTTTGGAATCATTATAATTGCAGCATGGTGTGCTAGACAGTTGAAAGTCGTTGTCTTCCGACTAAACCTCACAAAATACTAAATAAAAATTACTAGAAACGAAACTCGAAAGGGATTGGAACCAGGCCAGAGTGAAATTATAGTCCATTCACGGTTACTTCGCACTTTTCTGAAGCCCTGCCAAAGTTCTACTTCCAGGATATTCCTCCGCCTCGTGCAAACTAAGCTTAACCGAGTCTAGAAAAGTACACCAAATAGACGACGCACCGCATTCGTGCGCACTCACTTAAATACTATTTAGCATACGAACTTTTTCTTACGAGGCATTACCAATATGTATTTTCTCGCTGTTTTTATTCATATTAATTATATATTAAATATTATAATTTATAGATAAAGTATAAGTAATACTTCAAATTTAACGAAAAATAAGGTACATTTATGTTGACACAAATATAAAGCTCTTGTGATTCAAGACACATTTAGAAAAATAACCAAGCGAGTCATACATCGGGTGGTTTTACAAAGGTTTGATTAAAAAAAAGTGTGAAGTAGCCACGAATGGACTATAGCGACTTCATTGGCTACTGGCAATCATACGACATAGTTTAACTGTGTCGCCACTCCACTAGCGATTGGTTACTGAAACACTGAGCCTATGCTACTGGCTAAAATGTTCCGTCTGACGTAACAAAAAAAAAGCTCTCGGCCAATGGCAGAAATCAAATGAGCATACATAGGGGCAGTGATATTTCGCGAAAAGATTTCGAGACAAGGTACAGTCCAAAGCACTGTAGGGTCGTCCAGCTTCTTTGATTGGCTAAGAAATGTTATGGCCCGTGTTAACCGTTTGCGCACGAATCACGAAGGTTCAGTGTCGGAGTTGCTTAGTCCTGAGTGGCTTGGTCGAAGACGGACACGGCACCAGCAGCCAATGGAGGTATTACAACAGCTAAGGTGTGTATGTAGTATTGAAGTGTACTGTGTGCTCCGATTTTTACGCGAAAAGTCACTGGCCCTAGGCATACAGCATTTTGGAGTTGGGTATGCAGACTCAAAATAACGCGGATTTTTGTAGGTGTCTAACTATAGGCAGTACAAGATAAACTCAGTGCTTTTCAAAGCTCTACTTAAGACCTTCTTTTATACACATTGTGTATTCCTCCTCGATATGTAAAATTAACAATGATGTGGGCCTACTAAATTTATTCATGTGCCAGTCTACTGAAATTGTGAAAATAATAGAAAAGTAAATGTTTTACAAATTTACTACTTCTAAAAAATATATGCATTAAAAATAAGAAAGCAAATATTAATGTAAGTATTCACAAATGTTAACATAACAATTTTAATTCAACGTTTAGACATGGAACTATTTTCCTTCAGTCGTTGCCAAATTTACTGGGCACTTGCCATTCAGTCCCGTCGAAATATCCGAAGGTAGGGGCAGTGACATTTTACAAAGGTTGATTTCAAACCAGCTCAATTAGCTGTGACCAGCTTATAAGCGCCGTGTTTTCCCATTATATCTTTCGAAACCACGTGACTTCGACAAAGGTTAACAAAATGCTGACATAAACGAGTACTTTATGGTATTTACAAATTCATTCTTGCCAAAGTGCGATGCAAGAATGATATAATCGTGTTACGCATTTATGTTAAAACGCCGATTTGTTGAAATAAAGCAAACGTTAACAAACGTAGCGTAATTGTACGAACACTAGTAGGGGGATTTGGTAGGTTCTGGTGCAAGAGGCTGGAGGCTGGGGAGTCAGGGAGCTGTCCAACATCTGGGATTGTGTCACCACCGCCATATTGGATGATATCACCGATACAATTTAGAATTACCTTGATCTTTGGTCACCATATGGTTTCTCGCCACCATTTTGTTTATAGAATTTTACACTTCATGCTCTATCATTCCAACATGCTACTCCATGCTCTGTCATTCCATATTGCTTCTTCATGCTCTGCCATTCCACCTTGTCTCTCTGTCATTCCATCATGCTACTTCATGCTCTGTCATTCTCCCTTGTCTCTCTCATTCCTTCTTTCCTCTCTCGCACCTCTCTATCCCACCCAGTGCGTTCCCGGCCCAGTTGCCGTGTCCAGATTAATTCTGGCACATCTCTTGGGTTTAAGGGGCAAAGCATCTCTCGTAAACACTGCCCTGAAATGTTTTTTTTTTTAATTTGTGCGCAGACAGTTCTAAATCCAAATTTGTGAGCGTTCGTTTCGGTAGAGATTTCATCAATTCTTCTTCCTGCTGTGTCGCTTTTGCACACATCCGCCTCCTACTGGGTATGGCCTTAGGTAGAGACCTTGGCCATTTTTTACCCATGGTTATATATTCCATATTTTCATTGTGTATGCGTGCCTCGGGCAACTGCTTCTGTCCGTCCGATGCTGTGTTGATGGCTTGGACGATACCACTTGTGGCTCCGATTATGCCCCCGAGGGCCCAAAGTGCAGGCAAAAGTAATGGAAAAAATCCACCAGTAGATGTTTTCGTGACCTTGCATGCTTTTCTTCCTTTTGTCACTGCTTTTCGTTTCACTTGTGCCTTTCCCATTTTAACCTGTAGTTTTATCTTGCTCTTATCTCCCATTCCCATCTTCACCTTGGCCCTCATCGCATTGGGTACATCCTATGTGGCAATTTTTTCTCCGAGTCCGGTGTTTGATGATTTTCTTATCTCGTCGGCCTTCTGTGCAAGTAACATGTCTGCTTGGTGCCTGGCTTGCGGCTTGCAGATCCTTGTGCTGGGAATAGGCAATGTTGTCCTGCTTGCACTGCTCGTCCAGTGCGTTGATACCTACGTCACCGGGCGACAGCCTTTTAGTTGGCTTGGTTCTTGGCCTGCAGAACCTGTATCCGGGAATGTACAGCTTGAATGGTAGATTATTGACCAGCATTTCGACGACACCTTTTCCGAACTTGATCTTACCTGTTTGAGGCATCGCATTGAACTGACCAAGAAAATTATAAATAAGCTCATTTTATACTTTTTTTATTCAGTTTAATTTTAGACTGGGAATGAACGACCTTTATCAAGCCGACCTCGTCGAGATAATGCCATACGCTCGGGTCAACAAGGCCTACAAATATATGTTCACCATCGTCGATGCATATAGCAAATTCGCCTTGGGCCAGGCCTGTCAAGTCAAAGAATGGACACGATATCACCGAGGCCATGGCAGATGTATTGTGCGAAGGATGCTTCCCGAATAATATACAAACCTACCAGGGCAAGGAATTGTGCAATGCAAAGTTTAATGCCCTGATGAAGAAACATAAAATAAATCATTATTCCACATACAGGAATCTTAAAGCTTCTCTTGTCGAGAGGTTCAACAGGACTCTGAAGGGCAAAATGTGGAGGCATTTCGCTGCGAATCGCAACTACAAGTGGTTGGATATACTCCCAAAACTCGTTCGCGGGTACATTTCTACTGTTCGTTCTACCAATCGTATGACGCCCGAAGGCATTTTCAAGTTAGGGTTCATGGCGAATTAGAGCCCCGAACTCTTTCATGTGCGAAGTATATGCAACTATGCTCCGAGGACCTTAATGATGTCCCCATCCATTGTGGTTTCTACACACAGGAGATCCAGCCTATGAAGTTTCCATACATGTATTTGGTCGAGAAGGGGCTGAAACTATGTAAGGAAAGGGCGTACATCAAGTGGTAGGGTTTCCCTGCCCGCTTCAAGTGCTGGGTCGCTGAAGTGGACATCGAGCGGTGAACAACGAATTGGCAATTAATGTACCATTGTATATGTTTTCTCATTTTGTACCTTACCAAACAGAAAAAATTGTTCTTAAAATAATATGTTGTGTTTTATACATTTCAAGAAACTCCATTTTATATAAAATTATTTTAAATTAAAAGAATTAGGCTGGAAAATAAAACAAGAAAAAATCAAAAAGACAGTTTACATATACAGAAGAGCCAAAAAAACTGGTACACCTGCCTACTATCGTGTAGGGGCCCCCGGGCACGCAGAAGTGCCGCAAGACGACGTGGCGTGGACTCGACTAATGTCTGAAGGTATGCAGGAGGCAATTCACACCATGAATCCTGCAGGGCAGTCCACAAATCCAATCTGCGCGAATTTGATAAAGTGTTGCACGTCTGTCACGTTTAATTATTCTCGTCAGTCGTCGTTTGTCTCGTTCTTTCACGATCTTTTTCCGGCCGCAGCGATGTCGAAGATGTGATGTTTTACCGGATTCCCGATATTCACGGCACACTCGTGAAATGGTCGTACGCGAACATCAAAATGTTATCGCTACCTCGAAGATGCTATGTCCCATCTCTCGTGCACCGACTATAACACCACGTCCAAACTCACTTAAATCTTGATAACCTGTCATTGTAGCAGCAGTAACCGATCTAGCTGCCGACCGCATCGCGTTACTCTGATTGGTTCCATACCTCTGTTATTTGCATACGCACGTCTATAACAGTTTTTCTTGGCTCTTCAGTGTACTTTGAAGAAATGGCAAATGTCACCATTCGGTACAGGTCGATAGCAGACAGCATAGTCGAGAAATTAACATGACCTATGTGTTGAAAATAGACTCCAACATGGGGAGCACCGACAGCGCAACCTACACTTTAAAAACACAAACAAATATGGCTGCTGCCTGGTGGCTAAATCAACAAAACTTGTTTGGCGCCGATATAGATTATTATTAATACACTAGCGCCACCTATGTGATGTAAAATTAAACATGATTTCCGAGATGGCGTCCTCCAGCAATGTATAAACAAATGTCAAACAAATAAAACCAAGATGGCTGCATACGATAGAATGAGTATTGGTGAGTGGTGGTGAGGGTGGACACCTGCCGACTAAACAGCCAATAGCAATTGGAGGTAGGGGTAAGTCGTCTGCTGGGCGTGATGCTGGAGGGTAAACCTTTAGAAATATAAGTTTTTTATAAATTTTTAATTATAATTTTTTTAATAGTTATTGTTTATAATATTTTTATATTTTTAAAAATTACCTTTTAATAATTTTTTTTTTTGGGAATTTTTTGGTTTTTCAAGGTCAAAAGTTATTGTCGACAAAAGTCGATGTCAAGGTCACAGACATCCAACATGTTTGACAATATTGCCACCAGGGGACCGGAATGACAGAGCATGAACAGCTCTGATGCTCCAGTCCCCTGTCCCCTTGGCACCAACTCCCCTTTTTACTTCTACTTCGGGGATCACCCGTTTCCCCCGCCACATCTTTATGACGCTGCTCCATACTCACTTCGCTTCACCCTCATCGGCTCTCATGACCCCGATGCTAAGAGCCGCCCAAATCTTTTCACTCACTCGCTCTTCCTTTGCACTGAGCGACTTATTTCTCTCCAAGACATTTTTATTCTCGCTGATTTTCTTTTGACGTATATTACCTGGGATTATACCGTAGCTTACTAAAACAATGTCACAAAATTTTTGGATAAGGCAATGTCACCTGTTACAGAATCAAGCAATTTCATTTTCTAGTCTTTCGTTAGCTCCGTGAGCATTTAAATAATGATCTTCTATAACAACCTTAGTCACGTGGTGAGGCCGCCATCTTAAGACTTCGTGCCATGGTGAGTGGTTCTACTTTTCGGATTTTCTCTGCCTTCGTTTGAGGCTAGCGAAAAATCAGAATTTTATAACCTCATGTTTATTACATTCAGGTGAGTGCATTACTAGAGGGTAACAGTAAAAATTGAATGTACGACTTGATGGCATTGCTTTTAATAATACAGTGCGGGGTGGTGCAGCGGCAACTCACTGGACAAGCATTCGGAAGAACCCGGGTTCTATTCCCGGTCTGGCCATCCTGATTTCTGTCCTCCATGGTTTCCCGAAATCACTCCTGGCGAATGCGGGGATGGTTCATTAACAATCGCCATGGCCGATTCCTTCCCCAATCCGTTTTCCCTGAGCAAATAGCTCTGTCTCTAACGACCTCTGTTACATATGATACTTTTAGCCATTCATACCTGAAAGGGATTATGGGCGTAGCTCAATAATGAGTCATGATTAGGTACAGCGCAGCAGTATAAGATGGAGTTTATTGACATAAAGATTTTACAATAACTATTTACGAGACTATTGATCGGGAGAGTTTAATTGAATACCAAGATGCTAATTAATTGTATTAAGGGTTATTACCTAGCGCCATTACTATTACAATCTAATTGGAAAGTCCCCGCCTTGTTCATGTTGCCGGAGGCTGTTTCTAGGAGGCGGCTAACGACGGCCGGACACACCCACCTTCCGTGGTCTTCTCTCTGGTCGGGTCGACGACAAAAGTCGCCGCTCGCGGTGTCACGCTGGCCTATATCGGGCGCGTTGTTTAATATATTTCAGCCCCGTTTACTGGCCGGTGGAGGGGATTTCTGCAGCTGTCTTTCAGAAGGTGTTGTTGCAATCACGCTCGTGCCCTGGTTTAATGTTTGAAGGTGTGGTATCAGGCAGGCCGTTCAGCTAAGGCCTGATCACATCATAACACCTCGATACCCAAATGCAGTATACCTTTTAAGAATAAATCAAAACTTTTTTCTCTTACTTTGCCAGCATTAAACTATATGGTTTACACCATTTAATATATTAAAATTCCCGATTGTAATACATTTCAATACTTTTCGATAGTACATTATACAATTTTTGCTGTATTTGCAGTGCCATTTTCTCAAAAGCGTTCCTGCTGTAATTACGTGTATTTTATTTGCAGTGTTATTATTTTTTTTTTTGCGTTTATGTTTGAAATACCGTATCTCGGATTTGTGATGAATAAATGTCAGTTTAAGTATTCTGCTGAAGCATATTATTCTGTGACTGTGCTCGTGATGATATTAATATAAGGCGTAAGTCAAAATAATAAAACTTTACAATTTCGAAATTTACTAAATACAAAAATTTTGCCACTATAAATTCTTATTAGGTTTTTAGCAGAAATTTAAAATGTGATGTCATCAAGAAAATTTAATGGCATCCGTAAAGTCACGAAAGCATTAAAAAGAATGCTAAAATCGTTTTACGCTTTGAGAAATAAAAACACGAAATAGCGCATGCTCGAGTAACGGTTTCTCTTGTAACGAGTTTTAAAAACTGGCGCGGTTGTCCCAATTAAGAAGGGAGATGAGACAATAAAGCGAAGGATCGTTAACTTTTAATGATAGCGTGTTTAATATATCGGACGAGGGACCACGTGATCAATTGTCAGCTCTACGGAACCTTACTTTAGTATAGTCAAGAGTTTGAAGTATTATGTTTGAGATATTTAATCATTATAAATCGTATTGAATGATTGCAGAATCTGGCACGTTATGAGCATATACTCACTTATCCTCTCAGAAAACGAGTAAGATATTTCTGTGTTGTTTGCCATCAGAGACTTTATTTCCGTCTACTGCACGTCTCACCCGAACTGCCTGTAAATTAGCCCACAGACTTGCCAAAACCACGGGTATAGCCTGTCCGCGGTATCTTAACACTTTTTAAATCAAATATTTGAAAAATCACCCCGAGTATGGCGTGTTGGGTTTGTTTCTTAAATATGCCGTGTATCTCTAGCGTTTACATAAATTTATTTTATCATTGGTTACACAACTTTTGCTTATATTTTATATAAACTACAATAAATATTTAATATTTCATTTATAAACGATATGAGAAAAGTCAGAGAGACAATACGTGAGTTGTTAACGCCTAGTAAGAAACTGTTTTCATTCCAAACGTGATTTTACTGAGTGCGAAAGAATGCGGTGCGTTGTCCCTTTGGTGTAATTTTCTATACCTAGTTAAACTTTTGTTTGCATGAGGTGAAGGAATTGCCTGAAAGTAGAACTTTATCAGGACTTCAGAAAAGTTGGAAGTACACATGAATAGAGGCAGTTAACTCTCAGTTTTTCAGCAAATAAATCTCTTTATAAACATACTTTTTTTGGCTTGAATCTATCAAATTTGCATTAAAACTTAGTCACAGGAAATTTCTCAGCATTTAAGCTGTCTTTGAACTGACAATTCCATTTCTTAGTAAATTTGCATTTGGTAGGCTTCAGTTCGTATGCTGTCAGCTGTCATTTGTTCAGTACTCCTGACGGAACATCGGAATGCTCATTGAAATGCATAATTTAAAGATAATGTAATGCATGGAAGCCTACGCACTTGCTTCATGTAAGCGTATACGTGTATAAAACTAAGGTTGTTAATGATTTGTGATTTGAAACACTAATTATAAACACAAAACCATTGTTATTTATTTCAAAGTAATTTAATTTTGCATACTGATGCGTATTTTGTAGGTCGAACTGATATTGCCTAATCTAGTGGTTTTGTTATTTGATAAATTAAAATTTAGCCTATTCCGTTACATAGTAAAAACCAAATACCAAACCACCACATAAGTCCTCACTTTAGTATACTAAATCCGGTCAAGTGACCTTTAAGAAAGCTAAAAGTACCAACTAAAACACGGGCTTTTAAGTTAAAGTTTTAAGTGATTCAGTGAAGAGATTTGGGCGGCTCTTAACAGCGAGGTTTTGAGATTCTGTGAAGGTGACTGAGGTGAGTATGAAGCAGCGCCGGAATGAAAGGGCGGGGGAAACAGGAGATCCCCGAGAAAACCCGCCGATCAGCCGCATCTTTGGCACGATTCCCACTTGCGATAATCCGAGGGTGGCCCGGCGGGGGATCGAGTCCGGTTCGCCATGGTGGGAGGCGAGCAGGCTAACCGCTCAGCCACCGCGGCCCCACGGGCTTTTAAGCTCATAATTTTATGGAAGAGACTGCTAGTAGTAAGACCGGCGGACCTTCCTCCCACCAAGGCAAACCTTTCTTGATTCCCGGCGGGGTAGTCATGGATTTCCGCATGCGAGAAACACGGCGTACCGTAAGCAGGTTGGTTATCTTCGTGTTCCCTTCCCCGTTTTCCCCGCTACTGCTTTGCCACCACTTCTTTTCTCTTTCATCGTCGCCGCCAGATAGTAAATAAGCACACACGGAGACGAAATGGCGTCTCAGTTCCTTTGACGCGCGCGTACCCTTTCTCTGATTGGGCAAGCGAGGCTACGGGGAGGGACATTGTGTCCGATTGGCTAATGCAGGCATGGATGTGTTCCTTCACTGGGCTGCCGGTTGACAAGTGGCTTCCCAGATATTGTTTGGCGAACGGCCTCTAGGGAAATCCAAACTATAAAATAATGCGCAGAAGCCCGAAACGCGTTGGGTGAGTCGGGAGAGTTCAATGCCGCTGCACGGAGGGGTGGGGCTGTTCAGCCCAGTAGTGACAGCAGCCGAGTGCGGTTGTGCGAGAGCTGCTCTGCATGTGCATATTACACGCTTAAAAAAAAACCTAAATCGCGTTGTCATTATTTAACAGCGCGGTAGTAGAGAGCGGTGTTATCGTTTTGTAGTGTACAGCGCCTACAGTTTCGCGTGGTTTCCCTCCCTCCAGCGGCGAGCGTTCGGGAGCCCCCTCCCCTCTCCCCCAATACTGCCTCTGCTACGTTACCTCCTTCAAAGCTGCGCAGAGAATATTTTCTAACTGGAACTTTACTATAGCAAGGTTTTCCTGGCCAGTGGCGCCATTTTGGTGACGTGCGCGGTTGCAGCTAGTGGTAAAAAGGGCGATTTCACCTCTGTATTGTTAACTACTCTATGTGTGGCACTACCAGATCTCTCGCGTGTTTATGTTAAAATAGTAGGTTAACGTTTACTCCAAGACANGGGGGGGGGGGGGATACTTTAATCTAGGGACTCAGATGCTGGTTAGTGCGCAGCTGATATGCTCATTCTACGTCATAATTCATCTGCGCATGATGCACGCCAAAGTTTTATTCGGAACAGTTTAACAGTGGCGCGGGTGCGATGATGGTGACAGCGTGTTCTGCTTATATTGGTCACTTGTCGTGTCTCTCCGTCTGTTGTACTTCGTGCACTATCCCTTCTTACGCCTTACGAATACAGTGTTCACGAAGGCTACTGGCCGGCGCTCATAGCAATCGCAGTTCGACTGCGATGTAGAACCAGGTGAAACGGTAAAACGCCACCGAAAATTCACTTCGGACAGTAGGGTATCATTTTACATTAGAAAAAACCACAATCATCTCTGTGGGTAAAATGTTACTGTTGATTTTCCAGTAGACTGTTTTTTTCCAATAGACGGGTAAATAAATGCTGAATTACTTTTTCTCTTTAAAAATTAGTCTTACAGTGTTCTCAGATTACTTTTAACGTGGAAATTTTAAGTAACTGGAGGAGTAATCATTAACGTTAAAAAAAATTATAAGAAACTGAACATCTAAGTTGAGATAAATTTCTCTAATTGTAGAATATTCCGTAAAATGTAAAATATAAGTTATCATTAATATCAACAGAATATTCCGTAAAATGTAAAATATAAGTTATCCTTAGTATAAACTTAACATTTCCACAAACTATTCAAAACGAACTATTACAAAGATTTTAACATTTAGCTAGTAACTGCCATACGCACGAGAAAATAATGCCAAAACACGTGTGTTCGATTCAACACCGATACCTACATACTACATCGAGAATATTTATTGTTTAAACGTTTAAAAAGCCATGATTGGCTTCAAAGTACAAAATTATTTAACAAAAGAGTTGAAATGAAACAACAATATCTAGGTAGAGTAGATGTAACTACAAATTCATGCGACATTAAAAATATTGTATAGTTTCGTGGAAGTGAACAAAGCTGGTTTACGGAAGATAGAAAAACGTAAGCTCAAAAAAGAAAAAAAAAAATTTATCTGCTGTGTTTCGGATAGAAATGCATCACATAACCAGTAATATACAAGATGGCGGACGCAGAAAATCATTCGAGCTAAAGTGTCACAAAGTGTAAAAAATTATAAAATAATGATTCACAAATCACACAGAAAAGATTGCTAATTTGTATATCTTATGTTTACAGTGAAGCATCGCCTAGATTACAGATACCTAGCTAATATGAGTATTGTTTAGTTCAGCGTGTAAGCAACGGGGGCGTGATTATGAGAGCTGATCGATCATGGCGCATGCGCGCAGACAGGCGTGAAATGGATCAAGTATATAGTCTATCTGCGGTATCTTCACACATTTGGAATCAAACCTTTGAAAAAACACACCATGTATTACGCATCTAGTTGTTACCCAGTCATGCAATGTATCGCAAGTGTTTTATACTTACGTTAACATAATAGTATCTAATTTGTGGGGCCGCGGTGATGTAAGGGTTAGAACACCCGCCTCCCGCAAAGACGAACCGGGTTCGATTCCCGGTAGGGTCACCCCTGATTTTCGCATGTGGGAATAGTTCCGGACGATGCCGCTGGTCGGCGGGTTTTCTCGGGGATCTCCCGTTTCCCCCGCCCTTGCATTCCGGCGCTGCTCCATACTCACCTCGCTTCATCCTCATCTGCTGTCAAGAACACGATGTTAAGAGCCGCCCAAATCTCTTCAAACACACACTATTATTTTTGGTTAAATCAGACTTTCAACCATACTTTAATTATAAAAGACAACATTTCATTTATAACAAATATGAATCAAATCCATAGCTTTATTGGTATTGCGTGGTAAAAAATAGTTCTCAATCAAAATATGACTAAGCTGAGTGCGCCCGAATGCGATGCGTTGTACTTCAGGTGTAATGTTCTAGACTTGTTTAGGCTTTGTTTGAACGAGGCGGAGGAATATCCTGGAAGTAGAACTCGAGCAGAGCCACAGACAAACCGGAAGTAGCCACGAAGTGAATGCAGTCTGCACTCGCCTCTGAAGCTAGGTCACGGCCGTCCCCGACTGTCCTTTACGCCGGTGTTGCCCGCGGGCCAGTCGCTGTTATTCCCAGGATTAGTGTTCGCAACTGTAACGAGGTCCTAAGCCCCTGGGGATCACATGCCGGGTGTCGGGGGATGACAGCGAAGTTTCTCAGATTAATCTGGCCGACCGCTCGCTCGCGCTGAAAGAGAGATCGATTCCTGCCGGCAGCGTCGCGGCTAATCATTCGCGGATCCGCCACTCGGAGCTGACGGTCCTACTGCGGCGGGGGTGGGGGGCACTCCCAGGAATTTTCGGGGAATGTAATGAACTTCGGGACTGGGAGAAAAGAGCAATGGTAGGTTCCCACGCAGTTCGGGTGTCTGATGACGAGGCCGTCGAACAAAACGACACAGTAGTCCGTCGAGATATGAAGTCCTTGAGGTGACCGCCTGGCTAGGCCACCGAGCGGTGTGCAGAGCTCCAGCAGAAAACGTTTTATTTAAAAAAACCGCCTAACGTGTCCGAGTGAGGTCTGCTTACGAAGAGCATTTAAGAAACTTTACACGTTTTTATACGTTTTTCAGTTCCTCCCTGAAGCATGTTATTTTGATAGTGTTTTCACAATCATTTTTAGGTATGAACATTAAAAGAAAAAATAGGGACGTGTATCAAATCTTCGTTTTTATTATTATGTCATAAAATGTTAGGGTCTCCGCTTAAAGTCTCATAGTGACACGTTATCGACGGCAAGACTGCACGCCAGTTCAGTGCTTAGCCCATAGAGGCGATGAGAGAGTTGATATGCATTTCTCGGTCGCCCCTATCGCTCCCACGCTTTTATGCCTCAGAAGTGCAAAATTCCTTCAACCAGGCGGCCTACTTAATAATAAAGATTTCTGCGCTGGAAAATAAATCGCGCCCTGGAAAAGAATCGACTTGAGTTGAGATTCGGGTGGCTCTTAACATAAAAGTCTTGAGAGCAAATGAGAGAGAAATGAGGTGAGAATGAAGCAGAGACGGAATTACAATGCGAGGAAACAGGAGATCCCCGGGAAAACCCGCCGACCAGCAGCATCGTCTGGTGCGATTCCCACTTGCGGAAATCCGGGAGTGTACCCCACCGGTGACTCGAACCCGGTGCGCCTAGGTGTGATACATCAAAGGAACCCCCACCCTATTTCCCTTCCATATAGAGTCCATTCATGATTACTTCCAACTTCTCTGATGCCCTACTGAAGTTCTTCTTCCAAGATATCCTTCCGCATGGTGCAGACTTAGCATAAAGAGAGTCTTGGATAATTACACTAGAGGGACAACGCACCTCATACATGGCACTCAGTTTAATACAATTTGGGATAAGAACTATTTCTTACCAGGCATCGCCAACGTACCTATTTACGCCATGCATTTATTCATATTGATTATCAATATTATTATACAGTTTAATTTAACCAAAAATAAGGCACTTTTATGTTAACACAAATACAAATAAAAACCTTATAATACACACACATTCATAAAACAACCAAACACTTAATACATAGGGTGATTTTTCAAAGGTGTTATCTATAGGGCCGCCTGTTTTTCGTGAATAGATACACGCAGAGGCTAGGCTTCAATGTCCTATGTGCACACTTGCAGACTTCCTTTGCCTATTGGCCGCTTGTCTTTGTGTGGAGAGAGTCTGTTAAATGTGTGAGCCAATCAGAAACTATTTATCACGATACTGACCGTACGTGATTCGCGGGCAGACAAGATAAGACGCGTTACAATTCAAATTGCCCAGTCACGAAAGTGGTTCTGAACTAAAGTGTTTGAAACATAACTTGTCCTGAAATCCTTTCATGAATAATAGCTAGAGAAATCGAGAAATTAACGAGTTCAATTACCTGCATGCCAGACTCTACAGTCTTATGTACAAATATGCCGATATCAACTCCACATCGGTTGTCTGCTGTCAGAGTGGAAGGGGACAATTGGATACCGTTCCCAGCAGATGTCAAACACCGTGTGGACCATTGGCTAAAGTTATATAAACGCACGTGTTTTGAATTCTAGCTTGTCCCAAAATGAACTCGCGAATTTCTCGGGGTCTCTAATAATTAGGACCGGTGACTTTTCGCGTAAAAACCGGAGCACACAGTAGACTTCAATGCTATGTACACACCTCAGCTGTTGTTATACCTCCACTGGTTGCTGGTGCCGTGTCCGTCTTTGACCAAGCCACTCAGGTCTAAGTAACTCCGACACTGAACCTTCGTGATTAGTGCGCAAACGGTTAACACGGGCCATAACATTTTTTTTAGCCAATCAAAGAAGCTGGACGACTCTACAGTGCTTTGGACTGTATCTTGTCTCGAAATATCACTGCCTCTACTAATAATAGGTGTCCCTAGTGATTTACAAAAAAAATGCTAAGAAACAATGGATAGACCATAGTAGCCTGTTGTGTGATATCAGAAGGAGCGGTAGAGGCGGCGCCAAGCAGTCGTCCAATCATTGAATAGAGGGGGAGGGGGTGCGTGCGGCGCCTGAAGCGGGGTCTGTCGGGCGCAGACCCCCGTAATTTCGGGGCGCTGGTCGGCGAGGGGAACTCTGCTGACCCGAATGCGATGGTAATGAGCGCTGAACGAGCGGGTGGGAATGCTCGTGTACGGCAGATTTACTGCGTCTCTCGCGAGTCACGAACGTCGAATGGCAGCCGGCTGCTATCTCGATCCGTCGGCGGAATGCCCGGTCGTCCACCGTCTGGCTTGCGGGGGCCAGGCGCGATCATTGGCCCCTCCCGGCTCACAACTACTCAGCACGCCACTGGCCACGTGCCTCCACCCCGCCAACACACCGCCCAAGAACCTTCCCTGATTGATTCGCGGCACGGGGTCGCAGGAACTCTCGTGCCGCACGCCGGGCGGCTCTTCGAAGCCGACGAGGATGATCGAGGTGAGTGTGGAGCAGCGTCGGAATACAAGGGTGCGAGAAACGGGAGATCCCCGAGAAAACCCGCTGACCAGCGGCACGATTCCCACGTGCGAAAATCCGGGAGTGACCCGGCCGGGGATTGAACCCGGTTCGCCTTGGTGTGAGGCGAGCAGGATATCCGCTCAGCCACCGCGGCCCCATTACGGGTTACAAAAACTACCGTGCCGCACTTAAGAATTCTCGTACACTCCATACTACTTACACTCGCAAATTTATCATCTCAATATATACGAATAGTGAGAAACAGAGAGTTGACAAATTTTCTCCCATACGTACACGGTAACGTTCCTATTTTTTTTTGTGTTATCATTTTTTCGTCGTCGTCTCTGTTCGTTTATCTATTCTTTTCTCTGGTTATTTTTGTGATTCCTGCGTTCTTCGTAGTGTTGGATTATTTGGTTTTATAATCTGACAAGGAATACTTCGTGTTCATCTTACTGGTTATTACGTGTCGCAAAATGTTTCGTATTGGCTGGGCGGCCGGCTGACAAGTAAGTAACGAGGCTCTGGTTGGCTAACGGCGTTCCGGAAAGTTTCTTGTCAGCGACGTCATTTTGCTGGCGCGTGCGGGTGGAGTTCGGGTGGTACAAGTTTCATTTTAACTCCTATATTATTAACACTCTACACATACAGTGGCGTGAAATAGAAAGGTAGAATTATGCCACAGCTGTACCATAGGTAGGTCCGCCTGTTTTTCGCGAAGAGATTTATGCACAGACTAGATTTCATGTTCATAGTACAGGTTTGTAAATTTACTTTGGCTATTGGCTGCATGTCTGTGTGAGAAGACATTTTCTACTCGACTGGGCCAATCAGAATCAAGTTACCCGACATTGGGCGTCCGTTATTGGCTGTTAGATAACTAAGACGCGTGTGAGTTGAAGCCATCCAACGGCGATACTGGTTCTGAACTGACGTGTTTTGGAGTACAACTAGGCTTGGAAACTTTTCGCGAAAAAGAGGTGGCCCTAACTATACGTACCTATTTCTGTTGATCTCTGACTCCCCACTTATCACCGGACGATGCAGCTGGTCGGCATCTCCAGTTTCCTTCACCCTTGCATTCCGACGGTGTTCCATTCTCACCTCATCTCACCCTCATCGGCTCTCAAGACCTCGTTGTTAAGAGCCGCCCATCTCATTCATTCATTCGCCACATATGACACGCGTACTCCACTGAATAAGGTTTATTACCGGCCTTCTCTCGGCCAATGAAAAATAGAATGTGATACCCTCCAATTAACCGTTCTGTAGCATTCATAGTTCATTTATGTTTTTTAATAAAAAATATTATAATTTTTTATTCTCGATAATAAAAGTTGATGTGTTGTAAAGTTATTTTAAGACAGGAACTAGCTTTGACGACAGGAGGAAACTACACCCACGCAAACTTTATTTTTGCTTGGCAGAGAAATGTTTATTTTTAGCGTAACCCGAGTTACGCTAGGGCGTCGTGTTCAAAGGCACACGCCAGAAAACAAATGGCATCACTGGCCAGGAACATGTCGGAACACAGTTCACCAATCAGCGCCTCGTCACATACTCTCTAGTCGGCAGCCCAGCCAATGGAGAACCTTTCGCTGCGTGCAGTAGCCAGTCAGACACAAGATCCTTCCCCTGAGCTTCAAGCAGCCAATCAGACAATGGGTACGCCCACTTCAAAAGAACCGCCACGCCATTTTGTTTCTGTGTACTTATCTACTCTGTGCTTATCTACTCTGTGGCGAAATGATAGTGTCTCTTACTGTTGCCAGTGTCTCTAACAGCTCAAGTTACGCGTTAATTTTTCGTTCCTGGTGTTGCAAACGACGAGGTTCTTGGTCTGAGAAGTACTTACGAATTCCTTGCAATAACTTACTTGCTGGAACCTATGAACAGAATTTCCATTGGTCTACGGCATTCTCAGAAAAAACCATCGGCTCTCAAGACCTGGATGTTAAGATAGGCGCAAATATCTTCATTCCACCGAGACGGGTGTAGCTCAGACCGCGAGTGATTTTTTATTTTACTATCGTGAGTATAATCATTCTCGTGTGACGTGTGGCAGAGTGGGTAAAATCATTTTCAGTGCTGTACAAGGTCAGAAGTTAGCAACAACAGAGACAGCGCATTTTTTTTTGTTTGTTACTGCTATTGGTTAGGGTCACCTGTTTTTCGCGATAAGATTTATGCAGGCGCTAGACTTCAATATCGTATGTGCATACCTGCAATCTTCTTCGGCTATTGGCCGCTTGCCTTTGTGTGGAGAACGTCTGTTACCTGAGAGAACCAATCAGAATTAAGTTTCCCCGATACTGACCGCCCGTGATTCACGGCCAGACAGATAAGACGCGTAACAATTCAAATGCTCCAATCACGAAAGTGGTTCTGAACTAAAGTGTTTTGGAACACA
Organism: Clitarchus hookeri; assembly: GCA_002778355.1. Classification (NCBI taxonomy): domain Eukaryota; kingdom Metazoa; phylum Arthropoda; class Insecta; order Phasmatodea; family Phasmatidae; genus Clitarchus; species Clitarchus hookeri. The sequence goes on from NQII01002311.1 coordinate 330,778, forward strand.
ATTTGTCCTGAAATATTTTCGCGAAAAACCGGTGCCCTTACAGTGACAAAAAAAAAACGCTATCTCTGTTGTTGCTAACTTCTGACCATGATTTTACCCACTCTGCCACACATCACACGAGAATGATTTTACTCGCGATAACCAAATAAAAAAATCACTCGCAGTCTGAGCTACACCCATCTCGGTGGAATGAAGACATTTGCGCCTCTCTTAACATCCAGGTCTTGAGAGCCGATGAAGCTGAAGTGAGGTGGGTATGGAGCAGCGCCGGAACGCAAGTGCGGCGTAAAAGCGGGAGATCCCCGACAAAACCCGCCGACCAGCACGATTCCCAAGTGCGTAAAACCGGGAGCGACCCCGCCGGGAATCGAGCCCGGTTCGCGTAGGTGGGAGGCGAGTAGTCTAACCACCACACCACCGTGACCCCTCTGCCCGTCTCGGTGAAACCTTGTCAGGTTGTAAGAGTCCTGTTACTCTCGCTGCCCGAATACGTACAGAAGGGAGGCGAAGGCCTGATTATGACGTATAATCTGTTTCATGTAAGCTCACTAAATGTTGACAGTTCTCCTGACAGGTACTATTTTATGATGTGCTTGCATGTCGCAGTGACAGTCAAAATTTCTTGCGCAAATGTGAATCTGAGACCCTTGGCTAACCAGTAGAATAGTAAATTCGGACTGGCATTGTGACCTGCGAGCACATGACCAAATAATAATATATAACATCATAACTAGGGGCAGAGATATCTCGCGAAAAGATTTCGAGACAAGACACAGTCCAAAGCACTGTAGGGTCGTCCAGCTTCTTTGATTGGCTAAGAAATGTTGTGGCCCGTGTTAACATTTTGCACGCGAATCACGAAGGTTCAGTGTCGGAGTTACTTATTCCTGAGTGGCGTGGTCAAAGATTGACACGGCACCAGCAGCCAATGGAGGCATGGCAACAGCTGAGGTGTGTATATAGTATTGAAGTCTACTGTGTGCTCCGGTTTTTAAGCGAAAAGTCACTGGCCCTAATCGTAAATGTCAAAGTCTAGTGAGCTTACATGAAACAGATTATACGTGAGCGTACATGGTGTACTATCACACACGTCACTTCCACTGTGCCCGTAATGCGTGTCCCACCCACGAGAGTTTCTCGATGCGCTTTAAAGCTGTTGAGGAATGAGGTCGGATGTAAAATTAAGAATTAAAGCGACCATTATTGCAGGTCATTGGAGAAGAGGCTAGCGATAGAGAAAGTGCAGTTTCACGTTCGTAATTCGAAGTATGTCAAACACAGTTTCTGGTATTGATGCACAATTACAATATTTGGTAATTATTCAGAATAGCGGCTTTTCTGAATGGAACGTCGTAGACCCACAAAAGTAACATAAATGGGTTCTGTACACATTACATTTTTAATATTGAGTAGGGCATAATGCTAAAATAAGTAGAACATACTAAATAAAATAGATGAATGTAGGAGCAGTTCGGCAGCTTTGTTTACATCAGTCACCATGTTCAATAGCCACGTAATGCTATTCCCACGCTGCCTACCGGGAGTAGTGTGTCGGCGTCGAGGTGCGTAACGACGCTTGATCGATAGAGCTGAGCGTCGACCCAGCCCATGCACCCACCAGCCTGTCCCGCCCTCACTTAGGCCGCTTTGCACCAACCACTGTCCTAGGCGGGGGCCCTCATTCCAAGTCATTCGTGAACCCTTTCAGTCCCCGTGTTCATCATCGACGACATGTTGCACACGAAGGGTTGTTTTGGTTGGCACTGTACGTTACAAGGAATCAGAACTGAAGTCGGAACCCAGTGTCCTGAACATCATCCTTGCGAGAGATTTGATTTTTTGAAGTTTCTGCACCTCTCGCCTGTGAATGGTTAATGCTTGCATCGACGACCACGCAGCAAGTTTTCCGTTGGTTACGAGAGACCCGTACGAAACAAGTACAGCGCACGCCATAAATTAAGCGATTGCGACACTTGAGCTCCAGAACAACTCCGGAGTGAGTTGATTAATTTTTCTTGCTCGTTAGTTTTCGAAAGCTCTCGAAAGGAATAAAATCTTTGAGAAAGACAATTTNCCCCCTTTGGCAATGCTCAGGTTCTCGTTAGCGAATGCAAGATGGCAACCCTACTTACACGAACTCTAACCCTTTCAGACCCACTTTAATTTACGGTCTAGGGTGTTGCGAAAATAAATTATGACGCGTGCTGCACTTAAGTTGACAAAACACCTGTTTCGTAGCCACAGCCAGTGAACTGTATGCTACATGTTCGGCTATAGTTATATGAACCAGTTATTACCTAGACCAATAAGACAGTCTGCGAATCATTCTCCAAGATCATTGGTCAATGAGCTTCACAGTGTGCAGTACCGACCAAAAATTACGTACACGCGGGTAATGTACTTAATTGTGTACACTAGATGTAAAGGGGTTACCTGAAATGGGCGTTTGGTTGTAAAAATATGATTACTTTAGCTTGAAAACATTAATAAACCAAGGAAGTAAAGCTATTAAACTATTTTGTTTGCGTTTGGAGCGTTTCAAATGTTAGTATTAAATGAATAAGGACTATTTTGCTGTCCGCGTCGTACTTGGCAGTATTTTATAACTCAGATGGGCGTGTGACGTAATATGATGAAAACAAACATGCTCTTATTTAGTATGCTTTACTCACATGTACGCCGGTTACACAGCACGGGCAGAACTTCAGTTGTCATCTGTAAGCAGATTTTTCTGTTACCATTTTTCTGTTTGGTTAGAGGCTGTTCAATGTCATGGTACTTCGTTCATTATTTTTAATACCAAGATTTTAAAATATGCGATTAACAACAAGCATGAATATATAATGTCTCTAGTATTTGTATTAATTCCAGTGCGATTTGGATTTTTACGAAATCATTTTCAAGAGGTTATTTTGTTTCATACTCTCTAAAATTAATTATGCTTTAACGCTACATGTCGGTTTATTTTCAAAATACATCTTTAAAAACAAGTGTTTTATAAAATCGACGTTTTCTTCTCGTATTTCATTATAAATAACTGTAATTAATACAATAATAAAATACGCTCAAAACAGTTTGCCAATACTATTTCCTATAGGGTTCACAAATCAAAATAAAAAAGTTCATTGGTGGCATTAAAATATTTTTGTTTTGGAATAAATTTTTATGATTTTATATGATGACACGATACTACACGATTCTCATATTCCGCAGTTACAAATAACAACCTGAACCACGCACCCTCCATGTTTTCATCATAAAACTCCGTGACGAAAGCCCAAACCTTTTCGATACTGTTTCGAATGTGATATCGAACATAGTGACGTCAACCGAAAACTTGAAGGCGCTTAGAATACCTCTTTCGTGAGTAAACGAAAATTCGAGTAATAACGACTATTTTTTGTAGATAGGAAACGAAACGAATAAAATATATTTAGACCACTGAACCGGGATTCTAAAACCCCGTTCCAGAGTGAGCCGTAGGAGAAAAGAGGGGTAGAGTGTTCATTCTAGCGGCGCCAGCCATCATCCTTTTCCCAACATTGGACTGCTTTTCTACCACGTGGATGTGATCTGAGGTTTGAACACTGTTTACGTAAGCAAGAGCTCTGAGATATTCGGTCGCTTCTTCTAACTTAAGGACCCCGTCTACCTGGAACTTTTTCCCACGTTTAGGCAGAGAAGCGCGGGAGCGATAAGGGCGACACTGCCACGCGCATCAAGTACGCCATCGCCGCTAAGCGCAAGGCTCTGAACTGGCGTGCAGTGTTCTCGTCGTGCTGCGTGTACCTATGGCACTTTCAGTGGTGACCATATTATTTTATTAGTGGGAAGTCTTTAGGAAGGTTCAATGCAGGCCCCTATAGTAGTTTTGTATGTATCTGATGCGTGCATTTTGAGCTACAGCGTCTTGGAAAGGCCGTTTTTAGCGGTTTTGGAGTACTCTGAATTGATGTTTCTAACGTACGTGATATTTTGAAAGTACTATACAGCTCTCATCTGAAGTGTGTGTTCTTTTCGTAGATCAGCACGTTGGACGCACGCTTAATAGTTTCGTTGAAAAACGTGTATTTGGAACACACTGCAACGCAGTTCAAGCGCCAGGTAGACGGGCGCCACCATAAGTTTTAACACTTTTCGCACTGTAAACATTTAGCGGCCCTCAAGACAAACTAGAGTTGTTGCTTATGCCCACCATTATTTGAGATGATGGTTTATCGCGGGAACAGTTGACTGTTTGCTAGGATTCAACGTACTGTACACATATCCGACAGTTTTCTTTCCTTATTGGCTGTCATGTAAGTATGAAGCTGCTACCCCATTTCACTGGGCCAATGAGGATCCTATTACTATAAGGCAGAACGTTCGTGATTGGTCTGCATACGTTTTAGCCGAGTCAAAACCTTGTTCATCCAATCATGAAAGAATAAACTAGTTAGAGGGTCATAAAATATATTTTGGCTCAAAATATTTTCGTGATTTTCCATCATCTCTAACCATTATATAAACGACATTTCTGTTGGTATCCACTTCTCACCTAGCACCGTACTATTGGTTCGCACCACGATTTACACTATTAATCCACTGTCTAAAGTATATTACTGGCTGGCTGTTAACCAATGGATAGCCTAGTTGATAGTCTCCCAATCAAATCATTTTTCATATTTAACAGGCAATACAATCTTCAATGCTCATCCCATTTTTCATAAACGTATTAATTTTGTTCGCGTTATTCAGATTTTACATTATATTCAATTATTTTAACCCGTTCAGTTGCCTTGTTCATCATGGAGGATATGTTGCACGTGAAGGATATTTATGGTCGGCGTTGTACACAACAATTAATCATTGGATTGTGTTTTGAACGTATTCCTACCAAGTAATCTCATTTGTCGGAGTTTCTGCATCTCTCATTTCTGAATTATTAATACACACATCAATGACACACGCATTATATTGTTCACTGGTTACGAGAAGTACGCTCGACTTAGGTACAGAACCCATCAAAAAACTTTACAATTGCAACACTTGAGTTCGTAAATCAATTCGAGACTTAAAGGATAAGTACTTGTGGCGAGATGAACCTGTGTTCTGGCAGGGGGTTGGGGACGGGGTTGAAGGTGAAGCGAGGTGGGTTTGGAGCAGCGCCGGAACACAGGGACGGGGAATCGGGAGATCCCTGAGAAAACCCGCCAACCAGCGGCATCGTCCGGTACGATTACCACTTGCAAAAATCCGGGAGTGACCGGTCCCGGGATTGAACACGGTTCGCCATGGTGGGAGGCGAGCAGTCTAACCGCTCAGCCACCGCGGCTCCCCTCCGTGTAAACATCCCCTTACTCACCAAAGTTCCTCCCAATATCCTAGCCAGTATGGTGAGAGTGTAAGAAGCTTCGCTTTGGGCGGTTTGCACTGCTAAGATATTAGATCTCTCAGTCACAGCGTCCAATATGCATACGGTTCTTTGCGCACGAAGTTGATTAAGGATACCGTCTACCTCGAGCTGTTTAACCGCGTCTAAAGCCGAGAAACGCGGGAGCCATAAGGGCGACACTGCCACGCTCCTCGAGCCCGCCATCGCCGCTACGCGCAAGGCTGTGAACTGGTGTGCGGTGTTCTCGTCATACTACTCTTACCTATGGGACCACAAGCTGTGACCATTACATTTTATTACTGGAAAGTCTGTAGCAAGCTTCAATGCAGGACCCTCTAGTACTTTTGTGTGATTTCGACCCAAATATTTAGAGATAACGCGCTTTTGAAATGTGCGTTTTTCTCCTTAGATCAGCATATTAAGGTGTACATTTGTGGTTTGCGCCTTTATGTGTTTCAGCATATAAATATCCTGGGAAGATGACTTTTTGCAAGAAAAGATGAAAATCATTTATCTAAGCCCGTACGGGTTTGTTTTTATCATACTAAGGGTATTCAGATGGAAAAAACAGTGAATAATGAAAAAAAAAAAGAGCTTGCCGACGCAGTTTCCTTAAGGGGGAAGTACCCTCGCCATATAGGATTTACGTATTCCCCCCCCCCCCATAACTTAATTTTCGGAGTCAATATACAAAAACCAAGCTAGTCAAGGCATAGGGAACATTTTAACAGTTATTTCGAAATCACGCTCATTTTTCTTACATGATTAGTTACACATCTGTAAGTGTAATCAAACATTAACTAATTATTTAATAATTTCAATCCCCCATGGGAAAATACAAGTATAATTGAAACCCTACAAATTAAAAAAAAAAAATTCGTTAAGTAGTCCTCTATGTCATGTCTAGCTTTGATTTTTATTTCTGGTCATCATACATTTTCATTACGAAGATTTGTAAGAAAATTCTAAGATGGAGTGGATACTACCCCCTTAAGAGGCAGGACAAAATAAAAGCCCACAGTTGTAGTCACATGTGTAGGCTTTCATAGCGTGTAATGAAGGTTCAATGTTGCAGATCTAGTCTGCGCAGGAGAGAGTGAAAACTGAAGCATTGCACGCCGCCCGGCTCAGCGCGTAGGAGCGACGTGGCGTTGGGCGCGCATGTTATTGTCGCCCCTATAACCCCTTAATGTACAAATTAATGTTTCGTTTCATGTGCTGCATAAGAATAAATGTTTAGTGTCAGAAGTACTTACAAATCCCTTACAATATGTATCCGACACTTTGCAACTAATGGAAAGGATTTCACTAGAACCATAGCACAAAAAAAAAAGCCAATTATAAAACAATTGGAAAGTCAGCAACAGCCAATGGCGTTGCCCAGCGAAAGGCAATGCCAGCGTTGGTGCTACCTTCTGGAGCTGTACAGCACCGGCCATGATTCAGCCTATTCTGCAACACGTCAAACGTGAACGAGTATAATCGGGATAATATGTTAAGAGGGTGTAAGTTGGTGTATTTTAAGTCAAGTAAGCTTCGTGTAGACTCGGCAGTGTTCGTCTCCGAAACCCGAAGCTACGTGAAACAAGGAGACTTGCCGCATTTCGTATCTACGGAGCCCAACTCCGTTTCTCCTCGTTGCGCATTGCGACTCTGTATATTTACCTTGCATTTCCGTAGTTCTTCCCGTAAGTACGCGGAGACTTGTGACGGTGCAGCACGCAAGNGGGGGGGGGGGGGGAGCGGAGGAGGTGCGGTCGAGTGTCACTTGTCCTCGCTCGCCTGAGTGCCGGGTAAAAGCTTTCCCTGTTCCGGATCAGCGCCGCCACTTCCGGCGGTGCGAGAGGGAGGTACCACGCTGCCCAGGCATCTCCCCAGCTGCCTCAATATTTACACCGTCACCCCGGTTTTAAACAAGCAGAGGATTACCTCAGAACGCTAAGGCGAAAGCCGGGAAGAAATTTTGCGTTGAGAAAAAAAAAGTCGTCGTAAGAACCAAACTTCCGTACCCATAGGGTGCCGCGGTGGTTAGACTTCTCGCCTCCCACCAAGGCGAACCGGGTTCAATTCCTGGCCGATTCACTCAGGATTTTCGCACGTGGGAATCGTGCCGGACGATGCCGCTGGTAGGCGGGTTTTCTCGGGGATCCCCCGTTTCCCCAAACATTTCATTCCGGCGCTGCTCCATACTCACCTCAATCACCCTCATCGGCTCTCAAGACCTCACTGTTAAGAGCCGCCAAAATCTCTTCACTCGCCCAAATTACGACACGGGGCATGATGAACTGACAAGACGCTATCACATATAACTAGGGGCAGTAATATTTCGCGAAAAGATTTTGAGACGAGATACAGTCCAAAGCACTGTAGGGTCGTCCAGCTTCTTTGATTTGCTAAAAAAAATATTCTGGCCCGTGTTAACCGTTTGCGCACGAACCACGAAGGTTCAGTGTCGGAGTTACTTAGTCCTGAGTGACTTGGTCAAAGACGGACACGGCACCAGCAGCCAATGGAGGTATAACGACAGCTGAGGTGTGTATATAGTATTGAAGTCTGCTGTGGGCTCCGTTTTTTACGCGAAAAGTCACTGACCCTATCCACTGGTATTATAGACGCACACAAATATCGCCACATTTTAGAAACACGTGGGCCAATAACAAACGTATGTCCTTTCATCAGATGAGTTCTGTGTGGACAAGTAAAATGATGTCACGGAGACGCCGAATGACAGCGGCCAATAGGATACGCTGCACTTCACAGGAACATACACGTTTCGCGTCTAGCACGCTGGGAGCGGTAGTGTGCCTACGGTGTTAAAAAAGGGGGGGAAATAGCGGGTGTTGTGGCGTGGCGTTTGTATTAATTAACGACTAAGTGCAGAGTGCAGATTACCGGTAATTGAAAAAAATTGCAACGGTAAAGGTTATATAAAAGTGTAATATCTGCGTTGCGATTGGGAAATCAGTGATTACTGAAATATAAAGCTGTTTATGGCGAACGCTGTGGAGTAGTTAATATCGGTGCTGGTTTCGTTAATGTTTGGAAGTTATACGATGTGGCGAATTTATTACGGCGGTTGGTTGCAGGTTTAATTGAACAGCCGCTGGTCAGTAATGGACGAGTCAGACGCGGTGGAACTGCCCGCCTCACCGTCGGGAAACCGTGCACGTCGATGTTGGAGGAGGCATGTTCGTCTCCTGCACTCACCTTGGCTGTCTCGGGGCCTGGAACGACGTTCGTGCAGCTACTGCTCTCGCATTCCAGTCCCGCCACTTGTACACCCAGTAGCTTGGACAGTGATTACAGTAGATCTAACACGTCCAGTCACTTTGTCCACGATAGTGGTCACTTTGCATGTGAATGATATTCATGACCGGTGCTGTACACGAACAGGCACTAGCGCCCGGTGCTTGGAGAGTCTTCCTTGTGGAATCTTTTACACGTCTTCGACATGATTGGTTAATGCCAATATCAACGAACACGCCGCGTGTTGTTCAGAGGCTGCAAAGATAGACGCTGGACACAAGTACAGTGCACGCCAGAACAATTACGTGATCGCAACACTTGAACACTTAAATTAACCCACTCAGTCCCGTGTCCCTGATCGAGGACGTGTTGCACGTGAAGGATATTTACCGTTGGCGCTGTACATTACAAGGAATGACTGGCCTGTGTTTTAATCGTCTTCCTTCCGAGAAATCTGATTAGTTGAAATTTCTGCATCTCTCATCTCTGATAGGTTAATACAGACATCAACGAACACGCAGCACGTTCCTCGCTGGTCGCCAGAAGCACGCTCCGCCCAGGTACTGCACCCATCGAAAAATTTAACTACTGCAACACTTGAACGCGTATCTCATAATCAGGACTGAAAGGTTTAATGTGTGACCGAACGGGTTAAATTGCAAATTAAAAATTTCGAGTTGACATAAAATACATAGATACATATTTTTAGTAATCGACACTTGTTCATCACAGCTAGATAATCATTTAAAAAAACCTGTTATTAAAATGGCACAAATATATGTAGGCCTACCCACAAAAAACTGCTGAGAATAACTAATGCCCTAGGACTGCTGCAGTCCCAAACAACTTTAGCTCTCTTCACAATTAGCAACGATTCACGACATTGTAAACTACTAAAACACACCAGGAGGAAAAGGAAGTCCTTTCCGAGATGATAGTATATCCAGTCGTTGCGAAAAGATTTATGCACATACTATATTCCAACTTCTTACGTACAGGTTTGTAAATTTCCTTTGGATTTTGGCAGCGTGTCTGTGTGAGAAAACGTTTTATACTTAGCTGGGCCAATCAGAGTTAAGTTACCCTACATTGGCCGTCCGTGATTGGCTGCCAGACTCCCAGGACGTATCTGAACTAACGTGTTTCGGAGTACCACTAGTCGTGCGATCTTTTCGCTAAGAACAGGCGAGCCTGTACATCTGATATCACAGAGTACCTCGGTTTCTCGCAGTCTGACGCGATGGAATATTTAACGTCGTGTGTTTCAGGTTTGCGAACTTAAAATATGGTGTTCAGCGATAGATCAGTGAGGAGATCTGCTGCAAAATCAGTAGAGCTGGCAAAACTGTCTCACATCCGACTGCCGGTGCCAGTCCATTGGCAATGTGTTTTCCCGCCAAGTCGGTTGTGTAGCAAGCCTGACTTATGATGCTGTAGGCCTTCAGAAGGCTAGAGCGACCCAACTAGGCCCGGGGGAGGGAGGAGGTGGGGCGGAATATGTGGTACAACATCTTCGCAGAGTCTATTCACGGTGAAACTGAGCACTTTTGACACCCCTGTTTATGATCCACTGTACTTGTATGCACGTTGTGAACATCCACCGCGTGAGTGAAGAGGTTTGGGCGGCTATTGCAATCGAGGTCTTGAGAGCCGATGAGGGTGAAGCGAAGTGAGTACGGAGAATCATCGGAATGCAAGGCATGGGGAAACGGGAGATCCCCGAGGAAAAAACCCCGCCGATCAGCGACATTGTCCGGCACTATTCCTCCATGCGAAAATCAGGGAGCAACCCCGCTGGGAATCGAACGCTGTTCTCCCAGGTGGGAGTCTGGTCTCTAACCGCTACACCACTGCGGCCCCTTACACTACATGTAAAATTAAAATTGTCATGGCCTTGATCACTATATTCACACATAGGTCAAGTGAAACTGTGAAATTGTTGTACATGTAAATATTTTACAAGTTTGGCAATTGATAAACTTACGCGCATTAAAAAAAAACATAAAGTACAAATAAATTCTCTTCAGTATTCAGACATGTTTGCCAAACATTTTAAAGGCAATGCTAACACATCAAAATACTTTATTTCCGTTGTCACCAACTTTACTGATCGCGTACTAGTTAATGCAACAGTTAAAATACACTCCGGTAGGGACAGCAATATATTTCAAAGGTCGATTTCAAAAGTGCTTAATTAATCGCGAATAGACTATATCTCGCAAGACTTGCAACAGTAACTCGGTCGCGTAGTTTTCGTGTCCGTCCGGGACAAGTTTCATCAAAACTGCCGTGCAGTGCTCTGTCATACTACACGACTGAACACTATGGCTCGCAGTTTAATACGTAGTACAAGGAGCAAGGAAGGAGAAAGAGTTGGCACTTTCAGGTAAGACTTCGTCTTATTTGCTGGCGGGTTGGGGACCATGAACGATTATTTGTTGCCAACCACACAACATGATCTCTCTTCATTCACAATTTAATTAAATCAAATCTATAATATGTGAAATTAAAGAAAACATTTTGCTAGAATACGTTATAGGCTCATTCCAGTGTATTACATTATAAATTATAGTTCAATAATTTTTTTTAAATTTCGAAAGGAAATGGTTTTTACCCCTGCGCTATACCTACTTATGCTAGGCTGACAAAACTTTTAATGATTAATGGGCTGCAAACAATAAGAAACAACTGTAATGTTTGTGTAAGAAATGTAAATGCATAACTAAGAAACCAGGAGTATGTAAGAGTACTTGCTAGGGGCGGCAAAAATTATCGCTCTTATTTTGGGGTTAGAATTGAACTCAAAATCTTATTGCACTCGTATTCTTGCGCACACAATTGTGTTCACAATTTAAATAAAAAATGTATTCATTGCTCATTAGGTTTACTTAAATACCGTTAACAAATTTTCATTAACGGCTTATAAATAACGAAATGGAATAACTGTTGATGTCGGCCAAGCAAGTTTAAAGAGCAAGGACGCCAACAAAACATACCAAAATACGACAGCACAATTCATAAACCGATAATTGCTTACCATAACATTTTCTTAGTAGAATTAAGGTGCAAAATCGAGCCAAAATCATTGAAATAATAAATAACTTAGAATTTGCCAGACAATTAATGGCATTTAAAAAAAACCCAGTGTGTGCATTACTCCAACGTTGGTGTACATCCCACAGGCTACAACGTTGGTGTACATCCCACAGGCTAAAATGCTGGTGTACATCCCACAGGCTACAACGTTGGTGTACATTCCACAAGCTACAACATTGGTGTACATCCCACAGGCTACAACGTTGGTGTACATCCCACAGGCTACAACGTTGGTGTACATCCCACAGGCTACAACGTTGGTGTACATCCCACAGGCTACAACGTTGGTGTACATCCCACAGGCTACAACGTTGGTGTACATCCCACAGGCTACAACGTTGGTGTACATCCCACAGGCTACAACGTTGGTGTACATCCCACAGGCTACAACGTTGGTGTACATCCCACAGGCTACAACGTTGGTGTACATCCCACAGGCTACAACGTTGGTGTACATCCCACAGGCTACAACGTTGGTGTACATCCCACAGGCTACAACGTTGGTGTACATCCCACAGGCTACAACGTTGGTGTACATCCCACAGGCTACAACGTTGGTGTACATCCCACAGGCTACAACGTTGGTGTACATCCCACAGGCTACAACGTTGGTGTACATCCCACAGGCTACAACGTTGGTGTACATCCCACAGGCTACAACGTTGGTGTACATCCCACAGGCTACAACGTTGGTGTACATCCCACAGGCTACAACGTTGGTGTACATCCCACAGGCTACAACGTTGGTGTACATCCCACAGGCTACAACGTTGGTGTACATCCCACAGGCTACAACGTTGGTGTACATCCCACAGGCTACAACGTTGGTGTACATCCCACAGGCTACAACGTTGGTGTACATCCCACAGGCTACAATGTTGGTGCACATCCCACAGGCTACAACATTGGCATACATCCCACAGGCTACAACGTTGATGTAATCCCACAGGCAACAATGTTGCTGTACATCCCACAGGTTACAACGTTGGTGTACATCCCACAGGCTACAACGTTGGTGTACATCCCACAGGCTACAACGTTGGCGTACATCCCACAGGCTACAATGTTGGTGTACATCCCACAGGCTACAACATTGGTGTACATCCCACAGGCTACAACGTTGGTGTACATCCCACAGGCTAAAGATAAGGTAGATCGATCTCGCTGGCTGCGCACAGCCAATCTCCGTGTCCCAACACTGAACTGCTTATCTGGCATCGCGTCTAGCGAAAACGGCGTGGATTGGATTTGAAGTAAGATCACTGTTTAGTAAACAAGTGATATGAGGTGTTTTTACACTTCCTCTAACCAATTTAAAATGCAAACACACGTTAACAAGTGTTGACCATGTGACTTTAACAGTTGTGTTTCTTTGGGGTAGGTCAATGTTGGGCACACGCGCAGAAGACGAATAATCGGTCTACCTCATGTTTAGTCTATGGTGGAACCAATCGTTAATGCTCTATAAGTAGGGCCAGTGACTTTTCGCGTAAAAATTGGAGCACACAGTAGACTTCAATATTATATACACACCTCAGCTGTTGTTATACCTCCATTGGCTGCTGGTGCCGTGTCCGTCTTTGACCAAGCCACTCAGGACTAAGTAACTCCGACACTGAACCTTCGTGATTCGTGCGCAAACGGTTAACATGGGCAAGAACATATGTCAGCCAATCAAAGAAACTGGAATACCCTACAGTGCTTTGGACTGTATCTTGTCTCGAAATCTTTTCGCGAAATATCACTGCCCCTTTATATAAGAACTCTGTAGGCCCTCTCTAGTGTCACATCCCTGGCGTGAACGACCATGCGCAAGGGTATAAACCTCGGTAAGTGTACGCAGCGCGGTGCGGTAATGGCGGAAGGATACAGTAGTCAACTGGGGGGTTGGCAAGTGGCGGCGAGCGAATCTGGTGGGGGTCAGGCCACATAACGGCATTTAACATTCCGCGAGATTACTGGTGGCACAGCCGCCCCGGCTTCGATCGATATCCAGCCTGGAACACCGCCCACCCCTCCCCGCGCCATAAACCACTGTCCCCGTGGAACAAGGGCTCACGTCGGGCGAGGCGTGGCCGACTGCAACCAACACCTCCCTCACACGTTATTGAAGAACACACAGGTGATACTGCAGTCTTTCCCGGCTTCTTACCACTTTGTGGTGGCTGAGCGGTTAGACTGCTCGCCTCACACCAAGTCGAACCTGGTTCAACCCCCGGCCGGTTCTCTCCGGATTTTCGCAAGTGGCAATCGTGCCGTACGATGCCGCTGGCCGGTGGGTTTTCTCGGGGATCTCCCGTTTCCCCCCACCCCTTCATTCCGATGCTGCCCGCCATCTTGACTTTTTCTTATTTTCGACTACTACCCGCAAACGTGGATTTTGGATTGATTTTTTTTTCGGACGACATGACATAGGTTATAACTTAATGCTTTTTCTTAAATCTGTTCTGACGACTGCCGTAGCTGTTATGACCTCAGTAGTCGCTCCCACAAAATAATCAATTATTTTTCCTAGGCTATTACAAGTTAGAAAAATTCGATTGCAGAGAGCCTGCAACAATTCTAGAACATTAAGGAAGGCGCTATTCATGCTTTGTGGTGCCAAAAATTGTATTGCACCTCCTGAAATCGAATTTGTGACGGAAAGTCTATACAAAATTCGACTGAAACTGACCTCCCTACCCCCTCACACCACCCTTAAGAACTGCCGAAATCTCTTCACATTCACTCATTAACACTTTTTGAATCAGAGGTTTGAAAAATAACCCTATTTATGACGTGTTTGGTGGTTTATTAAGTATTCCACGTGTTAATATAAGTGTACTTTAATATTTGTTAATTTTAAATTTTAATCAAACATTATCTAGAAATCATAATATTTCATTTAAAATCGATATGAATAAAAACTGGGAGGAAATATATGTGCCTACTAAGAAAAAGTTCTTATGTAAAATATTAGTACACAAAGTGCGCACGAATGCGGTGTGTTGTCCACGCACACATAATTAACTAATGTTGTGGCAGCAATGTTAATGTTACAAGTCCGGCAATTTTTTGTTACATTCCATTCACTGTTACTTCCAACTTTTCTGAAGCCCTGCTTAGGTTCTACTTTCAGGATATTCCTACGCCTCGTGCGAACAAAACTTAACGAAGTCTAGAAACTTACACCAAAACGGACAATGCACCACATTCGTGCTCAATCACTATAATTTCTCACTAGGCATTACCAACATACCTATTTTCCCAATGCTTCTCTTCGCATTGATTATAAATGAAACATTATAATTTATAAATAATAATGTGTATAAGTAAACATTTAATTTAACAAAAATAAGACAATTTTATGGTAACACAGGTATAAAACGCCTGTGATGTATGATATATTCATGAAACAACCAAACACCAATTATGGGACGATTTTTAAAAAATTTGATTAAATATGAGTAATGAAACCACGATTGACTATAGTAGAGGAATTATAGGAACTTCCACACCGGAGCGTCGGATCTGTTCGTGCTCTGTCATTCCGGTCTGCCGGCGGCCATAATGGATTCGGGTGACATTGACCTTTGACCTTTACCGACCATGGTGACCTTTGAACTTGACCCCGGTGACTATTTACCTTGACCCCGGTGCCCTTTAACCATGAAAACCCAGAAAATATAAAAAATACAAAAAAATTAAACAAATTCCATAATTGTATTTTTAAAATGTACTTAATATATTTTTAAAAAATTTAAAAATTCTGAAATAATTTATTTAAAAACTTTTAAAAAAATCTCAAATATCCTAAAGTCCCTCCCACCCCCCTCTATCAATACTAATTCCACCATCTTGGTAGGCGTCAGAGCAACAGACCGCCATCTTGGTCAGTGCAGTCCACCATGTTAGTAGGCGTCACAGCCACCATCCGCCATTTCGGTATTTTCGTTTGTCATTTGTTTATACATTACTGAAGTTTGTCTCTCTCTCACCTTCGTTCGGACACCATCCTGGTTTTTCTCGTTTGTCTTTTGTTTTAAATTGCTGGTGCTGTCCCCAGCGCCGCGCCCAGCAGACGACTGACCCCCTCCACTTCCCACTTCCAATATATTTAATTGACCAATTGCCCCACCCTGCTTCTCATTGGCTAATTGCCCACCCCTTTTCAATATGTTTAATTGCTCCGCCAATATTTCTCATTGGCTAATTACCCGGCGTTTTCAGAAACCTTCGTTCGACCAATTAGTCGGTTCTCCTCCACCCCTGTTTCTCATTAGCTAATTGCTCCACCCCCATCACCACATCAATTAATTACTAACCTTTGTTCTACCAAATAGTCGGCAGGCCGCCATCCCCACCACCCATTCTCATTGGCTAACCACGTCACGTGACAAACTCTTGGATTGGCTAATTGCTAGTGCGTTTTCGGAAACCTTCTTTCCGACCAATTAGCGGCCTACTTTAATCGCGAGGGCAGACTATTCCCCCCCCCCCTTAAAACTCTTTATAAGAGGCACTGCAAGCCCCCTCGGGAAATAAGACACTTTTCTCGCTCTTATAAATGTACGCGTGTTGTCCGAGTGGCCATAAAATCCTTTCGGCCATTTTGGCATTTGGAAGGGTGCGCTCGCTTAGTGACTTGGACAAACGGGACGAGTTACCGTACCTGCAGAAAGAATTCCTCCTGGTCTACGCACCTTACGAAATTTCAACCGTATTGAAGTATTTGCCAACCTACCTGCAGCAGGACGAAGACATACGGGACTGCCTCCCGTGCAAGGAGTGCTTCGAAGGCTGAACCACCTCGGTATCTAATGAAGTTTAAAGCATTCATATTTAAATAATTTTCCTTCCTTCGTTTTAGAGTTGTTACTCTCCGCAATATCTGGTAAATTTTTTGTCATGTATAGACTCAATCGATAGATAAGCACGCCGTGTTCATACAATGACTAAAATATTTAAATACTTAAACTATTTGAAAATTACGTTTCTATTCGAAATAAATGCGATCAGCTTTCGCCTAAAACATAGCTCAAATAATATATTAAATTTCAAAAAGCAACCTAAAATTTAATAGGACTGTTACAAAACTTGAGCTGATAAATTCTTAATTAGCACGTACATGCATTTGGGGAGAGATCGTAAACCAAACCACACACGTGAAATTAAGAAATATGTCTGACTTTCTGCTTCGAACATGGGTCATGTATGAAAAACACCTTCCGGGTAATAACATACAGCTAGGGGCAGTGATATTTCGCGAAAATATTTCGAGACAAGATACAGTCCAAAGCACTGCAGGGTCGTCCAGCTTCTTTGATTGGCTAAAAAATGTTCTGGCCCGTGTTAACCGTTTGCGCACGAATCACGAAGGTTCAGTGTCGGAGTTACTTAGTCCTGAGTGGCTTGGTCAAAGACGGACACGGCACCAGCAGCCAATGGAGGTAAAACAACAGCTAAGGTGTGTATGTAGTATTGAAGTCTACTGTGTGCTCCGGTTTTTACGCGAAAAGTCACCGGCCCTACATATAGCTACCCGTAATATCAGAGGCACGAGTTACAAGATCTCACAAAATATTAAAACGAGAAAATGTACTTTTATTAACGGAAGACAGCTTATAAATTTCATTCCTAACTTCCTCACTTCCGCTGCCTGGTGGAAACGGAACAGTTATCTCGCCGTCCGCAGTTATAACTACAGTCTGTCACGAGACGTCTTGCCTTGATTTCGGAGAGGGAGGGGAAATTATTTTAGAATCTACTTTCCTCGTTGCTGTTTCTAATGGTCAATAACTACAGACACCCGAATTTCACGAGAAGATTTCAATACCAGTTGTATTTCACAACACTTCAACTCGGATCCACTTTCGTGATTGGACGGTTCCCGTTTAACGCGTCTTATGTGTCTGCCAGCGAATCGCAGATCCAAACCATCGGAGTTATTTAATTATGATTGGCCAGTCAAGTGAGAAAATATCTTCTCGCAAAGACCAATAAGTAGGGGCACATATTTATCGCGAAAAAATTTCAGGACAAGTCGTGTTCCAAATCCCTTTATTTCAGAAACCCCTGTCGTGATTGTGTCATTTAAATGGTCCTGCGTCATACTAGTTCGCCCGCGAATCACGGACGGTCAGTATTGGAGAAACTTCATTGTGATTGGCTCACTCATACAACAGTTACTCTTCACACAAAGACAAGCGGCCAATAGTAAAAGGAAGGTCGCGAGCGTGCACATAGGGCATTGAAGTCTAGCCTTCGTGTAAAACTTTTCGCGAAAAACAGGTGGCCCTACCAATAAATAGAGACCTGAAAAAATCATGAGTTCAATGACCTATAGGCACAGTCGTATGAACAAGTATGCAAATATCCCCTGCACATTGGTTGTCTGCTGTGACAGTACAAGGAAACGATTGGGCCAGCGTTCTCCAGGAGGCGTCAAACACCGTGTGGACCAATGGTTGAAATTATATAAACGCGCGTCTCTTGCATTCTAGCTTGTCCCGAAATGAATCAGCGAATTTTCCAGGTCTGTACCAATAAGTATAAGAAAACTTCTGGTACGCCTGTAGCGTATTGAAATACAGCATGTGCGGAAATATTTTCGCGATATTAAGGTGTCCTTTCCAATGGCACGTACGGTTATTTACATAGACTAAAGACTTGATCGATCGATTACTCGCCACCCGCGCATGTACCCAACATTGACCTTCTCCTAAGCAACACAACTATCTAGCCGCATGGTCAACACTGATGAACGTGTTTGTCTATATTTTAATATTCAAAATACAAGGCCTTCTATATTAATAAAATACTTTTAACACTTCTGAATTTCATCTAATCACGTTAAAAATTGGTCTGACGAATTTTAAAGATATCTCAAAGCAGTTGTTTACATGCATTGTGTTCTAACCTCAAACCCCTATCCACTCTGTTTATGATAGTCGTGTTGGCACAAAAGCAGTCCAATTTCGGAACACGAAGACTAGTTCTGCGCAGCTAGTGAGATCGCTCTACCTCATATCGACTCTACGGTCATCTGCCAAGTCTCACACATTGGCATGTTACGTCTCTTGGAAAACGTGGCGGACGCGACACGAAGCTTTATTTGCTGCTTCAACACCGAGGTCACATTTCTTCTTAAATGGCGACTGTTCACAGTGCTTTTGTGGTTTTACTATTAACCTTGTTGCAGTCTTCATCAACTTGAGCTAACTACGCTTTTTGAGACCGTACTTTCGCGTAAACAGTTTGCCGCAAACTGTGTTTCGACACCCCGCGGGCCTTCTGGCTGTTCTCCTTCGCTTATTGGCCGCGTGTTTTTGTGAGGAGACATTTCTTTCTTTGACTGGGCCAGTAACAGTTGAATTACTCCCATGACGAACATCTCTGATTCACGGACGGACCCCACAAGACGCCTAACAAGTAAGTCATCCAGTCGATATAATGGAAATGAGTTCTATTGTTTTGAAAAAACAACAAGTCCTGAAATATTTTCGCGGAAATCGGTTGTCCCTGTTCGTGCTTCTATATTAGCGAAACATAAAGACTATTTTCGTATAGGCAGAAATATATGGCGGCTTACACTCAGGTCTAAAAGTGTTCACTATAACAATTTTTATGAGTTCTTGAGTTTATCTTGAACTAACAATGAGTATCGCCACAACTAGTAGAACAGTTCAAGACTATGCAAATTGTCTGTATCTCAGAAACAGTAGTATGATAGCAGTAATGCACACATTTGCATAATTTCTGCCTATCATGGGCTATGCTGGCTTACACTTCAGAATCCGTACATTTATCGCCATTCAATGCCAGCTCTGGGACAGTTGTTTACATCAATTTCATCAGGAGCAGTGAGTATGTGGCTTGCTGCTGTTTGTCGAGAGTACACAAGACCGGTCTGCTTTCTATACAGACGGTTGCTTCGTGTCTAGTCTTAATGACGGGAATGGTGAGTCACAAGTTTGCCAAATAACGTCCCGTTGAATTCTATACGGCCTTTTCCACATTTAACCGTATTCAAATAAATCAGTCAGGTAATTGACGTTCGGTAGTTTGTAGTCCACGTAAGGTCCTCAAACACCATGCCTCAACATTCAAGGCTATGGTAGTACATGGTAGCATAGTCTGAAATACACTCCGGTACACCACTTGGTGCAGTGGTCAGACCACTCGCCTCCCACCTAGACGAACCGGGTTCGATTCCCGGCCGGCTCGCTCCCGGATTTTCGCATGTGGGAACCGTGCCGGACGATGCCGCCGGTCCACGGGTTTTCTCGGGGATCTCCCGTTTCCCCCGCCCTTGAATTCCGGAGCTGCTCCACACTCATCTCGCTTCACCCTCATCGGCACTCAAGGCCACTTTGTTAAGAGCCGCCCAAACTGTCCACTTCACTGCACTGAAATATTCCATAGTTTATTTAAAAATTATCATAGACGTGTCCTCTTACGATGCTACCCGTATGACAGCCGGGGAAGCCCCTTAACAGCGGTGGAAAGGAAGCTTCCTCCGGGGTGTGCAAGTCCTCGGTTCATGCGACGGAGCACGTGATATCTTAGCGAGTGACGTCATCGTTCCCAGTGGGGGGTTGGGGGGTGCCTCCTGAGAGAAGCGATACACCAGCTGTCACTCGCAGCAGCGATACAGTAAACAAGCCTTTTTATTGGCTCTGAAGTGCGTTTCTCCTACTTCGTCGCCAACCACTGACAGTCTTGTGATGCCACGAGTTGGGAACCCGGCGTACAGAACTGCGACGGTACCATTTCACATACAGTTAAAAAATTCTTGAATTAACTTATAAACTAAATTAACTTTTATTAATAAATTAAACAACATAATTAAAAAATTTTAATTTTAAATGTTTTAGTTTTATGTTAGTATAAATCGCTGAATTAAAATAATTAAAAGAGGATACTCCAATTTCAATTTTTAAATTTAGGTTGTAAATACAATTTTTGAATAAATTAAAAGGTGTACCCCAATTTTTCTTTAAAATTAAAGTTTACTTTAAGCTGTACATTTTTTTTCGAAAGTCACCACCACAATTTTTAAATTTTGGTTTAATATATATTATTTAAATTTATTAATAAAACATAACTTATTTTATAAGTTAATAAAATATTTTTTTAAATTATATTTAAAATGACCTGTGCTGCACCATATATATACTACTTGCTATGAAAAAAAGGCACAATTGAAGGAGTCAAGGTTCTATTACTACACGATCGCTGTTAATTCACCTCTTTAAATACTATATGTGTGTGTTTTAACACTTTGAGCCTTGTACACATGTCACGGCAGTTAACAGAAACTACAATTGTGTCACTAAAATCTTCCATTAGGGGAATATTTCTGTACGTCCCTGTTATCCACTGACAGCCGTTAAATTAGTTCACACCGCATTTGGCACGTTCACTCCACTGAACAAGTTTTATCACAGGCTGGCTTCCAGCAGGTTGAGTACTGAGTTGATTGTCTCCCAATTAACTATCGCTTCACATGTAACAGTTCATGCAATCTATGTTGTTAATTTCAATTGTTAAGGAAAAAAAGTATTATTTTCATTCATGATTCTTAGTGTTGATGTGTTTTAAAGTTATTTTAACGCTTTAACGTACACAATAATTTTTCATTTCAGTTGTTGCAAAAAAGTAAATTTATGGTGTGAACAGTACATACTAATTTCTTGTAACAACTGACTATTTGAAACCAATGTAAACGGTTTCAGTAGATCGATTGCACAAGAAGCAATCGATTATAGAATAGTCGAGCCGATGTGACAGCAGCAACCAATAGCATTGCAGGAAAGGAGCTGTCTGTATTGGTGCTAGCTTCTGACCTTGTAAAGCCCCGGCCATGATTTCACCTATATTGCAACGTGCGAGATGTGGACGAGTATATTCGGGATAATATGCCAAAGGGTTGTATTCCCGACCATTAACGAAACAATCAAACTACAACTATGCGAATTTCGTTATTAGTAGCAGAGAAATGTTAATTTTGGGTGTAGCCAGTCACACTCAGGCATAATTTTCTAAGTGTTAATGTGTTCACTTACTAGCTTATAATACAATACGGCTTGTATAACGGGCTGCGATGTTTCAAACGTATACCCATGTCTAAGCGTCGTAATAAGCATGAGACGTTAGAACTTTTTAAACTGCCTATTGGCGATACATTACACTCATTTACTGTTACGAAATACATAAAAAAATATACTTTCTCCTTTATTTCCTTTCGTAAAATAAACACATTATCTTTGAGTTTTCCTCAATATTTTTATTCGTATAATTGATCTATTTCATATCATATTTAATATATAAAAATCATGCAGTAGGGAGTTGTACTGATTGAATTTTTTTCTTTCTTGCAGAACCTGAAGAATCAGATAATGACCACGAATCTGTGGGTTGAGCAGGTAAGCTGACATTTACATCTAAATGCATGGAATAAATAAGCATTAAGGTACTGATAACATTTTGCGAATCAACGCCAGAACATGTTTCCTAATATATTGACTGCTTTTTTACGTTATTGTTTAAACAATGAGTGAGATGAATAAGCGCAGGAAGCTTTGTTCACTTCCCCTACCAGTTTAAGTGACTGCATAGTCTCAAACATTTGACGGTTGGTTGTATTCACGCATTTAAACTTTGTTAGATGTGTGGGCTTGCGGTGGCTACGCGGTTAGACTGCTCGCCTTCCACCTAGGCGAATCACGGCGGGGTCGCTCCCAGATTTCCGCATGTGGGAATCGTGCCGGATGATGCCGCTGGTCGGAGGGGTTTTCTCGGGGACCTCCGGTTTCCCCCGCCCTTTCATTCCAGCGCTGCTCCACACTCGCCTCGCCTCACCCTCATTGGGTCTCAGGACTTCGATGTCACTTTGAGAGCCGTCAAAATCTCTTCAGTTTTCAATCAAAATAGTGCCCGCCCTTAAGGGCTCCGCCTACCAAGTTTAAATGGAATGTCAGTGTTAAAGAAATTCCTCTCCAATGATTCAGTTTTAAAGATAACAATTTCGAACAAAAAGTTTTAATGAAGGACTTACTTAAGAAATACTTGCACGTTAAGCGCTCTTCCCAATGTTTATGCTAACTAAATAAAATTTAACATTAAAATTTACATTCTTCTAAAAAATTATATTAGTTCTTTTTAACTTTGAAGTATTTTATAAAAAAAGTTACCGTTTAATAATTTTTTGTTTGAACCAGTAATCTTGAAAGTTGGTGCAGTGAGTGCGGTGCAGAGGTAGGAACAGCACTGAGGGGGGNGGGGGGGGGGGGAGTACCACGAGAATACCCGTGGGGCAATGGCAACGTCCGCCACGTTTCCCGCATGCGGAAATCCGGGTGATCCAGAAGGGAATCGAACCCAACTCTCCACGGTGGGAGGCGAGTAGTCTGACCAGTTCACTACCGCGGCCCCGAGGCTCGATCGTGTGTACCTACACACGCTAGTAGCGAACTGCCGCGGAGTGAGGTGGTGCAGTGGTTGACTCTACTGCTAACGAAGTAATCTACGAAGACNTGGTTTTGGAGAGAGCCTTTATAATAACATTATATACTTTTGTAGAGCAATTATCTGCGACAGAGCAAGGTGGAGGGGGCACTAGTTACAGTTTTGTTGGCCGATCTCCATAAAATTTACTACAATACTTTTTTCAGTAATTTTTGTAATGTATACCTGATTTAGTTTTTATTTTTTTTTAAATTTAGTAGCAATATTTAATAATCAGTTTCATTTATCTGTGGATTCATTATACGAGACTTTTTGAAAATATTTCTGCGAGGTTTTGATCATGTGAACATACAACCTTCTGCTTTTTTCTGAAGAATTTTGGTTAACGTAAGTAAAATATTTCTAGTAATAAATTGTACTTATTTGCGCCTTGGCGTAAGGCCAATATGCGTGCAGATTCAGGAGGAATCATCCACTATACATTATACGAAACTTGTATACAGATAAAAATAGGATATGACACTTTAAAGTCACTATGCTAGCATTGCATGGCTATAAAACACCTTTACAACATCCGAGAAAGCCAAATTAATAATTTGAAAAAGCGTCAAAGTTTCGCTGGCGATGAGTGCAGGCTCCTAGGATATTGCTTCCCACTCTGCACATCCACAGTGGACCAGGGTAATAACTACGGCATAACAAAGAAGAAACAGTAAATAACATATTTGTTGCTACCACATATCAATGCCATGTCCAAAAATGCCAAACTAACACTCATTAAAAGCATAAAATTGGTCGTTTTGAAGACAATTGTGTTCAGGTTTCTGAGTAAACTATCGCTAACTGCGCGTAAAAGTTTTGCAAAATTGTTAAACACTTAAATGCGATATACGCATTATGTTAATGTGTATACGTAAAGTATGTTATCTGTGATTATACAATATGCGTGTATGCATACGTATATATTGTCCCATATGCACACTTATTTTCACGGCATAGAAAGTTTACCAGGTTTTTCCATCATGCCTACCGTTTGAAGGCAGTGGGGTCGTGGTCCGCTGGTTGCTAACCTCAGGGTAGTCTTGCAGTCTGGCTTCCAGGAGAGCGTTTGCCAACCGCGAGCGTAGTTTTTAATGCAATGCGGTGTTTTTTTTTTACACCACGGGAGCTTTTGGCGGCCGGCTATAACTTCAGATGGCCCCTGTCGCTAATTGGCTGATAGCGACAGACCCTATGGTCTTCACGCCCGGGAAAAACTGGGAAACATTTATGTGATAGAAATTCTAGACAATAAAGTACTGAACAACATTTGTATGAACGGGACATGCACTCACGATTAGAGTTAAGTTATTCATAGGACTTATTTTTCATTTCACTCATTTGGTTGTCCATTTTACTGTCATTTTTTTAAATGTTCTTTTAATCTAGCTTTTATATAGTTAATTTTACTGTTGCATTAAATCTTTTTAATTTTAAGGCTAACTTTAATTCTTTCTTTAAGCTGACCATTATAAAAAGTCCTCTTTTTCGCTAGCAATTTACATCCAACTACGAGAGCATTCATTGCCTCCCGTAGAATAGAGTACAGACAGAGTAGTTCTCCCACTGCTATAGTGGTTGCCCCTGAGGTAGGGTACCTACAAGCAGAGGAAAAACTGCGATTTCTGTATGCAAACCGAAAAGAAAGTTGCCAGCGCTCGCCCTAAGAAAAAAACATGTATGCAGACATATAATTATACATATACATATATACACACACGCACACACAAATTTTAAGGTCGCTAAACTTTTTCCTTTGGTATGAAGCTAGACTTATTTACTTTAAACAAAACACGCTCAAAGAATATGTATTTGCTATAAATAATGCAGTATTAACATATAAAGAAACATTATAACAGTAAACCTGTATGAATCTGTAACCCTCTCTTTCAATTAAAACCTATGTTGCATTACTGAAAACCAAACAGCTTCAAATAAATGTTTTTTTTCTCTTCTATAGATAAAGCGTTGTATGGATTTTATAGTACATTATTTTCATACTACTCGTTTATTAACATCATGATTATGGAAATCATTCTCAATGGTAATGAAGTCAATGATTTACAGATGATTGTTGAGAAAATGTTAGTAACTTACTTCAACATCGACAACGTGCAATGGTAGGAAATTTCATAGTGTCATACATGTGGCAAGTAGATATATTTAGAGTTCTCCACATAATCAGAGTTAATTACAATTCATCTATAATTAATAGTAATTTATACTCCCTACTTTAAAGCCATATAAATAAACGAGATATTACAAACTGTACTGTTCAAATGCCGCCAAGTCGAATCCGGCGATGCATACCTAATCTTAATTACATCCATAACAGCGGTTAGAAAGTATCTTAAACTATAAACGAATATTAATTCGGTATACAATAGCGTGTGGGTAAAAAATAAAACATGATATTAAACAATATTTGCTTATATGTTGCCTTCAAGATTAAGGAATATTCTGGCGCACCGAATAGTTGTGCTAATGTATCGAAGGCCACCAAATTATGATGTCTTTCACAGTTCTTTATGTAACTGTATGATTTAGAACCGGAAAAAATATACCAGGAATATCTTATTCATCATAAATTACATGCTAAATAACTTACTACACTTTCAGTTAGTTGAAAAGTTCAATTAAATCAATATGACAGTTATCCTTAATCCCTTTTCTTTATTAACAAACGCAATATTTTCTCTCGTTGTTTAAAACAAAACATTTTTTTAAGACGAGTTAAAAAATGTGCTGGAAATACATGCCTTATCCGTGGCCCCCCCCCCTTTTTTTTCACGCTCAAATAATTTGAAGTTGTAATAATTTTGCTAGATTGCTAAAGAGTATTTATTGTTCTTTTATAATTGGCAACAAATGCTGAGTACGAGTCCGTAAAGCTACAAGTCTGGCTGTGCTGGTCTGTTATGTCGTCTGACCACACTCGGTAATAGCCTTTACTTTTGAGGAGATTAGCGGGTGAGCAAGTAGAAGTTCTCTTGCTTTCCCCGCACATACCTCATGTTCACGTCGAGAGGCAACTGCGCGTCCACGACACCTGCAGACAGACTGGCGTCATAACTGCTTCGACGCTGCTGCTATCTAGCGGCAGATAGCTCAACTACTTGCAGCTGGATCCGCACATATGCCGGTATCGCTCCCTGCTGCTAACCAGCATTCCACCTTTTTAAGGTTCCGCCTAGTGAGGGGTGTGTTCGTGTGTGTGTGTGAGAGAAAAATGCTGTGAAGCGCTACGGTCGATCCCGGCCGGCTCATCTAAAGCGATATCGTCCCTACGCGCAAAGTTGTGAACTCGCGTGCAGTTGTTCCCGACGCACCGCCTGAACTACGGGGACTTGAAGCGATGACCATATCAGGTCCAACGCACTATCGCAGTTTCGCATGAATCCGGTTCGTATATTTTGAGAAACAGCAGTCCGGAAAAACTTTTTTTCAGCCATGTTGGAAGTACTGAAACGGCATTTCCAATGTGCGTGGTTGCCTTGAAAGTAACATATAATATCAGTATGAACCGTGCTTTCTTCTAGTAGATAAGCACTTTAGGGGCACGTTTACTAGTTTCCTATATAAAAAGAGCGGTATTTCAAACACATTGCAACGGAGTTGAAGAGCCAGGTAGGCCTTATGAATCCTTTGACGCGCTGCTCCGCCTGGATTAACTCGGAAGGAAACACATAGTTTCCAAGCCGTCCTTATCAGCACGTGTTAGATCTCAAGTACCGCACTACCGAGGCCACGTGGCTACGTCATCGATGCAGTCAGTCGTGTACTACACTGGCGCTCTCGTGTACTACACTGGCGCTCAGACTCTCAGCGAGAAACCGCCTAAGAACCAGTTTTTTTTTGTCTAGAAATTTACGGAGCAGTTGTGCAGATTAACAAGCCACGCAGAAAAAATTACCAACAAAGGAAATACATTTTAATAACTTTAGGTGGAGCAGCGCGTCAAACGCGTCCACTAAGACCTAACACCGCCTCAAAGCATCCATAAGAGAGAGCATTTTAAGGTATACTATGTACTGATGCTAGCGTCAAATGGGACCGTGCCAAGGTCTTGCAGAATGCATCCCAGTATCTGCTGTGCTCAAATGTGCCCTGTTAACGCATTTGCAGATAACTTCGAATTTGGACCAGAGATCTTGGGATGTGGACCAGGATATTTTGGGGCTAATTCATGTTATGCATAGGGTAGAACTTGTAATATATTAATCCCCCTAGCAAACAAATATATTCCGTCATAATATTTTCGTTTTTCTTTCACTTTAATTGATATCGGCGAGATTTTTTTAATAGGAACATAGCGATTTACCAGCCATACCGAAAAGCACTACTGATATACTAATTGTCATACAAATTGTAACCGAACTCTCGAGTCGTATTTCCGAACAAACACACCCACATACCTCGATCACAGTACAGCCGGTTGTGTAAACACTTATTTTTGTTACGGCATTAACAACATCACTTTCTTCCAGTCAACAAAATATGTATGACTTTACTCTACAATGATATCATGTGCATGTGAAATGGATATTTGTAATAAATGCATGCTGATGATCTCGAAACAACCAAATAAGAATTCAACCAAAAACATAATTTTTAAAATATATTATTTGGTTAACGGGAATTTAAGCGCCAAAGAGCAAGAACAGTTTAGACGCGTCGACAACAAGCTGTTGTTCAACGGAAGCAAGTACTCTCCAAGTAAACACGTACATTTAGTATCAGCAACTTGGTATTTTTCTCAGTGCGGACGAGTCAACGTATAGTCTTTTCTTTGATTGGCGGAGTCGCAGGGGGCGGTATCTCCCAGCTAGCACCAATGGCGAGGACCTTCGTGGAGGCTGGTGCCGTGCTGACTGGGTAGCCATTATTACTGGCTAACGTACACACTTCCACTTGTTCAACTGTGACCTTGAAGCAGGCCCATTTTGTCCTCGATCATAACATCGTGCTTTTCAGAGGATCGGCGGGTGTGGCTTTCCTGTTTGCGGACAAGAATTCCCGTCCACATTGGACTGGATTGGTGGGTATTTGACATCAGCCATGTTTGGCCCGGTTAAGTGCCCCAAACTCAGCCTTGTCGAGCAGGACGCAATTGTTAGACATATTACAGGGAATCCAGCCCATCCGAGAAATACCCAGGAGCCTCCAGTAGCTGTGATGCATGAATAGGATTCTCGTACCCTCAATAACTGTTCGACGATCTCGTTATCACTGTGTCATCGTCTGGGATGAACCCACGCATCTCAATGACTCATTACCACATTACCCAACGTTTGTAGTCCACACTGACCACAATATGGTGGGAGGAACCATCTATACTCTTACAATCGGGAGAGCAGTCCGATGGGTTGCAGGTTTCATCTAGTTTTCATTCATAATAATACCAACTTAACGGTATAGTTGTATTCCTACCTGTGATTGTATTTGCTTCTGTACATATGATTGCCACAGAAGAGCACGGCGTTTCTACTGCAAAACAGAAAGTAACTCCAACAGAACAATTTAAACAATATTTGGATTGTTCCCACCAAAATCACAATTGTAATAACTTCACAGAATGCTCTGTTTGCTAATACTGGACAGTTCTGTAGTCTGGTTTAAGGACAGCAGATACTGAATATTCTGTAGTTACAATTCCTGTGGTTTTGAGAACAATCCAAGTAGTGTTGTAGGTGTTCTGTTCGAGGAACTATATGTTTTGTAGTGTGAACCCAGTGGTCTGCTGTAGCAACCGTATTTACAGTAGCAAGCACAATTACGGATAGGAATTCAACAAACAGTTATGTAGGTATTACTATATATATTTTAACAATATTTCGATAGTACCAAAAGTCATCAGATGACTCTCCCTATTTTAACAGTCTAGATTGTCCTACAAACCAATTTTATTTTCTTAGTGTATTACTGTCCAACGGAATTTTAAACGTGCGTTGCGTAAAAATCATTTACGAACATTTCTGCACATGCTGCCGATGAACCAAACTGACTCAGCTTGTTGCCTCTCACGTCGGTAGACACGTACAAACCACCAACTTTAATTTTTTTTCGTTTGCTGTGTGTTTATAACGAAGGAGTTAATTTTCAAGCACGTTTCAAAGTATGGCTCAGAATTAAGGTTTTTAAGTACAGCTGACTCCTATCCTAATAAAGTTAGTTCCTTGAGTGGAAACACATGTGCTGGCATTTAAGAGAATATGCAGGCGAGTGGCCTGCGTTAAACATCGCTGAAACATCGGTACTGTTTGTGTACTCACACTTACAGAGTCCTATTGGTGGAAACCATACCAGTCACTCTTACTGAACAACGGGTGGTTTTGAGTGGCATTCAGCCTTAGCAGTGGCCTGCTTACAGTGTCAATATATCTTCAACAGGATATACAAACCATCGTGTCCATTAGGAAAATTTCTTTAAAAAAATTAATTAACTATTTTTAGTGGTTATAATTTTAAGGGTAAGATGGACCTTTCAAGTACATGGCATAAGCTGAAAAGAAATTCATGGCTGTTAATCCATCAAATTTCTTTTAAACTTCTCTCAGCCTTAGAGGATATGCCTGGTTATTCTTCCGTTCTCCTCTGTAATTGCGATAAGCTCCGAGCATGTTGAGGAGAACACAGAGCAACCAGAAAGGCAAACGGCATTCACTCGTCTACGATTCTGCAACCCACTCGAGTGAAAAAAAAAATATTTTCGAGGCGATTTGACGGCGGTAGTCAACTTGGCAGGAAACAGTTTTGTTATCAGGGGGAGAGGATCACACCCATGATAGGAAAACACGACCGCTGTAAAGGAGAAATACTCTTCACCCCTCGCCTTCTCACAAACTCATTTCGTTCCCCAGTGAACTTCTCCCCCCCCCCC